>JAGFNQ010006964.1:0-280016 GCA_024364735.1 Boesenbergia rotunda
GCCCTGATTGTTGTTTTGGTGTTGACATCGATTTAGTTTAGGTTGATCATGTTGATTATGATTAAGTCCTGATCGGGGATCAGGCATGGTATGGAAAATCCTAGTCTGGAGGGCTAGGTGATGGAAAATCCTAACCTGGAGGGTTAGGTGTTGAAAGTCCTAGTCTGGGAGGCTAGGTGTTTGGAAAAGTCCTAGTCTGGGAGGCTAGGTGTTGGAAAAGTCCTAATTCGGAAGGTTGGGTGAAAAGTCCTAGCTTGGAGGGCTAGGTGAAAAGTCCTAACTTGGAGGGTTAGGTGCAAATTCCCATCCTGGAGAATTAGGTGAAAAAGTCCTGGCTTGGAGGGTCAGGTGCCTAGCTTGGAGGGCTAGGTTGGATGATGTTCTAACTCGGAAGGGTTGGGTGAAAAGTCCTAGCTTGGAGGGCTAGGTGAAAAGTCCTAGCTTGGAGGGCTAGGTGAAAAGTCCTAACTTGGAGGGTTAGGTGCAAATTCCCAACTTGGAGAGTTAGATGGAAAATCCTTAGCTTGGAGGGCTAAGGTGGATGGAAACTTAGCTTGGAGGGCTGAGTTTGAGTCCCTGGATCGGTCTGGTGATCGATCAGGGATTCTGGCACGCTGCTCCTTCGTGGATCGGTCTGGTGACCGATCCAGCGATGACTGATCGGTCGGGCGACCGATCAGGGAGCACACAGTGAGGTTGGGAACCTACTGTGTTGCTCCTGATCGATCTGGTGACCGATCAGGGAGTATGCGTTTCACCCATTGACTGGCTCCTGATCGGTCTGGTGACCGATCAGGGAGCGAGCAGTGAGGTTGAGTTCTTGCTGAACTGCTCCTGATCGGTCTGGTGACCGATCAGGATCACTGTGCAGATCGTTCCGGAGAACGATCAAGTGTCGCAGGTTCCTCTCTATGATCGATCAGGACGGAGCCTGATCGGTCTGGTAGGTTCTGATCGGTCTGGTGACCGATCAGGAGGCTCCTGATCGGTCCGGTGACCGATCAGAAGGCTTAGCCTGCGAACTCAGAAATCGCCCAATATAAAGGTGGACCGATCGGTCTGGTGATCGGTCCAGGAGAATCTCAAAGAAATCGCGATTTCTGATTGAGCGTTGGGGATCGATCAGGACGGAGCCTGATCGGTCTGGAACCAGCCTGATCGGTCTGGTGACCGATCAGGAGGCTCTCTGATCGGTCCGGTGACCGATCACTTTAATTCAAATTGCATTGTCAGACGCTCTGATCGCGTCTGAACACAACCGATTCGCTGCCACTTTCTCTGATATTTGATATGCTGCTTGATTTGCTGCTCTAATACTCTGATTGAGTTTCAGGTGACAGGGGAGGATTCAAACTCTCAAGGAGAAGTCAAAGAGAGCTTTCCTTGGAGCAGGTTTGTCCCTTTCTCCACACAGGTTGCAACGGCTGGATGCAGGACTGAAGCTGCTGACTGAGGCTTGGCTGAGGGAGCTCAGGAAGTTCAGTTAGGGTTCAGTGTAGCTGGCGCGTTGGCAGTGAGGCAGGGTAGGCTGCTGGAGATGAGATCATCTGTCGCTGGCGGAGAAACAAAAGGAACGAGAGAGTTGTGTTTCAGCATTATTTTCAGTTTGTGCTCTGAGTTCCTGGTTGACAAGCTTGCTGTTCTTGAGTTCTTCAATCATTCTGAGCAAGCTATTGAAAGCAATCATCATACTTGACCGCTTGAAGGAGAAGACAAGAGGCTTGGAGTCCGACAGTGGGAAGACACGAAAGGGTTCTTGCGTGAGATCGCCACTGGGTGGAGCTCAGGGAAGCTTGCTGTGTCTTTGTCCTTGCTAAGTGTTTGAGTAAGATCCTTCTTGTTGTTTCTTTGTGTCATTCTATATCTTTGTTTGAAACACACTGTGAGAGGTTTCTCCACGAGAAGGAGGTTGCTCATATCCGGTTACCGGGGCTTGATCTGCCGACGATCAAGGGATCGCCCACCTTAAGGGCACGCCAAGGAGTAGGGGCAATTATCCCGAACCTTGTAAATCTCCTTGTTAGCGATCTTGCTAATCTTGCTAGTTAGGTTTGGTTTAAGTTTCTGCAAGTTTTGTTTTCCCGCTGTGCTATTAATCACGTCAAGTGCAGAAATCTGATAACTCTCAAAGAAGAAGTGATTGGCTATATTCACCCCCCCTCTCTAGCCATCTCGTCCCAACAAGTGGTATCAGAGCAAGGTGCTCTGTTTACGGCTTAACAACCGAGAGTTCTCAACAAGATGGCTTAAGAGAAGGATTCTCCACCACCCGACCTCCATTCTTTGATGGCGCCGACTTTCAATATTGGAGATCAAAGATGGAATACTACTTGAAGATGGATATCCACACGTGGTTCGCGGTGAAGGAGGGATTCATTCCTCCTAAGGATGATGAAGGCAAAGAACTTGAGTCATGGAGGTGGACTGCCGAACAAACAAGGAAGAGTGAAGCCGACGCGAAGGCGGTTGTCACTCTACAATGTGGCATGAACAAAGACCAACTCATCAAGGTTGGTCCTTTCACAAGTGCAAAAGACTTGTGGAACAAAACTCATAGAGCTCCATGAAGGCACCCGAGACTCTAGAATTGCCAAGAGGGACTTGTTCCTCAATCAACTCCAAAATCTCTCCATGAAGGAGAATGAGTCGGTAAGTGAGCTCCATAGCCGGTTCAAAGAAGTCCTTAATGGACTTCATTCAATTGATGAAAAGGTCGAGAATCGCGACCTTGTGAGGTATGTCTTGAAAGCATTTCCAAGGAATGCTTTGTGGTCATCCATGGTGGATGCCTATAAAGTATCCAAGGATTTATCTATTGTAAATTAGATGATTTATTTTGTGAGATGGAATTGCATGAAATGGCTAACAAAGGCCCCAAGGAGAAGGGGATTGCCTTAGTTGCAGGGGATCGGTCACTAAGAAGAAGAAGGAGAAGAAGAAGGAGAAGGAGATCTCATCTTCTCATCTTCTTCCGGATCCGAATCCGATTCCGAGGAGGATGTCAGCGCTCTTCTTCATCCGAAATGGCCAACTTTGTGAGGAGGATGATGCGAAGAGACCGACGTTTCAAAAGGAGAGGTAACACTAGTGAATTCAAGCTTGATAAGAATAATGCATCTTGCTTTGAGTGTGGTAGGAAAGGGCATTTCAAGAATGATGTCCGAAGCTTAAGAAGGAGGAGAAACCCAAGAGAAAAGAAGAGAAATCCAAGAGGAAGAAGAAAGCTTTGAAGGCTTTCTTGGGATGAGTCATCCTCTAGTTCATCCGATGATGAGAAGGAGGAGAAGAGCACAAGGCAAGTGGCTCTCATGGCTCTTGGAGAGGAGAGCAGAGAAGAATCTTCAAGCTCTTCAAGCGCGGCTTCATCATCTTTGGATGATGAAGAGGTAACTTCTCCCGAGCTTGAAAAATGCTATAGAGCAATTGCATGCTTAACTAGTATGCTTAAGAAATCCAAAAACAAAGTTAAAGCATTGCAATTGGAGATTGACCAATTGAAAGCTTCTAGGGATGAAAACATTGATGACTTGCATTTTGAATTACTAGAAGATGAAATTAAATCTTTGAAATATGAGATTGCAAGCTTGAAATCCTCTAAGGTTGAGGAAATCAATGATTTGCATGATAACTTGTTAGTAGAGGAAAACCAATCTTTGAAGAGTGAAGTTGAGAAGATCAAGAATATTCTTGGGAAATTCTCAAATAGCTCTAAGACCCTAGATATGATCCTAAATGCCCAAAGAGCGGTTTACAATAGGGCCGGTATTGGTTACCGCCCTAAGGAACCCTCATTTGTATCTCTCATGTCTAGGACTGACATGAGACAATCTAGGACACCCAAAATCCAAAAGAAAGTTGCAAGGCATGGGTGCCTAAGTCATGTTTAGTTGATGCTTTAGGTCCCAAGGTTTGGGTACCTAAGACTTCTATTTTTCGAATTGTGTAGGTTATGATTGAGGGGGAGCATCTATCAACTTGGTTCGTTGATAGTGGATGCTCCAAACACATGACCGGGGATAGATCATTGTTTACCACATTTCACAAGAAGAGTAGAGGTAATGTATCATTTGGTAATAATGGTAGCCTTAAGGTCATAGGAATAGGAGACATTCAAATATCCGAATGTCTTAGAATCTCAAATGTCCTTCTAGTCAAGGGGATGAAGTTTAATCTCCTAAGTGTCAGTCAATTGTGTGACACGGGTTACACAATTGACTTCCAACCAAGTCAATGTCTAGTTAGACAAAATGACCCCTTGGACACGGTACTAGTAGGAGCAAGAGTGGACAATATTTATCAAGTTTCTTTTAAAAGTGCTACTAATGCTCTTGCTAAGTGTTTCATGTCAAAAGAAGAAGAGTCCACACTTTGGCACCGGAGGCTAGCACATGTGAACATGAAGAACATCCGGAAGTTGGCCAACAAGGGACTAGTTCGAGGCTTACCAAGCATCAAGTATGAAAAAGATAAATTATGTGATGCGTGTCAAATGGGTAAGCAAACAAAATCTGCACATAAAGGTAAAAGCGCTGTAAGTACTTCCGATGCATTAGATTTACTTCACATGGATCTATTTGATTGTAGCACTATCATATCATTGAATGGAAGTAGATATTGCTTTGTTATCATTGATGATTTCACTAGATACACATGGACTTTCTTTTTAAAACATAAGGACCAAACCTTAGATATTTTTATTTCTTTTTGTAGAAGAGTTGAAAATGAAAAATCATCAACAATTAAGACGATCAGAAGTATCATGGAGGTGAATTTCAAAACCAAAGGTTTCTAGAATTTTGTCAAGTTAAGGGATATAGGCATGAGTTCTCTACTCCTAGAACACCACAACAAAATGGTGTTGTAGAGAGGAAGAACCGTGTTCTTCAAGAGGCTGCACGAAGCATGCTTAATGAGTACTCACTCCCGAGTTACTTATGGGCTGAAGCTGTAAATACAGCGTGCTATGTGCAAAACCGAGTTCTCATCCATAGGTTTTTAGGAAAGACTCCCCATGAACTTTGGTTTGGGAAACCACCTACAGTTAAACATCTTAGGGTGTTTGGTTGTAAGGTGTTCATCCTAAACACCAAGGATCACCTTGGAAAGTTCACGGCAAAGGCTGATGAAGGGATACTTGTCGGGTACTCCCTAGTTAGCAAAGCCTACCGAGTCTACAACAAGAAAACTAGATTAGTTGAAGAGTCTGCTGATGTGGTCTTTGAAGAAGTTCCAAAATCAAGTGACCAGTCAGAAAATGTAGAAGGAGTTCAACTCGAACTTAGGAGACTAAGTTTGAATGAAGCTCCAAGTGTTGTTGATGGTGTTGAGTCTGATGACGGTGAGCCTAGACTACCCATTGATCAGCCGGATCCTGAGGCTGAACCTGTGTCTAGTGAACCTGTTCAAGAAGCACCACCAACACCAAGGCAAACTAGATTAGCCTCTAGTCATCCCCAAGACCAAATCGTTGGAGACATCCATCAAGGGGTTAGGACTAGATCATTCTTCCGGAATGAGGCTAATGAAGTTGCTCTAATTTCCGAAATTGAACCTAGAAAAATTAATGAAGCGTTAAATGATCCCGATTGGATTATCGCGATGCAAGATGAACTAGGTCAATTTGAGAGGAGTCAGGTTTGGGACTTAGTCCCTAGACCTAAGAAGACCACCATTATTGGAACCAAATGGGTCTTCAAAAACAAATTAAACCACAAGGGAGAAATCATTAGAAACAAGGCACGCTTGGTAGCCAAGGGCTACAGTCAAGTTGAAGGCCTTGATTATGATGAGACTTATGCTCCTGTCGCACGGTTAGAGTCCATCCGATTGATGCTTGCATTTGCAGCACACCGTGGCTTCAAATTATTTCAAATGGACGTCAAATCGGCCTTCTTAAATGGTTTGATTAAGGAAGAGGTCTATGTCGAACAACCTCCGGGGTTTGAGAGTACCGAATATCCAAACCACGTATTCAAGCTCAAAAAGGCACTCTATGGCCTTAAACAAGCACCCCGGGCTTGGTATGAGCGGTTGTCGACATTCTTGATTGAAAAGGGCTTTGTTAGAGGTCAAATAGACCCTACACTGTTTCTACGAAGAGATGGTGTCAATATATTTGTAGCCCAAGTATATGTCGACGACATAATTTGTGGCTCAAATAATAAGGGATATTTAAATGAGTTCATTGGACACATGGAGAGTGAATTTGAGATGAGTCTAGTGGGAGAGTTGACTTTCTTCCTGGGACTTGAAATCAAGCAAACTCGCGATGGTATTCATGTGCACCAATCAAAGTATACACATGAAATGCTTCGAAAATTCAATATGAGTGATTCGAAAGAGGTAACCACTCTCATGGCCACAAACACCAGATTAGACAATGATGAGAGTGGTAAACCTGTTGATCTAACTCAATATCGAAGCATGATAGGTAGTTTGCTATACCTCACAGCTAGTCGACCAGATATACTATTTGCTGTAGGTATGTACGCCAGGTATCAAGTCTGTGCCAAGGAATCTCACCTAATTGCTGTTAAGCGAATTTTGAGATATCTCAAAGGTACAATTGGTGTAGGTCTTTGGTATCCCCGTACCGAATCTTTTGATTTGATGGGCTATACGGATTCCGACTACGCTGGATGTAAGTTGGACCGAAAAAGCACTAGTGGGGGCTGCCAATTCTTAGGATCGTCCTTAGTAAGTTGGTCGAGTCGGAAGCAACATTGTGTTGCTCTTTCCACTACCGAGGCAGAGTATATCGCCATGGGAGAGAGTATATCGCAATTGTTGTAGATGATTCATACCTTAGAGGACTATGGATTGAGTTACAAGGGTGTGTAAGTGTTATGTGATAACATTAGCACGATTAACTTAACCAAGAATCCGGTCCATCATTCTAGGACAAAACATATTGAAGTAAGACACCACTTCATTAGGGATCATGTAGCTAGGGGGAACATCATACTCTCACATGTGGAGTCAAAGTCAAACCTAGCTGACATTTTCACTAAACCACTTCCCGAGAGTGAATTTAGTTTTCTAAGACGAGAATTGGGAATGTGTCGCACTTCATGATTTTCGAATTGCAGTCAAAACCCTTCATGATGATTTCGAAATTGTTGGGGAACAATTGGGTAACTTTGGGAACATCTCACACAAACTATAAGGTTTAACAAAATGTTTTTGTTTGCTAGATATGGGGTGAGATGTTAGGTTCAACTCAATTTCTCAAAATGTCATTGCATCACTTGAGAAATTAAGTTGACGAGATAATAATCACGGTGGTGACCAAGTATGGGGAAAACCATTGCATAACATATGTGTATATGACTCCATGATCATACTTGGACATTCCAATCAAGGCAACATGATTGGAAACTTGAAGTTGGAGTAAAAACTTGTTTGAATTTGCTTGATTGATTGATGGTTGAGTTTGACTCCATTAGGATGGGTCAAAGTGTTTGTTGAACCTTTAAGGACTTTTGATTCTTGTTCAGGGATCAATTTTAGTCAGAAAATCATGTCTAAGTTCGACAAAGTTCATCAGATTTCTTTTGAGAATTTCAGAAGTTCTGAAACTGAACATTTCAGTTCGTATCAGGAACCCTGATCAGTCACCGGACCGATCAGGCATAGGGCTGATCAGTCCCTGGACCGATCTGGCCCCTTCCTGTGGTGTTCGGTCCACAGACCGATCTGCGAGGCAAGCCGTGATCTCCCGAAATCTGATTAAGTGTTCTGAGCTAGCCTGGATCGGTCTCCCGACCGATCTGACACCCTGTGGGGATCGGTCCACAGACCGATCAGGGAGCTCAGAGTTTTCTCTCCGGACCCTACTGATCGTATCTTGATCGGTCACCCGACCGATCAGGCTCGCTACTGATCGGTCATCCGACCGATCAGGACCAGTCCAGTCCGATCAGGCTATAGCCTGATCGGTCTGGGTGCGATCTGATCGAACGGTGATCCGTTCAAACGCATTAAATTTTGGTTGGTGGACTGATCCACCAACCGATTAACTCTCTCCAAACCTTCGTTTTCCTGAACCCTAGCGCCGAAACTCCTCATTTGCGTGATCTTCTTGAGCGAGAGCACTTTCCTTCATCTCTCCCACTTCGTGCGTGCGAACCCTTGCGGAGAATCCGTCTGGTGTCTTCCGGCGAGCTCTCTCTGCATCCGAGTCTTCATTGAGCAGGTCTCTCTCAACTGCAAGAAGCCATGGCGCCTAAGTAAGCGTTGACTCATTATTGTTTCTATAAATCTCTTTACAGATTGTATGGATATGAAGCTAACCATAGCTTTTGTTCTTGCTGTTGTGCCATGACCTACTTCTTGCCGTGACCTCCCACTCCGACCATATGATCCAAAAATTTTATATCTATCTCTTGATTGGGTCTCATCTTATGATCAATTCTTGTGCTTCAATCTATGTGTCATGATCAATTCAAACCTCATTAGGAAATCTGCTAAGGGAAAGGAGGTAGCGGAGGGTAGTTCAAGGGGGAAAACTCCCTCGTCGTCTGCACCGTCCAGAAGGCCCCAGCCTTCTTCTAGCTCTCGATTCCCCAATGCGGCCTGTGAACAGGCCTATCAAGCAAGGACCTTCAAATTATTACCTTGCAGATCCATTGATGCTCGTTTCCTAACGGAGTTCTGTCCCTCGGTCATGGAGATTGTCACTTACTACAATCTGGGTTTTCTTCTCTCCCTGGAACGGACCATAAACTATGACCTTGTATCTGAATTCTACAACAACCTCCAACAAGGTCCTCAAGGGGGATTCGAGTTCACTACTCGTGTCGGAAAGATGAACCTCGATTTTTCATACGAGATTCTAGCTGACTACTTGGGTGGTCGACGATCACCTAACCTCTATTCGCTTTATCCGGAGCTCCCTGATCCTCTGTTGGCCCCGTTCGCAGATGCTACCCCTGATTCTATCTATCAGCACTTCTTTGGTCACCCTCGCCCTGCCGGGCTTGATGAGTTGGGTCCAGTGTTTCCTACCTTTGCAGCTCTTCGCCTTGCTCCAGCTGATTATGTCCTTTTCAAGATCATTACGAATTGTATTTTGCCCATTACTTCCAAGCCGTTGGCCGAGATCCGTCCCTGCCACTGTCTCATGCTCTACGGCATGCATTGCCGGATGGACTTTGACATCATGGAAAGCATTTTTCAGTCTATTCTATCCTACCGTGAGCCTAGCCGTCGCACGGTTTATATGCCTTTTGGTCACCTCATCACTGATTGGCTTATGTCAGTTGGTGTTGATGTCACCAAGGGCAGGACCATGCCCATGGTTAGGCAAGATTGTCGTTTGGGTCGACGGGCTTTTGCAAAGTCTGGTATGATCATTCGTGAGCATGATGGGGTCTTGGTGTGGAAGGATGAACGCGGACTTGGTGCGCTGCCTGGCGAAGCACCACATTTTCAGGCACCACACGATGCTCCTCCTGCTAATGACGAGTATGACGACGAGCCGGAGCCAGATCTTCGGTGGCAGATCGCGGAGCTGGATCAGACCGTCCAGCAGGACTTTCAGTTGCGCAAGGCTTACCGCGAGGAGACCCGATCACGATTCAGCTCTATTGAGCACAGACTGACCCGGATCGAGACCGACGTCTCAGGGACCCGCACACTTCAGCAGACATGGTATGATGAGTGGCGCAGCCACACATTTCCTGGAGGTGCACCTTCTGTGAGTACTACACCAGGGTCCTTGGCTCCTACTGATGCTACGATGGACGACCTTATGCGCGATGACGACCCTCCTACTGACACTTGAGCTTGGATGTTTGCTGTCTTCTCATGATCTGAGTATTTGACTATGATACTTTGGGCTGTATGGCCTCTGGCGTTGTTGTTGTGACCTCGAGTCACACATATTTTGCTACTTGTTCGGATGTTCTCATGCTTTGACTTATCTATATTTTTACCTGTCATGCTTATCTACTATTGTTGATGCCATGTTGTTTATATGCCCATGATCTGCATGATTGATCCATTGCCATGTTCATGCTTACACTGCCATGTTTACTTGATACTTATGAATATTATGGCATGTTCTGCGATCTTATACTTCATACGCATATGATGCATGTGCTTGCTATGTCTTATGATACCTTTTCACATGCGGTCGTATGATTATTCCACAAACTATTACATCTTTGTTGATTTGAGATACCCCTAGGGTTGAGGGGGAGTTTGTTTAAACTTAACAACCCCTCTAGCTCCTTTTCGGTGTTCGACAAAGGGGGAGAGTGTGGATTGGTTAAGTTTAGAATGACCATGTTGTAGGGGGAGGATCTGGATTCCCCTATGATTCTAAAGTTGAAAAGAATATTGATTGAGATCACTAAACTTAAAATCGGATTGTCAAACAACAAAAAGGGGGAGATTGTTGATGCAGTCTGGCCCTGATTGTTGTTTTGGTGTTGACATCGATTCTAGTTTAGGTTGATCATGTTGATTATGATTAAGTCCTGATCGGGGATCAGACATGGTATGGAAAATCCTAGTCTGGAGGGCTGGGTGATGGAAAATCCTAACCTGGAGGGTTATGTGTTAAAAGTCCTAGTCTGGGAGGCTAGGTGTTTGGAAAAGTCCTAGTCTGGGAGGCTAGGTGTTGGAAAAGTCCTAATTCGGAAGGGTTGGGTGAAAATTCCTAGCTTGGAGGGCTAGGTGAAAAGTCCTAATCTGGAGGGTTAGGTGCAAATTCCCATCCTGGAGAATTAGGTGAAAAAGCCTTGTCTTGGAGGGTCAGGTGCCTAGCTTGGAGGGCTAGGTTGGATGATGTTCTAACTCGGAAGGGTTGGGTGAAAAGTCCTAGCTTGGAGGGCTAGGTGAAAAGTCCTAGCTTGGAGGGCTAGGTGAAAAGTCCTAACATGGAGGGTTAGGTGCAAATTCCCAACTTGGAGAGTTAGATGGAAAATCCTTAGCTTGGAGGGCTAAGGTGGATGGAAACTTAGCGTGGAGGGCTGAGTTTGAGTCCCTGGATCGGTCTGGTGATCGATCAGGGATTTTGGCATGCTCCTCCTTCGTGGATCGGTCTGGTGACCGATCCAGCGATGACTGATCGGTCGGGCGACCGATCAGGGAGCACACAGTGAGGTTGGGAACCTACTGTGTTGCTCCTGATCGATCTGGTGACCGATCAGGGAGTATGCGTTTCACCCATTGACTTGTTCCTGATCGGTCTGGTGACCGATCAGGGAGCGAGCAGTGAGGTTGAGTTCTCTTGCTGAACTGCTCCTGATCGGTCTGGTGCCCAATCAGGATCACTGTGCAGATCGTTCCGGAGAACGATCAAGTGTCGCAGGTTCCTCTCTAAGATCGATCAGGACGGAGCCTGATCGGTCTGGTAAGGTTCTGATCGGTCTGGTGACCGATTAGGAGTCTTCCTGATCGGTCTGGTGACCGATCAGGAGTCTTCCTGATCGGTCCGGTGACCTATCAGAGGGCTTAGCCTGCGAGACTCAGAAATCGCCCAATATAAAGGTGGATCGGTCTGGTGATCGATCCAGGGGAATCCCAAAGAAATCGCGATTTCAGATTGAGCGTTGGGGATCGATCAGGACAGAGCCTGATCAGTCTGGAACCAGCCTGATCGGTCTGGTGACCGATCAGGAGGCTCTCTGATCGGTCTGGTGACCGATCACTTTAATTCAAATTGCATTGTCAGACGCTCTGATCGCGTCTGAACACAACCGATTCGCTGCCACTTCTCTCTGATATTTGATATGCTGCTTGATTTACTGCTCTAATACTCTGATTGAGTTTCAGGTGACAGGGGAGGATTCAAACTCTCAAGGAGAAGTCAAAGAGAGCTTTCCTTGGAGCAGGTTTGTCCCTTTCTCCACACAGGTTGCAACGGCTGGATGCAGGACTGAAGCTTGGCTGAGGGAGCTCAGGAAGTTCAGTTAGGGTTCAGTGTAGCTGGCGCATTGGCAGTGAGGCAGCGGTAGGCTGCTGGAGATGAGATCACCTGTCGCTTGGCGGAGAAACAAAAGGAACGAGAGAAGTTGAGTTTAGCATTACTTCTTCAGTTTTTTTGTGCTTCTGAGTTCCTGCGTGACAAGCTTGCTGTTCTTGAGTTCTTCAATCATTCTGAGCAAGCTATTGAGAAGCAATCATCATACTTGACCGCTTGAAGGAGAAGACAAGAGGCTTGGAGTCCGACAGTGGGAAGACACGAAGAGAGTTCTTGCGTGAGATCGCCACTGGGTGGAGCTCAGGGAAGCTTGCTGTGTCTTTGTCCTTGCTAAGTGTTTGAGTAAGATCCTTCTTGTTGTTTCTTTGTGCTCATTCTATATCTTTGTTTGAAACACACTGTGGGGAGGTTTCTCCACCGAGAAGGAGGTTGCTTCATATCCGGTTTCACCGGGGCTTGATCTGCCGACGATCAAGGGATCGCCCACCTTAAGGGCACGCCAAGGAGTAGGGGCAAGTTATCCCCGAACCTTGTAAGATCTCCTTGTTAGCGATCTTGCTAATCTTGCTAGTTAGGTTTTTGGTTTTTAGTTTCTGCAAGTTTTGTTTTCCGATGTGCTATTAATCACGTCAAGTGCAGAAATCTGATAACTCCTCAAAGAAGAAGTGATTGGCTATATTCACCCCCCCCTCTCTAGCCATCTCGTTCCCAACAGTTGCAACCTGAGATGGAAAACGGACATACTCCAAGGAAAGACTCCCATTGACTCTCCTTGAGTGTTTGAATCCATTCCTGTCACCTGCAACCTTGATCAGATCATTAGCACAACAAATCAAGCAGAGAATCAAATATCAGATAGAGCAGAACAAGTATCAGTAGTGTATCAGTAGGAATCAGAGTGCGATCAAACACGATCAGAGCGTCTGATAGTGTGTTTGAATTAAAGTTATCGGTCACTGGACCGTTCAGGATGATCCCAGACCGATCAGGCCAGTGAGAAACCTGGGATCGCAAGCTTGTGCGATCGGTCACCCTGACCGGTCACCAGATCGATCACCAAACCGATACAGAAGTCTGCTTGCCACAATCCCGCCTGAAATACACGGCTGATCGGTCACCAGATTGATCAGGGTGTGGCCTGATCGGTCTGCAGACCGATCAGGACACTCCCTGACCGATCAGGCTCTAGCCATATCAGTCAGGGTGAGAAACCTCGCGATAGTTGATCGTTCAGACTGATCGATCAAGGTTTCTCCCTGATCGATCACCAGACCGATCAGGAGCCGATCAGTAGGTTTGCCAAAGTTACTGGAAGCTCCCTGATCGGTCAACAGACCGATCAGACATCGTTGGATCGGTCACCAGACCGATCCACTAGGGAATTCCGTGCCAACTTCCCTGATCAGTTACCAGACCGATCTGGACAAGGCCAAACCCACCCTAAGTCAAGAGAACTGGCTCCCAGCCTCTCCTGACTCGTGCTCAGTCCCTCGGACCAAGACTCCGTGTCCAGCTTCACTCACCGGGACTTCAGTCAACCTGGCTTCACTCACCAGGATTTCAACCAACCTAGCTTCCCAAGCTAGAACCTGGCTTCACTCACCAGGATTTCCAAACACCTGGCTTCACTCACCAGGACCCGGCTTCACTCACCAAGATTTCAACCTAGCTTCACTCACTAGGATTTCCAAACACCTGGCTTCACTCACCAGGACCCGACTTCAGTCACCAGGATTTCAACCTAGCTTCACTCACTAGGATTTCCAAACACCTGACTTCACTCACCAGGACCCGGCTTCACTCACCAGGATTTCAACCTAGCTTCACTCACTAGGATTTTCAAACACCTGGCTTCACTCACCAGGACCCGACTTCACTCACCGAGATTTCAAGCTAGCTTCACTCACTAGGATTCCAACCTGGCTTCACTCACCAGGACTCGGCTTCACTCACCGGGATTTCAACCTAGTCCCACTAGGATTTCATCCAACCTAGCTTCCCACGCGAGGACCTGGCTTCACTCACCGGGATTTCAACATAGCTTCACTCACTAGGATTCCAACCTTGCTTCACTCACCAGGACCCGACTTCACTCACCGGGATTTCAACCTAGTCCCACTAGGATTTCATCCAACCTAGCTTCCCACGCTAGGACCTGGCTTTACTCACCAGGATTTCATGCCCAGTCCCCGACCAGGACTTAACCCAAATTCGCTTAATCAAACTTAAATCGTTGTCAACACTAAAACAACAATCGGGCTAGACTGCATCAACATATATATATATATATATATATATATATATATATATATATATATATATATATATATATATATTGGGATGAATCTAGAAATTCATAGTATATATATATTGAGATGAATCTACAAATTCATAGTAGAAAAACTTATTTCAAATAGGAAAAAGCTTATTTTGAAAATTAAAAAAAATCCAAGGATTCTAAATTCGTCATAAAATCTGTGACGAATATGTTTTTCGTCGCAGAAATACAAGCAAATTCAATATTCATTGCAAATTTTATGACAAATATGATATTTCATGAAATAAAACTTATTAGGTTCAAAATGACACATATTGACTTACAAAACTCGAAATTTCATGAAATAAATTTTTACATTTTTTGTATCAATGTACTCATTATATAAATGACCTCAAATATGAATTTCACGGAATATATTACGGTAAATAATTTTTGGAATAACAAAATTAAATTTTCAAACTCATTCATGTTAAATAAATCACTGATATAAATTTATTATGTGAAATTCATATTTGAGGTAATTAATATTATTAGGAGATCGATAAGATCACATAGGAATTTGTTTCATGACATTTTGAGCTCTGTAGGTCGATCCATGTCATTTAGAACGGATTTAGGGTTTCTTAAAATAAAAATCAAAATTTTGCGATGAATTATCAAATTTGTTGAAGATTCGTGCCGTTTAGATGATATATTTGGATATTTGGTATGGATTGATGATGTTAGTATGGATTGATGGTATTTGGTTATATGATGTATTTGAATGTTTTGAGAAGATATAAGGATATAAGAATTGATGATCGTTATGTGATGTATTTGGATGTTAAGAGATGACGTAAGGATATAAGAATTGATGATTGTTATGTGATGTTATTTGGTTGTTACGTGATATATTTGGATGTTTCATATATAAATTGATTTGTAAATTTGATGTTAGATATTTTAGTGTATTTGTTATTAATGTGTTGTATTAATCTATTTAATGTTTTATTAATCTATTTAATGTTAGTATGTTTGTAAACAGGTAGATAGATATTATATTAAAGTGATATAATATAATTTTTTTATTTTTTTTTGTTTTGCAAAGAATTTAGTGATGATTTTTTTTTCATCGCCAAATTATCAAAATATATCGTAATTACTATACATCATAATTTTGCATTGTTGTAAAAGTCGGTGCCTAAGCCCGCCTAGGCGCTAGGCGGCACCCCACTGTGGTGCCACCTAATACCGCTTAGCACCACCTAGGCGCCGACTAGGCGCTAGACGGTAGTCCTCCGCCCAACTACCGCCTAGCGATTTTTACAACCTTGTAATTTTATGATAAATTTTCGAATTCATCACAGAATATGTGATGAATTTTTGATTTTCGTCCCAGATTATGTGACAAATTCATAATTTTACCAAAAAAACTCAATTACCAAAATTCAGACATTCTAAAATTTGGTGACCAATTCGAAAATTCGTCACCAAATTGTAACGAATTTTGAAATTTATAGCAGAATCTACGATGAATTTTGAAATTTGTCTCAAAATCGACAATGAATTTTTGATTTGTTGCAAATTCTGTTACAAATTCAAATTTTGTCACAAAAACTAAATTTTTGAAAATCAGAAATTCCAAAATTTGGTGACGAATTTCGAAATTCGTTCGTTGCAAAATCTACGATGAACTTTTGATTTTGTTGTAAATTTTGTGATGAATTCAGAATTTTTACCTAAAAACTAGATTTTGGAAAACCAGGAATTCTAAAATTTGGTGATGAATCTCAAAATTCGTCGTAGAATCTACCACAAAGTTTTGATTTTGTTGCAAATTTTACGATGAATTCAGAATTTTGTCGCAAAAATTCGATTTCGAAAAATCAGAAATTCTGAATTTGATGACAAATTTAGAAATCCGTAACATAATCTGCGATGAATTTATGATTTTGTTTCAAATTTTGTGACGAATTTAGAATTTTGTTGCAAAATTCAATTTCAGAAATTAAAATTTTCAAAAATTCAAGATGAATTTGGGAATTCGCTGCCAAATTGTGATGAATTTCAGAGTCGTCACCAAATTCGTCACAGAATTTGCGACGAATTTATGAATTTGTTGCTAATTCTACGACGAATTTAGAATTTTGCCACAAAACCTGATTTCGATTTCGAAATTTGGCGACAAATTCGGGATTTTGACACCAAATTTGTCATTGAATCTGCGACGATTTTTTGATTTTGCTACATATTTTGTGACAAATTCACAATTTTGTCACAAAAACTTGATTTCGGGAAATAAAAAATTCTTAAATTTAGCAACGAATTCGAGAATTCGTTGCCAAATCTGTAAATTTTGCGATCAATATGAAATTTGTCGTTAAATTTGGAATGTAAAACAAATTCATCCCAGATTTACATTTGTAAATTTTATGATGAATTTAATTTTTGTTGTAAAATTACAACAAATTTGGCGAAAAAAAAACTTCATTGTGGAATTTGTAACAAATTTATTATTTTCGTAGTAGAATTTGGCGATGACTTTTCTGCAAAAAAAAAAATATTTTCGTAGTAAAATTTCTGAAAGAAAATTTATGATGATTTTTTTTAAAAAATCTTCACAAAAATTATTGTCAAACACAATTTTTTAAGGGTCAATTTATCCTCGCTTTAAAAATGTGCTTGGAAATTTAAATTTGTTGATCGCAATAAACCTCTCAAGCGTATAGTTTAAAAACTCTTATACTTTTACCATGTGATTGATATACACGACATGATTAGAAGAATTATCGAAGCAATGGATTGAAGTGAAATTTTAACATTTAGCTTTTACAGTAAATTACTGAACAACATAAAAGTTCCTGTAGTTATTATTCTGGTCTCCGTAGGACATCCAAATGATTAGAAGACGATGCATTTATTATAATTAGATAGTGATTAATTCCGGATGAATGTATACCCTTAGAGAAAAACTCCTCCCATCCCTTAGCCTATAATTTATCTTCTTTCATATAATTTAGGGACACACTGTGAGAGACGTTTAGAATGAGCATAATCACCTTTTAATAATACCTAAATCATATACCCAAGTTTCAAAATTATTAAATTACATACCTGATATCCATTTTACTCTTTCTACTATTCCTAATCAAACCGCAAATTTACCAAAGATTGGTAAATCTATCAATCGAATGGAATGATTAGGTAACAGTGTAACATTCTACCAATCAATGACTACAGTACTGTAACAATCAATTAGCCAAATTTAACTCAATCGGAAACGAGTTGATAAATATAACATGCCAAATTAATATTTGAGGAAATGAAGAACTAGAGGAATACATAGGATCTGATTGTTTATCATTACATGTTTTCTAGGTCTATCAACCAGTTTAGGGCTCGTTTTCGATCAAAATAGTCTGTTGTACCTAGAGAGCTCGAAATGACATAAAATTATATCTTATGTATTCATTTAGTTCTCTTGATTATATCTATGTTATCAAACATAAATTTGACTTACTATATTAATATCAATGTTTTTTTAAATATAAATCAGGTTGATTTATATTCAAAAAATTACTGCTCTCAATATGATATATCTCAATAATATTTAAAGGCATGAATATAATCACAAAACTAGATGAACATATATGACATGAGTATATGTCATTCGGAGCTCTTTCAGTTTATTAGTCGGTTTTGGTCGAAACCGACTAATAGACCTAAAAAGCTCATAATGATATGGAATCACGTTATATGTGTTAATCTAATTTTTTTGATTATATTCATATCCTTAAATATTATTTTTATAGGTTATATTGAGAGTAATAATTTTTTGAATGAGAATTAAAATTTTTAATCGATCTGAAACAATTGATTTAGGATATTATCATGCTGATGAATAATGTCCAAATCAATTGTAGGGATCAAGTCAGAGGGATATTCTACCGTAGGAATTAATTCAGAGGGATAAAAATAAAATTCAGTATGTGATTTAGTATTTTTGAAAATTAAATATGTGATTTTGATATTCTAAAATTTCAACCACGTGATTCAATAATTTATTGAGTTTTAAAGAAGTTAAATTTAAAGAGGAAAAAATAAAAATTTTAACATTGTAACTCATATTTGTTTAATATTTTAACTATAAATTAAAATCAAGTAAAAAAATACAACACATATTTGCATTATTATTACCATGAGCTTTAATTTCGATGGCTCTTAAAATTTTAGAATTTTTATTTTATAATAGTCAACTCAATCGCGGCTTAGCCCATGTTAGAGTTTTATTTGTTCATACTAGTTTACACTGACTATGAAAAATGTGAAACTTGAAATAAAATATATAATAAATGAGTGTAGATCTAGTTTTTACAGGTGATTTTAAAGTTTGTCATTTTAAAGTTTTTTTTTATCAATTCTAACAGGAAAAAAAATTAAAATTTAACAAAAAGTGTATTAAAACTTGAATTACAATTAAATATTTTCTTTTTTTTTACCAGGAATTCAACAAGGAATATCCTCTTTATTCCACAAATTATCAATTTGATTTATAACTAACATGCTTTAAATGGCAACAAAGAAACTTCTTAAGTTGAACTTCCAGTCCGAAACTTTTACTAGCAGTTAAAGCACACCTCCGTCTCTAGCATAATCAGCAATAGTACTTTGGGTTAGAAAATCTGTTGCCTTTTCCATCTTCGCTAGAGGTTCCAAAGCAATCTTCCTCTTTGAACTTTCACTTAGACTAGAAGATGCCTTGCCTAGCTCTTCAATGTCGTCGTCGTCATCATCATCATCTATTCTTCGAACAAAATCTTTTGAACCATGGAAAGTTATAGATTTAATGAGTGCTTCATCTAGCTCTTCCATTATTTTTCTCTTCTTATCATAGGCAGACCGTTTTAACGTTTCCAACATCAAATCAACACTCACAGTTGCATGCCTAGACTTCATGGATCTCATCTCTTCGAGTGCAGCAAGTATGTCCATATCTTGTTTGGAATCTATAGCTCGATTCTCCAAGGATTTCATAGCATCACCCATCTCTTCTGCAGCTCTCTTTCTCTTCTCTTTGTCAACAACCTCCTCTTCATCACGCCAAGGCTCAAAATTACGAGAAGCACCAGATTCAACTGTGTAGTCAGAGTTCTGAGGATCTGTCTTGAACGTAATCTCAGCTGAGCATCTAGTATCTAAATATTTGAATTCCCAAATACGTCACTCCAATGACGCCCTCTTTTCGTGAGTTGAACTTTGTGCCCTTATAGATGTAGGTGCTACAACGAATGCTCATCGGAAGCATCATCCGAACTTTCATTTGCTGATTTTTCAGTTTCCGCCGACGAGGGATTTTGGCCGGATCGAAGTCCGGCGGGTAATACTTGTTCAAGACCTTGCGTTCTCCCATGTTCGCTTGATTTGGCTCCTCTCCTCCGCAGTTGAATCAACGCCCGCGAGTCTTTGGCTCCAATTAATCGACGGGCGAAGAGAAGAACTTCTAACCTACGAGATCGACTGCGAGTTGCTGTTGCCTGGAGGAACTTCTCGATCACGGCTGGGGACGCAACCGCGGTGGCAAAGCTGGTTGGAGACGGCGTCGAGAGGACTAGGGCTAATTAAATAGTTTCTTGATTCGAGAAAATCTCAACGGATTTTGGATCTGTTATGGGTCGGGTCGTGAAGCCCGAACCTCCCCTAATTTGAAGTTGGGTCAATCCGAACCCGTTAGACGGTCTAATCAGAATTCAGATCGAACAAGCGCCGCTTCGCATCGATTCAGACCCGTCCCGTTGTGGCTCAAGTCTGTCCACCGCTCCTTTTCTCCCTCTCTTGCTGCCATGGCCAAGGGCCGAAGCGGTGGCTCTGCCCGCCGTGGGGGAAACGGCGACGCCGACGAGGACGACGCCGTTGTGGGTTTCGCAAAGCTCCAGGGCGAGGACTTCGAGTACTACATGCAGACCTACTCGATCTTGCTGGGCCGAAGCAGCAAGACGTCGGAGGTGGATGTCGACCTCGCCTCCATCGGCAGCGGCTTGAGCATTTCGCGTTACCATGCCCGCATTTTCTATGACTTCCCTCGACGCTGCTTCTCCCTGGAGGTCCTGGGGAGGAACGGCTGCATCGTCGAGGGCGTACACCATCAGCCCGGGTCGCCGCCTATCAAACTCGACTCCCAGGACCTCATACAGATGGGAGAAAAGAAGTTCTACTTTCTTCTTCCATCCCGGTCCATAGTCGACGAGGCCTTCCCAGGGGACGCTGATGATGCGCATAATGATAAGGGGGAAGGGGAAGAAGAGGGGGAGGAAACAGAGGAGGAGGAGGAGGACGCTGCGTTTGCGGAAACTGGAAAGTTTTGGAAGAGGAAAAGGATCGATTTTGGCGATGAGCATGTTGGGGCTGTTGGTCATGGCAGGGCGGCTGCGCAGCTGGGACATTCAGGTCAGCAAAAAAGGTCTCTCTTATTTGGTTGTCTATAAATTAGAAAATTTCACGCTTATCCCTAGTAGTCTGTTCTGTTCATGGGTCATTATTGGCCGTGAGCAATAGAAATCGTATATATAAAGATTAGAGATTGCTGGAATAAGATGAAATTTCTTTGTTGGTTCTCAGCATACTATTATATGCAGCTTTACAAGATATGCGGAGACTCAACAGAGGAGAGATCATATTGAGTCTGGGGCATAACAATAGTTGAAATTATTGATACAACAATAACTTGACAGGAGCCTCCCATCTATTGTATGGACATAGAATACATGATTAGCTGCATGATAAGTGGAAAAGGTCATAGGAGGAGATTAGTCTTGGGAGGAGATTAGTTATATTAGATGTTTTCGGAGTAGAAACAGGTCTACCCCATGCATCTTAGAACTGTCCGGTAACCCAAGAATGTGTTTTGGTTAAACCACAACCATCAAGGTGTTGAATAAGCTTCATGCTGAGAAAGAAGTTAGCCACACCAATGTTACAAATGGCTAACTCATGATCTAAACAGTGTGATAGAACATCTGTGCCCATGGCGTCATTGCCAATGATGATTGTCTCAACAAATAAATGAAAATAAAAATTCTAGCAGAAGATTTGTATCAGTAAAATAGGGAGGCATTTCTCTTGGATCTTTTAAATGAAAGAAAAATGTTGGAAGTGTCTAATTGTCCTATTTTCCAGTTAGAGATGATGACAAGGAAGACAATGAAGACAATTGCATTGTTGTGGGTTTTACTTACCTGATTGAAGATCCAATAGAGTTTATGATGGATGTTTTTGGCCACTAGACAGGCCTTAGACTGCTGGATGAAGCCATCAACATATCATTTGAGTGTCATTTCAAAGTAGTGAATCAAACTCTGAAATTGTAGTTGTGTCATGTAGGACGTTTGGATGTTTGACTAAAGCATATAGGTCTTATTTGAGAGGATGAGGCCAATATTGCAATTGTAATGGGACGGTGAGTTAGAGCAAAAGGTAGTTGGCTGCGTTTGAGTACAATTTTGCTAGAGAGCATGCCTTTTGCAGAGGAGTTATACCATTTGTCAAGACATTGTTTGGTCGAGCAAAACAAGATGCAACTTTGTTTGTTGGAGGTACTTATGAAGAGGGAGTTTGTTGTGTTCTTGATGATAGGCTTGATGGCATGCTGTAGGATGAAGTCACATGAGATTCCTTATCTAGTGGAAGGAACAAGAACATTGACTTGGTCTGGCCTTAAAATACGAACACCTAACGGAGTCATAGTAGATACTGCTAATGAGAAGACAACCTCATTAAAAGTAGCATGCCTAGAAATATGATAATAACCATTATACATATTTTTGTGACCAAGAAAAATGCAAAGTCCAAAACAAGGTTAAGTTTATAATTATTATAAGGAAAATAAAGGATAACATAGCATACATAACTAAATATGCAAAGAAATTTATGATTGAGAATTCGACCATAGGGTGTCAATAGTGGTATTAAATATAGGATTATTTTTGAGAGTAATTATTCTTAGAATTTGGGAGGTGTTGTGGGAATGTAATAGTAGACATAAGGAGTATTGTCACAGGGGTAAATTTCTACCTTTAAAATTTCTCGTGTGGCAATCAAGTTTCACACCTGACTCAGCCTTCCAACGAATGCACCAACAAGGCACAAAGAATTCCCAATGCAATTTGCGAGATTTTCACATAAATGCCACCAGCAAGCAACACGCCACAATTACAGGAGAAACTCCCAACTTTTTATTAATCCGATAACAAAAGGAATACAAGAAGAACACTTACAGAATTGCCTTACAAAACACTCATGATCCGCCCATACAAATCATGCACACTTTGCCTACAATTCCTGCACGGTTCCCTCTTGCAAAAGCCTCCTTGTCCTCACCCACTTGGGAAGCCTTAACCCCCACACTTGAGAGCCCCTTGCTCTTCCTTGGGAGCACCTTGCTCACTCCCATCCAAATGATAACCATGCCTATTTATAGCACACAGGCCATGGAAGTTATGGTGGTTACAATGGAGGTTATGGTAGTTACACCAATTACCGTGCCATGTGGCAAAACTAACTCAACTTCCAAAACCGCCTTGTCCACATGGCTTGACTGAATTGGCTCCATGTCAAGTGTCAGCCAACACTTCATGATCCAGTGGCGTCTCGCTGATTTGACACCGCGCCAAATGTACATCCGCTTGGCTCATGGATTTGCCGCTTTGGCCCCACGCCAAACGGCGATCTTCACCTCTTGTGCTTTGCCCCATGGTCCTGCTGCATTGGTCCCCCGCCAAGTGTCAGTCCG
The DNA here is from genome assembly GCA_024364735.1 of Boesenbergia rotunda. NCBI lineage: Eukaryota > Viridiplantae > Streptophyta > Magnoliopsida > Zingiberales > Zingiberaceae > Boesenbergia > Boesenbergia rotunda. The sequence goes on from JAGFNQ010006964.1 coordinate 22,972, forward strand.
CACGTCTTGTGCTTGACCACGGTTCGCTTGCTTTGACATCGCGCCAAAGTCTGTTCGTATGCTAGGTGTTTTGCCCATGACTCCGCTTCTTTTGGTACCGCGCCAAAGTCCGCATGTATGCCCATGACTCCGTTGCTTAGGCCCCAGCACCAAAGTCTTCTATGCACTCCTTGTGCATGACCCAAGTCCCGCGCAATGAACTCGGGCTAAACAGCCCCCGCTGCTCCGTTACTTTGGACCCGCGCCAAAGTCTTGTATGCACGCACTGTGCATGGCCCAAGCTCCGCACCACAACTTAGGTAAATAGCCCTTGTTGCTTCATCCGTTGTTGTTCGCGCCCGCCGCATGCAATGACCCGCTAATCCTGCAAGCCTTGTGGTTAATGCTCAGATCCAGCACGTTCAATCCTTGCACTTTGTTCGTCACATTCCAAGTCGTTGCCCCCGCATGACTTGAGGTTAGACGGCTCTGCACTCCGCCCCACCTTTGCTGCTTGGCATGTTATGCAAACATGCCCCGCTAGCATGAACACTGCATCGCATTCTCCACTGCTTGGCATGCCTTGCGCACATGCTCGCTTGGATGGTTGTCAAGTCTCTCAGTCCCTTGACTTGGGCTTAAACAAGCCCCGTGTTGTAGCTTTCATGCTTGGCATGCAACGCATGCCATGGATGATTACCAAGTCTGTCTTCCACATACTTGGGCTTGGACAACCCCTGTTGTCGATCCGCCGCTTGGCATGTCTTGCGCACATGCCCGCCTGGATGATGCCAAGTTTGCCTTGCTGCATACTTGGGCTTAGGCAGCCCCGCGCTACCAAAATCCTTCGCTGCATCTTGGCTCGGACATTTGCCAAGTCTCGCCCCTGCATGACTTGGGCTTGGACAGCACCCCGCGTATTGCCGGATCCTCGCTCCATCTTGGCATGCCTTGCGCGCATGCCACGCCCGTCGGATTGCCAAGTCTTCCTCCTGTAAGGCTTGGGCTTGGACAGCACCCCGCGTGTCGTCGATCCGTCGCCGCATCTTAGCATGCCTTGCGCACATGCTAGGCCCGTCGGATTGCCAAGCCTTCCTCATGCAAGGCTTGGGCTTGGGCAGCGCCCCGCGCACCACCGCTTCCGCTGCTTTGTATGTTGTGCGCCCCACGCACGTGGCCAATATGCTGGATCCGAGGAGCAGCGCTAAATCCTTCATGTCCAACCGAGCCACGAACATAGGGGGCTAACAAGCATCTTATAACCAAATAATAATTATTCCCAATTGATCCGTTCTGTTCTGAGTTTTTTTTTTAATTATTTACCAGAGAGAAGATTTAGTTTTATAACCAAATAAATGTGAAACATGTCCTAAAACAATAATGAAAATTTTCAACAAATTCATATTGATTTTTTTGGAAATATAACTAGGTATATTACCTGAAATCATCATTAAAACACAATATGATGTATAAGAGACTTGGAATAAGTCTGCTAACCATGATGATATGTTAATTAGATGTAAGGAGGAATAACCCTGTCAAACATCTTACAATAATATGCTAGATTGTTCTCCTACAAATCAATTGTATGGGTAGCTGAAAAGTGATAGAATTTACCCTCAGTTCCTAATGGAGAAAAACTTTTGGTTTTCGACCTCGTAAAGCGACTCATGAGGATAAAATTCAAATGAGATATTATATCATATGTAAATTAGAAGTTAAAAGTGGTAAGTGTAGAATATTTCAAGGTGAATTATTTTCTAAGTGTAGAATAGTTCTACAGCTGTTAATGCAAATTGTGTTAGACCCATGTCAACTAGGTTGTTTTCATGCAGCCTGTAGAAGCTCCTGATTTTGTTTAGGAGTAATAGACTTTTGCATTTAACATAGACCGGAAAGAAATACGTGAGATGATTCAAAGCTCTATTTTTGTGAACCAAACCTCTGACGAGTTTGAGATCAAGCTTTCTATAGTATTCATGAGTGGTATGATCTGCAATGAATAAAATTTAGCATCTTCCTCAAACCCATCCTCTACCATGGCCATATTCTTGTCATTCTAGTCAAACTACCAAACTGGCATTATTGATTGATAAATATGTGTCATTGTGCCAAAGGTGCCATGGTTTTGATTGTCATGGTATTTTAGGAATTTTACAGTTTATTTTTCTTGAAATTTATATTATTCCCTGCTAAGTACTGTTGTTCCCTGTTCATACAAATGATTTGATACAACATGAGTTTCAGGGATTGCATGGTTGATAAACTAAAATATCATATAGTATTCCAGTCTGGTCAAACGTTGATGATTAAATCTGGTTAATTTGCATGTTATACATTTCTGTTGCATAACATCTACATCTAGGAACTTGTAACTTATCTAACCAATGTTTGGCACTGTAATGAATCTAATTACTTTATCTAATTGGACAAAGACATGGTCAAGACGAGGTCGAGAGCTGACCGAGAAGCAGACAATCAACTACTGCTGCAGTTGGAAGAGAAAGAGGTCATCTCGTCTATAGCTACTTTGCTGCCTAGTCTTTGTGGCCCGGGAGAACAGTTACCATTGAAAAACTTCATGCGAAGGTGCTTCTTTTGTATAAATCCATATATCCTGGAGTCACCTATGTTTAACAGCTGCACATACATTTTTTCCTTTGATGCAGTTATTCGAAATCTATGGCAATGTATGGCATCGCAGCCGGGTACGAAGGTATTTAACATCTGAAGAGTGTCCTAAACGCGAAGCGAAGCGCACGCCTTGGTTTGGCCTACTGATGCTGCTAAAGAAGCATCCGGAGCACTTTTCAATTCATACAGAGTTTAAAGGAAGAGTTGCATCAGAATTTGTTTCCTTAGTTCATTAGTCTCAGGGCTTTATCTTTCATCTCTATTGGAATCGTCTTATATCCTTCATAAAAACAGAAGGAACTGAAACAAAAGAGGACTTCTTTATGTTGCCATCTTGATTCCGTTTGCTAAATAGAATGATGATTCAAGATGGCGACCAAACCCAAAAATTTTCTTTTTCTTTTTCTTTTATTTTCAAAGATCTTCAATCTTTGCATCTATTTTTTTTTTTTGCTTTTCTTTTTCTTTATTAATAACTAAGTAATTTACACTCTAGATGATCAGTTAGAGGGCCAGGGATAAATTATATTAGAGAGTATTTTGTTAGAGAATATTTTTAGAAGTGAGCATTTGATTCGATTAATTTAGTCAATAACTAAATCGAAAATTGATTTAATTTTGATTAATCGGACCGAATCAAAATTTTATTAAAAATCAAATTAATGAAATTAATTAAAAATCGATTATTTGATTAATATCAAATTAACTGATTTTTTTAAAAATAATAAAAATATATAAAATTAATAATTAAATTTTAATATTTTTTATCGATCTAAAATAGCAAAAAATTACAAATAATATTGAACATAAAATATTAAAAAATATTATAAATTATATATAAACCTAATAAATAAATTTTAAAATTTATTTTTTAATAATTCGGTTAACTGAATTTTTATTTGAAACTTAAAATGGATCCGAATTCACCGATTTAACCTATATTTTAAAAATAAAAATAAAAATTTTGAATTTATCGAATCGAATTTTCGAATTGACCAAATTGAATTTCTGAAATAAATCAGTTCCGTAGGTTTTTTTGATTTAATCGAATAATTGCACACCATAAATATTTTTAATAAAATGCATATTATTAGAATATATTTTGTTAAATAAAAATATATTTTTTAAAAATAATAATAAATATCGATGGACATTTATGTCCGAACCCCTGGCCCGCTGCTTTTTGATCCCCCTCCGTTTTTGCTACTTCGAGCGATTCTGCCGCAGCTTGCCACCGGTTCGTCGACAGCTCACCGGCGGCGATGGCTGGAAAGCCACTCGCAACCTCCTCTTCGATGTCCCTTTGCACTATCCAGCGTTCTCTTCTCCTCATTGCTGCCCTAACCTTGATCTGCTTCACCCTGATCTCCCTCAGATCTCTTCGCTCGTCGCCGCAACTCTCCTTGCATAAGGTATCGCGAAGACAGGCAAATGTTGCGATTTTTCTCTGAATTTTCTGTTTTATTCTTTGACTTATTAGGATGCTATGTATTTTGGGTGTCGAAGGTGTCTGTGGCTGAATATTCTGATGATCTTCCCAGCCGGGGACTACTGTATTCCTCGATCTATCACTCTCCGGATGTTTTTTTCAAGGATTACGCAGAGATGGAGAGGAGATTTAAGGTATATATCTACCCGGATGGGGATCCGAATACGTACTTCCAGACGCCGAGGAAGCTAACTGGGAAGTACTCTAGCGAGGGTTACTTCTTCCAGAACATCCGGGAAAGTCGGTTCCGTACGGAGGATCCGGATCAGGCAGACTTGTTTTTCGTGCCCATATCTTGCCATAAGATGAGAGGAAAGGTTAGTGTGGTTGTGCTTTGTGTGTGGCGCTATATCCTTTTCAATTATAACAACACATTTTATGCTTTACGTTTTTTCCCTTATTTTTTTAATGGAAATCAAGGTTTGCTATGCAATATAAGGGCCTTCATTTTCTGGTTTGTTTGGAAATTCATGGTTTAGTGAATCTATTTCAGTGACAAAAATGTTGTTCATAAGTCAAATAACTGTAACTTCAATTTTACTTCATGTGAAGATTTAGTGTACTCAGACTCAGTGAATACAAAACATGAAAAAAAAAAATCAAATAGTTGCAGAAAGGGTAGACCATTTTGAATTTTCTATTAGATCAATAATGTATTATCTAAGTGTTTTTCCATAATGCATTCTCTATCTTTAGCTGAAAACTTAGATTTTCTGAAAATTAGGTCTCTCACTTTTGTTTTGCATCTCATTTTTGCTGGCACTATATCTAACAATGGCTTTCCCATTTCATAATATTTGGCTATTTGTAAACATGATCTATTGGTTTGTATAAATTGTGTGATCGCTAACTCATTTATGCATTGTATGAATCTAACAAAGTGAGATACCAACACTACCTTCCCAACCGGAAGCTATTTAATTCCCACAATTTGAGTAAAAAAGGGCAATCTGGTGCATGAAGCTCCCGCCATGCGGGGTCCCAGGGAAGGGTCTAGTGTACGCAGCCTTACCCTACTTTGTAAGAGGCTGTTTCTAGAATTCCCACAATTTGAGTAACTACTAAAATAGTATGTTGTAAGAGAAACAAGAAAGCTTGATAGAAAGCAAAAGAACTTCAAAAAGTGGGTGAATGAGTAGCTAATATTGCGGTGGAACTTTGGACTAGAAATACAAAAAGAATCCAAGCCTGTTGATGTTCCATGGACTTCAAAGATGCACAGACTTAACCAACAACTTTCCAATTTAATGTGATAGTTTTAATACTTTGAGATGGATTTCTAAATGTCAGCAGCCCCAAACTTACAGTTATTTTGCATGATCATATGCAACAATGAGTTCATCCCATGTACGAGAAAAGATGTTGGAGTTTTGGTGGAGAAGTTCATTGACCAATCACTTTGTTTGGGTACTTGGACATGAATGGTTCGGATAGAGAAAATAAACAGTGGCCATTGTTTTCATGTAGATATAGAAGGTCAGTTATGAAAGTTCTATCTCAGAATTAGATTTCTGGTCCGTAAAGTTAAGAGTAGTTAGGACATGGCTATCGTCAGTTTTGTAATCTGGGTGGTAGGAATATGAGCTTCATTTGAAAACACAAGTATGATTTGGCATTGCTTAACAGTCTTATTTATTACATATTTCTGACTTGCAAGCTGCTTGTTTGTCTTGGAAAAAAGTTTTCTTATGCCAATAACATGAAGTTCTCAAGTCTAAACAAACTGCTTTTTCACTTACACATTGACATCAGAACCTATGGTATAAATAGGTTATAGGTATTTGGTTTGGAGGATGAATTTTATGTATGACAATAAGTTGACAATGGGGATTTTCCCTAGAGTTATTTAGGCAAACTTTAGTTTGATCCTCTCAGGTTCCAAGAGATTCTCAATTTATTGATGGCTGATATCTTGATCAATATCCTAGGTATCATAAGATGCTGATTCATGACCTAATTTTAAGGGCGTAAAGTTTCAATGCTTTGAATTTTGTCAAAAAAAGCAGATCTATTAGGAGCTCACCAATGAATTGAGTCCATGTGCATGGATTTGGCTTTGGGAATCCTTTTGAAGTCTGTATTTGTAATCATCAAGAAGATTAGATGAGTGAGTATAGTACTAAAGAAGCTTTACAAAATTTTCCACTGATATCACTTGTGTAGGGTAGAGGTAGAGAAGTTTCAATCTCCTAGGTGTATATATCCTATGAATAAGCGTATGATTTTGATGGGTGTATATCCACATGATTCTGTGCAAATAGTCTCACAATTGTTCATACTGCATCGATTCTTGTGCAAAATGGTAGAAAGAAACTACAAGTGAAACCACACATTATTCATCTACATTTTGGATGATTTCACAAGTAGCTTTATGAACTCAAACCAGATACTTGATGCTCCATTTTTGACAGAGCGAAATAGTCTCTCATAATCTCTTTACCTTTTTTTGTTGTATTGGGGGAATGGAAAGTGGGCTGTGTTTGCCGCTAATTGAAATTTGTCCATAGATTACTGTTGTGATCTGCAGTATTGTCATACTCAAAATAGTTATCTATAGAAAGATTATCATAGTTCATTTGTTTTGGACTTTCATTTATGCATGACATGTACTGGCATTCCTAGCTTCATGGATGGATTAAAGAATAGATCCCAAGGATCAATAATACTTTTGATTGATGTTAGTTGTTTAGGAAGCGTGTTTGCATTTTGACAATTGTGTTTTTCTATTTTCCCTTTTCTTACCAATTAAGATTTGTACTATGATTTGAGTCATATATTTTCCTTTTATATGTAATGCAGGGAATATCTTATGAGAATATGACTATCATAGTTCAAAATTATGTCGAAACTTTGATCAGTAAATATCCATATTGGAACAGAACCCTAGGTGCTGATCACTTTTTCGTTACATGCCATGATGTTGGTGTGAGAGCATTTGAAGGAATTCCTATGGTTATAAAAAATTCTATCCGTGTTGTCTGTTCACCTAGCTATGACGTCGGGTATATCCCACACAAGGATGTTGCTCTTCCACAAATCCTACAGCCATTCGCTCTCCCATCAGGAGGAAATGACATTGAAAACAGGTTAGAGTCTAGCTAGTTTACCTTTCCTGATAACCATTGTAAATCCTAGCACATACATATTCTTTGTTATTCAATTGGTGATCTGGATGCAATCCAAGTTTTGAGATATGTCTAGATACAATTTTTCACAGCAATGCTGTGATATGTAACTAGGAAATATCCATATGACACTAGTTGAATGTTAATTCACATCATGACATATAGTGGTATCCTGTATGAAGATTGCAAAATGTCAGAAAGTATTTTAGATCTATCATGCAAATCCCTGCATGTGCAATGAATATTTTCAGTAATATATACAGATATTGCACATGCTTCTTTCTTGGCATGTCAAGTAGTATGATGGTATACTCTGGCCATTCATAACTGATATGACCTGATGATTAGGACCTTAATGCTTTTCTTTTGATTATCTTGTATTCACCAAATGCTAGGATAATATAACATAATGTGCTTTGAATCAGAGAAATGAACTAATAAGCCACCAATAGGTAGTCCTGAAAATGAATTGATCTAATATTTGATAGTACATCATATAATTTCTTTATTTTTTAGGAAATGCATGCAGATGACCTGGCTAGAAACTTTACAATAGATAAGACCATTGTGATTATTCTAGATCAATTCCATTAGCTCTCACTGCGATGAGATATTATAGTGTTGCCCATGTAAGATGACTAAAGCAACTAGGTAACCGATGAGTTTTTACACTCAATTACCAATTCCACATGGACCTTAGGAAAACATTAACATGGACTTTGTACATGGATTTTGTTTTAGGTTTACGCTAATCCAACTAAAGCTTAGTAGTGGTAGATTGGTATTCTAAGATGATACATTTTGTCCCTTATCTTTAGGGATATAGACTAGACAAGTTGCCCACATCTATGGCTATTTTTGGAAAACCCTATGAAAACTATTTAGGACCCAACTTAAGTTCTTATTTGCCTTTCACTTAACGACTTATAGATAGTCTAACATTGTTAATTGCAGATTAGGAAATTTTCTAAAATATCTAGTGAGTGAAAAATTAGGTATTTGGATGCTGTATTTTGCTACACGGCGAATTTTCATACTATAATTTATTAAGCCGCTTCTTTAGTTATAGTCCATTCAAAGTTGTGTATGAATCCAAAATTCGTCAACCAAATTCCTTTACCTATCATTTCCCATTTTTCCGAGTTATGAGAGGTTGACTAAGCATACTCGAGATTTATGATGGTATATGGAAGAAAATGTGTGTTTGTTCATGCACGTGCGTGTGTTGAATATGTTGTGGTGAAAATCTTATTAAGAAATGAAACTTATAAAATTTAAGTTGATGCATACTGTAAATTCAATGAGCATAATATAGGGGACTATGTGCATGGTCACATTCACCTTGAACGTCGCTTTCCTGAAATCTCCTTCAGAAATCTTTATACCCGCTCCATTGATCCTTTAAAATTGTGACAAAAACTGGTTCTTAATGCATATGTTATTGACTTAATTACTAATTTAAATATTAGTCTAATTTTTAATGTGAAGCATTTACTGCCATACTTGGGATATTTAGCCCTCCTTGTCTATTGATTTTCCTACATATCACACCTCCCAATTGTCCTCCATAGTGTTAGTTCTTGCATTCCCATTCACAACGCAACTCACTCCTGAGATCGAGGGTAATATGGATGATGGTGCTAGCTTTTCGTGGAAATGGCTTAAGGTACCTGGTTCATTGGAGAGAACTTCCAGACACTAATAACGTCTAGTTTAACTAAGGATGAGCTTCCACACCTTGCTCCTGATTTGTAAAAATGGAACAATACTCAAACCAATTTATTGATAGTGGTGCCCCCACTTTGCACCTCTTTGAGGCGTTGCAGATCTTAATCCCCCAATCAATAGAGTTGAGATCTTGGTGGGGGATATTAACGTAGTATAACATTTTATTTTAATTCTGTTATTTAAATAGAAGGTTGTTTATAATTATTAGGGCAGCTGTTGAAATTTTTAAGAGAATCAAATCGTATTGTTACAGAGATTATGCCTTGTATTTAGTATAGCAAAAGGGCTTGGAACCCATGTATTGAAGGAGGCTAGAGGGTGTCCAAAGAAACCTTGCAAAATTCACAAGTTTATAACTGGGTTTACTATTTTATGTGCACGTGTTAAATATATAATTGTTTATTTAATTTGACTTGCTTTAAAATTGTCAATGAATCTCTCTTGAATTTAGCCTTAGTTGTTTCTTTGATGACTCTAAAATGCTCTGCAAAAGATTATAGTCATACTCTAACTGCTTGTTTTTCTTGAACCCTAATAAACACCAGGACTATACTAGGATTTTGGGCAGGTCATAGAAACTCAAAGATAAGGGTTATATTAGCTCGTGTATGGGAGAATGATACTGAGCTTGCCATTAGCAACAATCGCATAAACAGAGCTATTGGGGAGTTAGTCTATCAGAAGACGTTCTACAGGACTAAATTCTGTATTTGTCCAGGTGGTTCCCAAGTCAATAGTGCTCGAATAACTGACTCGATTCACTATGGATGTGTTCCAGGTCGGTCACCATTTAGCTACGATATGCCTATGTTTATTATTTTAACATATTTCAATAAGCCTGTGGTTGTAACTTTTGTTTTGCCTTCATAATTGTTAGTTTTCTAATAAAATTTGTTTGTCTAATTTACAGTAATTTTATCCAATTACTATGACCTGCCATTTAATGACATTGTTGACTGGCAAAAGTTCTCTCTTGTGCTTAAGGAGAATGATGTCTACCGGCTAAAGTCTATCTTGAAGTCTGTGTCACATGAAAAGTTTGTTGATTTACATAACCGCTTACTTGAGGTATTTTCTAATTCCTCATTTAACTAATGCAGAAAAGGTACCTGCTTGCTACTTAACCACTTTGAAATGTAAAATACATTCCTATTCTTCTTAAGACAGTGCAAATATTAATTTTGACCAAACACTTTGATTTTTGCCATTTTAGTCTGAACCTTGTTTAAGTTTGACAGGTCTAGTTGTCAGATTCCTGCAATAAGTAATTGTGGAAAATTACCAGTTGTTACATGGTAGTCTTAATTTTGGAATATAGAATAAATGTACTAATATTAATTCAGCAATCAAGGTATAGAACCTTCATAGGCATGTTAACCGTTTTCTGGACATTAATGTTTGGTTAACGAATCATATCGTGCCATCTAGGTCTGTTGTAATATTCAAAGCATTGTTTCAAATTTGGGTCAAATGGCAATTGGAATGAAAAAGGATCCACTTAGTATTTCTATATAGTTCCAGAACCTGGTGTGTCTTGCATACATTTATTGGTTAAGACTCACGCGTTCAACAAATTGTAGCTCATTTGTTATAAGTATTCCAATCATGGAACTTTCCAAATGAAGTTTTGGCATGTAGATTAACAAAACAAGTACCAGGAAGGCGACTTGTTAATGACATAGTTTGACATTAATGTTGTCTAAATGATCCTTGAGCGTCCAACCCCCTCTAAACATAAGAAAGACTGGTTATGGTTAAGAGATAATTAACTGATAAGTAGAAATTGTTTTGTCAAAGTAGACTTACATCTAATTACATTTTACATTTGCCAGGCCCAGAAGCACTTTGAATGGCATTCACCTCCAATACCTTACGATGCATTTCACATGGTAATGTACGAGCTTTGGGTTAGGCACCATGTCATTAAGTACTGAGATAAGGTTGATTCATGGACCATGCACTTTATCCAACTTTGGATTGATGGACCATTCATGTTATCCAACTTTTGATGAAACTCTGAACTGGTTCAAGGCTCAGGACATCTGCCTATAGAGATGCCATATTGTTATGTTTATGTGAGTAAATTCAACCACTAAAGTATGGAAGGAGAAGACGACATGGAATGGGTTTGGAACTGTTTACTATGCATCTTTTCCAGTTGTGTATCAACCATTTTCATCTAGCGAAAAAAGTGTTGGCAAAATGGTAGAGTAGGCAGCAATTTGAGCAGAGGTATGTACCTCCCTTCTCATCTTGCTTGGCAGTTTTAAACAATACGCTATAGTTTCTTATTTGCAATTTTGTTTCATTCTGGAGAATTAATCCCACTAACTGTGGCTTCGTTATGTGTTTTGTTCTGTATTGTAATCATGACAGGAGTAGATGTTAACTTGTTTCACTTGCTATACTTTGTAGTTTCTCCTTTAATCCAGGGGCATTCTCTGGATCCTGATGGACACAGAATTCTCGTAGTATAATAATATAGTGTTTTGGATTATCTCATATCAGAAAATATAATTGTTGTTATAGTTAGGGATAAGACTTTGTTTCTATTATTATATGGGAATTTAAAAAACTAATTACAAAGAAAAATTAATAGTTTTATACATAATTTTTTTATTGATTGATACAATTTTATTTAATTTATCTAGTTATCATTTTCATCTTCATGTTTAATAAATTACTCACGAGCAACTAAATAAATAGGGGGGAAAATAAACATTGTATCAATTAGTATCACTCGGGTGCTTGGTATCTACTTGATAATGGGTATGATAATGAATTTTGATTGATAGATTAGTCATAATGGAAATCAATTATAAAATTATTAGTGTTTGGTATGTATCCTAGAATGGGTATAACTACTGTTTGATCGAGGTGTTAATCAATGGGTTGTGCTTCTCTCATTGTAGAGAGGAAAGGGGAAAAAGAAGCTAAGAAAGGGGAGGGAGAAATCTACCATTTGGGGGTGGAGGGGGCAGTAGGGGCGGAGTTGGGAGAAAAAGCCGACGGAGGGGGAGGAGGTGGCGGGAGCAATGGGGAGAAGTTGACAAGGGGCGGGGGAACATGCTGAGGGGGGGGGGGGGGCCTGAGCGACGAGGGGGAAGAGACTATTAGGGTGGAATAGATTTGATAATAAATCTAAGGGGAGGGGAGAATGATAATTCAGATTTAATATTCTTATTTTTCTTTTCATTGAATCCTATTCAACATCTTAAATAAGAAATAAATTTTATTCCAATTCCTGATAGTGATACCCAACCAAGCACTCCCTCATGTTTTTAATTTATGGCTTCAAATAAATTATTGAAACATTTCCTTTTTATCTATTTGCCAACATTCTTCCACAAATTGATTCCCTGGCTGCATATTTATAGTGGCTAAAAGTTTATATTTAAAATTTAAAAGAAATATCGTTAAGAATTAAAAAATGTAATAATTAATTTGAAATAGTTCTAAATAGATTGATAATTAAATAAATAAATTTCATGTCACATGTAAATTAAATTATAACGCTGTCCAATAAAAAATAAACTGAAATCCCTTATGAATATAAGCAATGAAGCCCATACAAATTGGACCAGAAGGCCTATAACCTAATAGTTGAACTGCATGGTTGCTTCCTAGTGATTTTTGCTGTATTTAAAATTTTTAAAGATATAAAAATTTAAACAGGTTTAATAATGTCTATTTGATGTATAATGTGATAACGTTCATGGACGTTTCTCACCTAGCGTAATAGTTAAGAGATAGATATAATTATGAGGATTAAAATTGGGTTAAGTTAATATGTTTATTTTTCTTACGTGTTAGTCATAGTATCCGGATTAATAGTATCTGTAATTTACTTTCTTCGTGTTGATCTTAAAATAAATTAGTGGAGTGTTGAGATGAACAAATCGTCGTATGATTCTCACGAGGGTAGATTCTCTGTCTCACAGTGTCCCTTGTCCCGTTTGTCTCACTCCTCAGCGACAGTCGGCGAGTCATCCGATTATCGATCAGACACCATCGACGACCGAAGGTCGCTGTCCCAAACAAAACTATACCATGGGGTACGGTGAACACTTCGGGATCGCCGCAATTGCGATCTCACCGGATTCACCGTCGAATCTGACGAGATTGCAATTGCAGCGATTCCGACCGGTTAACCGTTCTTTCAGGATATCATTTGATTCGGTACGACGATAAAAAATCATGATGATGTCCAATCGATCATCGGACGACTCATCAGCCGTCGTCGACGAATGTGGTACAAGCGAGACATATGGATCCTCTGGGACAGAGGACCCCTCTCGGATTCTCACTGCCTAGATGAGATAAAAATAGATAAATTAAAACTCTAGAAAGTTTATTTATCACATAGAAATTCAAACTCCTATCTATATCTATCATACGAGTACTACGTGGGCGGTTTAATCATATCTAGGTGGTAAAAGGTAAATCGTTCGCCCTCGCGCCCCGTCAATCCGTCCCAGAGTCAACACAGAGGAGATAAATCACGGGGGCTATTAGCCCGAATACTATGGCTAGCATATAAGAGGATAAACATACTTACTTTATTAGAATTTGATCCTAGACCTCTTGATGATAACATTTACGTATTAATCATCCGTCCATCGACATTATCATCGGTTTTATGATATCTAAGTTTCTAAAATATTTTTTAAGCTTATCAAAGATATTAATTAAAGCACATAAACATATAAATTATATATTTGACATGAGTTGACGAGCACTCATGTGTAGGTGTCGGTTCGAGGTGGCGTGTCACGTTAGGAAAACGATGGGCGTTGTCTAATTCGAACGATATCGGCGGGTGGAAAATGCACTGGCTCTGAGCCACTGGGTTGGGCCAAACAATTGGTGGGGCCCGGCCGAGTCAATCATTGGTGGGTGGGCCCGGGCGCACTGATGGAACACGTGTTTGGTGTTTTGCAGCCGTGAGATTTTCCAGTCGTCGATTGTGAATCGGACGGCGAGGGGATGTCCCACCTCGATGGTTACTCATGCAGAAGAAAACAACACTCCAGCGATCGTCTACGTGTGGATCAGCTTGAACGCTCATGCATGATAACGTGTAGGTCGATGATAATCAAGAAAGGTACAAAAATCCAAGGAATCTTCCTAGAAAAATTGATTGATTTATTAGTTTTAAATTTTTTTAATGATGCATGAAAGATTATATTAGATGGTTAAGTGAATGATCGATGATAAATACTTTGAAGTTTTGGAGTATGCTTGTTCTTCATTTCACAAAATAGATGGATGAAAGAAGAGACAAAAGGTAATGCGAAATGAAAGTGTCTACTAGCACTCCATTGCTAATGTAGACTTGGAGAATTATAAATTGTGATTGTTATAGACTATCAACATTTTGTTATTTTTATAGCTAGACCTCTTATATATATATATAGAGAGAGAGAGAGAGAGAAGAGAGAGAGAGAGAGAGAGAGAGAGAGCAATGTATGAAAATTTGATTTATGATCTCTATTGTAATAGTAAATAATTTTGGAAATCAAGAGTTGATAATGCTAGCTACCTATTGATCAACCGCCTAGAGTCGTGCATTCGACAATAACTTGGTAGGAGAAAGAAGACTTAATCGAGTACCAAGTACAATGATAAGGAAGCACAAGCATTATGCAGTGTTTCAAAGTACGAGATATCAAAGTCTTTGGACTATGGTGCTAAGTGTTTAACATATTCCAAAGACTAATTGTGTTTCTTGTTTGTATTTCATAGTGTTTGTGTTTGATGGCCCTTTTCCACAGCTGGAGGGCCCTTTTCCACTCAAATTTATGTTTGTATTATACTAGCTAAGGTGACCTAAAGAGACTACGTAATGGCCCTCCTCCACTCAAAGTGTGTGGGCCCTTTTCCAGTCAAATTTATGTTTGTATTATACTAGCTAAGGTGACCTAAAGAGACTACGTAATGGCCCTCCTCCACTCAAGTGTGAAATTATGATAAAAATATCCCACGGGACCCTAGATTGAACCTAGCTACGATTGAATAATTAGTAATAAATATAAAAAAATCATTAATCATATATTATTAATGATATTATTAATTGATAGTTCGGAGAAGAGATTTGATACAACTGTAGAGTTACTGTCATGCATGTAAGTATGTAACATGTTGTCATAGATTCGAGTCATAAAAATCATCTTTTGCAATGCAAGATAATTAAACTGCGTGCGTATAATCGATCCTTTCTTGAGACTCACATTGATGGGAACTTTGTACATTTGGTTGCTCCTTTATTAATTGATTAGTTAATAAACAGTTGAAAATGTGAATGGAAAAGATGTGGAGAGGAAAAAGACTCCATTATGAATGAAATTTAGTCCCCTCATTTAGAGTTTCAAGGTATATTGGTTGGTTTATATTGATTCACAAGTATGGTAGTTGTGAATAATGTATGGGAAGAGATTAGCTTTCATACGTAGGTGCATAAGGGGTGCAAATTCAAGGCTCTGATTGTACTGAACTAAGGTGACTCATGTACAAGCACGACCGCACACGTCGAATGTCAGATCAATCGAAGCAAAATTTGCCCAAGTGAATGAACAAACGGTCGCTATTGATGATGAATATGTAACCATTGATTTGAAACAGTCACTATTATTGATGACTAAGCAACCGGAGGCAATGAATGGTCATTACTCGGTCATTCAATGCAATGAAAGCATGGATGCAAAAGGTAGAACCGCCACCTTAGCGACCCCCTGGTCCCGACCCCACAAGTATCCAGAGGGGGTAAATCACGATTTTACTGGTGGGGTAAGGCGCCTGGGGCTGTGAGGATTTAAGCCAGCAGATCAGGTTTTTACCCCGTGTATGACTGGCGACTCTCGAACCTAAGACCTCTGATGCAAGTAGTCAGACGTCTTACCAACCGAGCCAGCCCGTTGGGGGAGCAACGAAAGCATGGAGCTCCTATAAGAGGAGGTCATGACCTTGAGAACAAAGTGATGTAATAGCGGAAAGAAACTCTTCCAACCTCGTTCTCCCATTTTCTTTGTCGTGCACTCATTCGGTAGATCTACTTGTGGTAGTGTTGTGATACTCACTCAGTTCGTCACGAACAACTAGGACTTGGTTGTCTACGTAATTTTTCTCGTTGTATACTAGGAAACATGACGTCCAACATAATCTCGAAGCATAGCAGAAAGGGAGGAATCTGTTTTAAGAAAATTGCGTGAAACACAAGCCTCGGTATATTCACAGTTGTGTCTCAGTAGGACATCTCGATCTCAGTCTCAGTTGGACATCTCAGTTTCAACTAGGCATCTCTGTCTCGGTTGGATATCTCAGACTCGATTGAACATCTTAGCCAAGTCTTCTAGACATCCCAATTTTCCAAGAAGCTTTTTCTTTTTGCCTTACAATTTGAGATTATTCGGTTAGATCATCTGAATAGGTTGAAAGTTATATTTTCGAATATATTTCAAATTCAGTAACTATCTTTGTAGTCTCCGACAAACTATTTTCATCCTGGAAGATTGGCTAACATAAACATGCAATAATAATAATAATAATAATAATAATAATAATAATACTTTCTTAATGTCATTAATTGATAATATATTTATTTTTGAAAAATTATGACAGACGATAAAATCATGCATCTCTGAATAATCATTAATAAATAATGATAAAATTTTATAATAGTTTTTTTTATCACAAATATTGACAATATTTATGGTATGTTTCCGAAGAGAGAAGCTTCACCTGCAGTGGCATAGTTCGTTGCCCATTCTAAAGAGCACCAATTAAGGAATTTAAGGGGTACTTGGTATATATTCGATAATGAGAATGATAATGAAATTTGATTGAGGAGTTTATAGGTTTAGTGATAACGTAGTGGGGTTGAGTTATCAAATCAAGGATATCATATCCATATTTTGATTCCAATTCTCATATACCAAGCATCATAAATGAGAATGAAATAGATTTCATTTTCATTCCCGCTTTCTAAACCCGCTTATCAAGCACCCCCTTATCAACTACATTCAACAAATTAAGTTGACACACGACAAAACACAACAGCTATATCCACATTCAACAAATCATCATATATAATTCAAACTAAAAGAAAAAGAAAACCACAAAACATAATCCAAAGACCTTTTCTAGCTAGATTTGCCCGGAGCTGGCCACCCTAACTGGACCAGTGACCAGATCAATCAATGGCAGATTGGCAGTGGCCTCCATATGCATGAACATGATCGGGCAAGTCAGCCGATGATGACATCGCTTTGGCCGCCGGCCAGGCAAGCAGACTTAACGGTGCATGTCTCCCCTTCATGCCTTGGCTGATCACTTAATTGGCTGGCTACATGCCAAGAGCCAACCCACTTGGCTTAATTTGTGCGTGGTATCCCAAAGCTTTGAGGATGCAAGCTGAGACACTTAATTGGCTTAATTGCAAGCTAAACTTAGCAGGGGCCACAGCAGTATAATGAACTGCATGAGAAAATGATTTTATATATATATATATATATATATATATATATATATATATATATATGCTGAAACAATGTTTGGATAAGTGCATGGGCCATGCAAGTGGGGGATTTTTGTGTGTGGAAGGACATGGACATGGACGTGCACGTTTGGGCACTGCATTATTGCATGTATGCACTCCATTTTGATCTATGTCTATCAAATGACACTACAAGAAATACCGGAAGTAATTAAGGATGAAATTAATGACGGAAATAAATCTCCAACATTAATTTGCGTCGGAAACATATAATCTGTCACTGCTTAGAGACGAAAGTTTATTTCCGTTGCTAATTAGTGACGGTTATTAAGTTCCATCGCTAATATAGACGGATTTTAAATTGGAAACGAAATTAATATACCATCATTTATTTATAATCGGGGTAGCTTATATAGCGACGAAATATTAATTCCGTCGATAAGTAGCGATGATACTATTAATTTCGTCGCAATTTTCGGGATCAGCTCGATCAACTCCTTTTCGCCCTAGTTTTGTCCACACGAGCTCACAGTCGGCATCAACTTTCCTCCATCATCTCCCCTCTCCAATCTCCGGCATCAACTCATCTTTGATCTCTATCGAACGTTGGTATGTTAGCTTCTCTCCCCTTCCCTCTCATCTTGGCCGGGAGCTCAAGGTCGCAAGCTTGGCCGGTCGTGAGCTCGTGGCCATGAGCTTTGCCGTCCGTGAGCTTGTGGTTGCGAACTTGGCCAACTGTGAGCTCACGGCCATGAGCTTGGTGTTGCTAAAATTGGATGGTTATCTTGTGCTAGAAATCGAAGTAGTACATTAGATAATTCTTGCGCATTACTCTCTTTTGGGTTATATATCTTACAATGTTGGTAATTTATGATTTATCCTTTCACCGGTTAGAAATTTGTATATACATATCTTAATTTGATACACAATATTCTTACTATTAATGTTAAGGTAATTTAATTTTAGATCTAAATCTTACTAATTCTATCCTGTAAGTCATTTTTATAACTATTTGATTATTATTTTTAATGTGTATCTATTATAATGTTATTGTAAAGATATAGATGGCAGATCAATTGTGGCAATTGATTTGCCATCTATATCTTTACAATAACATTATCATAGATACACATTAAGATCAAGCTGGTATCTTTTTTTTCTTTTTTATAAGGCGATTCGCTCGCTCCTAACATCCCCGTCAATCCGTCCCAGGGCCAACACGGAGGAGATAAATCATAAGGGCTCTAGCCCGGATGCTATGGCTAATGCGTGAGGAGATACACATTAAGATCAAGCAGCAACACTTGGTGGCTAAACTTGATTGTGGATTATTCAGGGCAAGTATTGGTATTATTAATATTTCAAAATTGGTGTATTTTTTATTTGGAATATATTTCTCATATATTTATTTTTTAATGCTTTTTTAGTACTCTAGATGGTCATTGGGTGACGGTATATAACGAGCAAATTTAAAGAACGAGTATGTGCTTCTGTTTAAGGCATGTAGACCGAATTTAAAAGAATTTTATTATGAAAAATTTTGTGTACGTAATTTTTATTATCAAGATTATTATTCTTTTTATACTAATTTGTGAACTTATTGTCGCAGAAAAAATATACCTGTGAGCCAGGATAGGAGGTAAACTATTGAGCAACTTGAAACAATGTTTATGTTAAACTCTACAAGGATATATTATATAAATGTAAAAGAAAGGTAACAAGACTATCTTTTATACCAGATGATATTTAGAATGTATAATGAGCATTTGGGCTGTAGAAGGATGACAGTCAAATTCAGTGACAACTGGAGTCAACAAAAACACTGAGCTAGCTGACCCTAGTACTAGATCTATAAAGCATACAGCTGGATCCCTATCGACTGTAGAGCATATCATAGACTTGATGAGTTTATCCTTAATAAATTTATATAAGAATTCTTTAATTATCAATGAATTTATTTTGATATAATTACATTCTTTAATAATCAAAAGGATGAACTACAATTGTTGGAGCAATCTATGGTCCGGGGTAACCATGTGTTTTAATGTTTGGGAAAAGGGTTTAAGTTAGGTTCACCCTTATGTTTGATATGTGTATTTGAGTGTGCAGGATACACATGGACTTAGCTGGACGACTTTGGGTCCGGTGAAGGATAGTATGAGGAGTCAAGCCGTGAGCTTATATGCATCCGAGGGACCGTGGACAAAGCAGGAATGACGAGCCGAGGGAAGTGAATTTCGAGGCATACGCGAAGGATGACATGAGGACGAGTCGCGGGTTCATATGCATCCGAGGGATGAGAGCCAAAGTCAAAGAAGGCTTGAAGGCAATAGGTCGAGGCTACTGGAAACAAGAACGATGAGCCGAGGGAAGCGCACTTCGGGCATACGCGAAGGATGACATGAGGACGAGCTGCGGGTTCGTATGCATCCGAGGGACGAGAGCCAAAGTCGAAGAAGGCTTGAAGGCAACAGGTCAAGGCTACTGGATGAAAGGTCAGCTGAGTCGTGAGTGTTGATGCAGTCTGACCTGATTGTTGTTTTGGTGTTGACACCGATTTAAGTTTGGTTGAGTGAGATCAGATAGTTAAGTTCGGATTAAGTCTTGGTCGGGGATTGGGCACGAAGTCCTGGTGAGTGAAGTTGGGTACGAAATCCTGGTGAGTGAAGCCGGGTCCTAGCAAGGGAAGCTAGGTGAAGGAAATCCTGGTGAGTGAAGTCGGGTCCTAGCAAGGGAAGCTAGGTGAAGGAAATCCTAGTGAGTGAAGCTAGGTGAAGTAAATCCTGGTGAGTGAAGCTGGGTCCTAGTGAGTGAAGCTAGGTTGGACTAAGTCCCGGTGAGTGAAGCTGGGCATAAAGTCTTGATCCGGGGGACTGAGCATTAAGTGTACTGGTCAGAGAGGGCTCGGTAGCTCGTTCTCAGGACCAGACTGAGTCAGAGAAGGCAAGGGAGTCTGTTCTCTGGACTCAGGGTCTAACTTGAGTTAGTCATGGTCAGGATTGGGCCATGAATTAATCAAGTAAGTTGGTTTGATCGGTCTGAAGTCCGATAAGGGAGTTGACACGAACTCTCTGATAGTAGATCGGTCTCAAGACCAATCCAGGATGTCTGATCGGTCTGGTGACCGATCAGAAACAGATCAGAAACATTCTGTGTGGTCACAGAATGTTGGCTGATCGATTAGTTGACCGATCAACATAGACTGAACTGATCATCCAGGAGCCTGATCGGTCAGGCTATGGCTTGATCGGTCAGGCTGACCGATCAGGCCTGGGCTGATTGGTCAGGGAGACCGATCAGTGCCTTAGACGGGAATCATCAGGAGGTTGCCTAATCGGTCACCTTGACCGATCGGGTGGCTTGATCAGAATTTCCAGTAAGATAAGGGATCGGTCTGGTGACCGATCCCTTGTCTCTGATCGGTCAGTGAGACCGATCAGAACTTCACCGATCGATCTGAGTCGAGTCTGATTGGTCAGGAGGGTGTCTGATCGGTCAGGGTGACCGATCAGCGCCTCAGAACTTTAATTTGAATTATTGTCAGATCTCTGATTACCTTCTGATTTCCTTCTGATCTAGTTTGATTTGCTTCGCTAATAAGTCTGTGAATGTACAGATGATACAAAGACGATACAGAGCCAAGAAGGAGGGTCAATGGTGACTTTCGCTGCGGCTATTTTGTTTGGTATCTGTTTGCAGGTTTCTACGGCTTCTGGCGTCTAGCATCTGGCCTGAAGCTTCAACTGAAGAGATGACTTCAGTGAGCTCAGAAGGGGTCAGTAGGTCAGTGGGTGATGAAGTCGTGGGTCAGTGGGTGACGATGCCTGTTCATGTGCAGAAGGAAGGCTTAAGAAGAGGCTGGCGAAGCAGACATAAGTATCAGACAACAACGATAACAAAGAACTGAGTGAAGAGTCTTGGGTGAAGTTGTACTGTGTTGTGCTCTGTGTTAAGCTTCTTCGTGCTTTCTGTGCTTGTGCTTAAGGTTCCATCTGTAAGATTCTTCTCAAGCACAGAGATACCGATCTTAGGTGGCATATAAACCCTAAACCCAACAATGATAGATCGGGGTTAGGATACCGATCTAAGTTCTCCGATGCCAATGAAAAGAAATATGTTAGGGTAGCATATAACTATGACAAGGAGAAGAAGTCCAAGAATAGCAAGGGAGTATCATTAAAGGGTAAAAAATGTTTAACCAAGGACAAGGTGTCCAAAGTTAAGAAAGTTAAGGTTGTAGGCCAAGAGTCATCGGAGGTACACCGGTGTGACCTAGTGTTTGTTGAGTCACCTAGGGAGGTGGCAAGGGTTAAGAGCTCAAGGGGGAGCTCTAGGAGCCAAGTTGGAACCCATGGTCAATGGATCTCGGGAGGATTTCTTTCGAAAATCTAGATGAACCATGGAGTGTGTCAAAGGATGTGGAGATGGATTTGAGTCTCAATTCTAGGGATTTGGTACATTGGGTATGAGTATCATGAATAAATGTGACATTGGAGTCATATTGCATGAAAGGTGATTTTTGATGTATAGATACCATATAAATCAATGCTAGGGATGCATTGTGGTTTGGTATAGGCAGATATATCAAGAGGAGATCAAAACTAGGACTTTAGGTCAAGGTTCAATTGAACCATTTAAATAGTTTTAGGTTTGTATCAATCTTGAGATTGGCGATAGATACATGTTTGAATATATTTTTCCCAAGTAGACACGGGCACCACAAACCTTTCCACAAAATTTGAGAATTTTTGGAGATTTAAGGAATTTCTGGTGCATTTCTGAAATTGGGTCAGAAATGTTGAAAATAGAGTTTTCAGGGTACCAGTCGACTGGTTCAGGGGGCAATCGACTGGTAGCAGTGCTGTTGGAGAGAGACTAGCTTCTGTATGGTTTTTTTAATGGGGATTAGTCGACTGGTAACTGTCACAATCGACTGATATAGGCTGAAACTGTTTTTCAGCAATCGAAAAGTATCATAATGATGTAAAACAAGTGTATAATCTTATGGGGGGTTAATACACTTTGTTTATGATCACTAGAGGTTAAAAGATCTAATAAGAGGGAAATTGTTGGAGTCCTTTTGATGTGTGGCAAAGGGAGAGAAGTGTTACGTTTAAGTGGGAAATTGAACACGCCTTTTGATGTATGGCAAAGGAGGAGAAGTGTTCGGTTTAAGTGGGAAACCAAACACACCTTTGCAAGAAATCCTAGGTCAAGGGGGAGCTTAGGTAAAGGGGGAGCATTGCTGCTCATTTGGTGGCAGAGGGGGAATCTTGGAAAGGTTCTTAAAAAGCCTTTGTAAGTCAAATATATGAGGAGCCTTGGAGAGGTTCTTTAAAAGCCCGTTTTGGTAAAAGTCCTAAACTCATTAGGGAGGTTTAGGTGTGGGGATGCCTTGTGATTGGATCTATGCATGTTTGCATTGCATACGCATTGGCGGTATAAGTCCAAGGTGAGCCTTGGCAACGTAAGTCCAAATGGTTATTAGCATTGTATTTGCTATTTGTTTTCCCTAACTTAAACGTATTGCCAAACATCAAAAGGAGGGAGATTATTGGAGCAATCTATGGTCCGGAGTGACCATGTATTTTGATGTTTGGGCAAAGGGTTTAAGTTAGGTTCACCCTTATGTTTGATATGTGTATTTGAGTGTGCAGGATACACATGGACTTAACTGGATGGCTTTGAGTCCGATGAAGGATGGTGTGAGGAGACAAGCCATGGGCTTGTATGCATTCGAGGGACCGTGGACAAAGCAGGAACGATGAGCCGAGGGAAGCGAACTTCGAGGCATACGCGAAAGATGTCATGAGGATGAACCGCGGGTTCGTATGCATCCGAGGGACGAGAGCCAAAGTCGAAGAAGGCTTGAAGGTAACAAGTCGAGGCTACTAGAAGCAGGAACGATGAGCCGAGGGAAGCGCACTTCGAGGCATACGCGAAGGATGACATGAGGACAAGCCGCGGGTCCGTATGCATCCGAGGGACGAGAGCCAAAGTCGAAGAAGGCTTGAAGGCAATAGGTCGAGGCTGCTGGATGAAGGGTCAGCTGAGTCGTGAGGGTCCGAGTGCTAAGAGAATTGTACTCGGGAAGGAAAACCCTAGGTTTAGGGGTAGAGCAGTCGACTGGTACTTGGATCAGTCGACTGATGAAGTGTACAGAAAGATCAGTCGACTGATCTTAGGTGTAGTGGGCTGATATTCGAATGTTGGGCTGTAACGTTCGAATACTAGGTGGACCAGTCGACTGGTGCTTGGACTAGTTGACTGGTAATGACTCTTTTCAGCTATGAGCTCTATTTAAGAGAGCTCGGTTTGGCTGGGAAAGAGTTGACGAAATAAGCTTAGTTAGAGCTTATTAGTAGTCTCCTAGTGCTCAGGTGTTGTCGGGAGTTTGTGGCGAGGTTTCTCCACCCACAAGGAGCGACAAGAGCTAGTCGGAGGTCTTCTGGGGACTCATCCACCGACGGATCGGGATCGTCCACCTTACGGATAACCGTGGAGTAGGAGCCTTATCTTCGAACCACGTAAATCGATTTGTCTTCTTAGTTGTTAGGTTTGTTATTTGTTATTCCGCTTACGCACTAACAACGTGTAGGAAGAAAATCGTGATCGAAATGGGTGAACGACTATTCACCCCCCTCTAGCCGTACGTCAAGGTCCCAACAACAATGACCTCCTACTTGTTGGGAGGTATTTAGCAAAACACGTAAAAAAACGATGACACATTTATCGATCGTCGATGATCGAAGGCATTAGACGTCTGAATATAAATTTGAATACCTTAAACCATTAACAATGAATAACTTTTCTAATTATATATCTGATATGTTGATTTTTTAAAAAAAATATAATAAAATGATTGCTAGAGTTGCACAAGCATTTCAGCCTACTCCAGACAGAGGTGATAGAGATGGATCATAGTGTAGGTTGTACTGGGCTGTAGTCCATCCCTATTTCCAGCCTTTTTTTTATGTTTTAGGTTTTTTGTTCATTCTCTCGTGTGACAACGTTCTCCATGGACCACGACAAAGGTGATAATGATTTCCACAGTGACAATGAGTCTCGAATCTCAGGTACTTCTTTAGATATTCTCTTCTCTCCGTCCGACCTATGGTATAGTAGGGAGGATTTTGAACCATTTTATGGTGAACCATTGTTCTGAGTTCTGATTGTGATTGTACTTCTTCCTCCTTTTCTTCTTCTTCGTTTCTCCTTTAATTTCTTTATCCTCCTATCCTTCTCATTCCTTTTCCTCACACCATGGTTGGCATGTGTCATTGTGTCAACCTATATTGTATGCAATACTTGTTAGAATCAATATAGAATTGGTTCCATCAACGATTGATATTTGTTTAAAACGAATAGTTAAAAAATCCCATAATAGGTTTCATAGTGTTGGTGCCCCAGTTAGTTTTGATGTGATCAATCAGGTGAAGTTAGGTCTTGTGTTGTTTTGATCCCTTTGTCTAAGTGTGCAGGAACTTAGGAGAGAAGGAAGTCGAGTGTAAGATGCAGTGGACGAGAAGGATGACATGAGGGAGTGAGCCGACAAGCTCGGTGCATCTGAGGAACACGAAGACTGCAGAAGAGTACATCAGTGGAGTGAGAAGAACGTGCACGTCCGAGGGATGAGAAGCCAGGAGGAAGTACGCTCGAGGGACAAAAGGCCGGAATCAAGTTTGAGTGAACCTAACTCCGGTTTGCCGTAAATCACCCAAATATCATTTCCATAAAAAGTCAACTCAATTGACTCTGACCAAGCCAAAGTTTGACTTGACTTTGACTTGGACCGTTGAAGAAGACTTGATCAGACTTGGACTTGACCTTGACCGAAGCAAAGGAAGCCCAACTTTGACGTGGCTTGAAGCGTTTGAAAAATACAATATAAAGCATAAGGATAATATTTATCCTATTTAAAGGATAAGGATTTATCCTCCTTTGATTTAAATGATAAGGAGATTTATCCTCCTTTGATTTAAATAATAAGGAAATGGATGACTGAGTCACAGCTCAAGATAAAGGATAAAATTTATCTTTTAAATATCTGTCTTTTGTTTAAGATAAAGGATAAAATTTATCTTTAAATCAACGCTCAAGATTCAGGCCTATCTACGATC
Organism: Boesenbergia rotunda; assembly: GCA_024364735.1. Classification (NCBI taxonomy): domain Eukaryota; kingdom Viridiplantae; phylum Streptophyta; class Magnoliopsida; order Zingiberales; family Zingiberaceae; genus Boesenbergia; species Boesenbergia rotunda. The sequence continues at coordinate 48,538 of JAGFNQ010006964.1, forward strand.
AACGGTTAAGATTAACTGTCTTAGGCTATAAATAGGCCTAAAACTAAAGGAAATTATTGAACTATTCTTTTGTAATCTCTCTAAGTCTGTGCTTCATTTGTAAAGGCTTCTCCGACATAAGGAGTGTTTTAGTTGAACTTTACTGTCTTGGAAGCAACCTTCAAGTTGCAACTAAGTAAAATCAAGCGACTCTTCTTTCAATTCAATCCGTCAATTTACCCCTCTCTTGTCGGTCCACCTCGATCCAACACATCGGGATATCAAAGTTTTTTCCTTGAATTCATTTATCATGGCTGACTTAATTGAAGCTTCAATGGTACACATGACATGCAAAATACATTTCATGAAAATTCTAAAAAAAATAGAGTAGACATATGCTTACTTGACCCGAGTTAATTGAATCTTGCTGCACTCTAGGCTTAAAATTGTGAACACTGGTGTGATCTTAATTTGACATCGAGGCTTTTTTACTTTGGATTGTAATCTCAGAAAAATAAGTCTTTCATCTTTTTCAATCATTATTTATAATTTTGTTATTTTCTAGTATGAATTATGATCAATTATTATTTTAAAGTTGCTCTCTTTGTAAATTATGTTATTTTTTGAGTTTTTTTTTAATTTTTAGGGTTTTATTTTCGAATAAGATTATAATTTATATTTTCTCAAGAGATTCTTATACAATTTATTGTACTTCTGAGCCATTAATTAACTATTACTTGTTTGCTTATATGATTATTATTTTATTACTTATTTAGCGATATAACTTGAACTATTTCAAAATAAAACATTAATCTTCTGCAAAGAAAGGAAAGATATTCTCTTTCTTTCAGAAAAGAGATCGTTAGGCTAGTGAAAAAAATTCAATTTCTACCGTCCCTACTATGCAACATTAATCCAGTGAAAGTTTTTCAATTGCTACTATTTCCTCTCCTAGTAACAATCATCAGTCATCCTCTACTTGTATTGAACAAGATCCAAGAAAAAAAAACAAATTTATGAATATCATATTAAATACGCGATAAGATAAGATAGGGTCTTATCAATCATATATGTTGAAGTATCTGGCTACAAAATTTGGAAGTCAAAATCATTAATTTTAGAAAAAATGATTCTAGAAATTTCATTAGTTGAAGTATTCGCCTTCAACAAATAAGACATATTACTTTTATTGTTTTCTTTTTTTTTTTTTGAATGAGGTTAATTCATCTAATATCTCAGTATTGGTCATGGAAGGATTTGACAATTGGAAAAGGGTAAATCAAGGAAAAATATGTGCATTTCTTTCCCATATTAGTTCTGCAACCTCTTCGCCTCATACAATGTGTGAGCGAAGAGTTAAAATTTGATGAAGCTCTCAAAACATATTGATAATGTGATGCATGCCCAATCATAAGAAGAAAAGGAGGAAATTCATTTGCGTTTGAGGATCTCAATTGTAACTATTCGTTAGCTAGCACTTTAAGGTTGTGCCTTTAGAGGTGACGATGAATCTCTAACTTCATCTAAGCATGGAAATTTTCTTAAATTGGTAAAAGCTTTTGCAAAAATGAGTACAAAATTGATGAAGGTGTATTTGAGAATGCTCCAAAAATACCCAATATATCACTCCATAAATTTAGAAATTTTTTTACATATTATGGCTAATAGAAAATGAAAGATGATTCGTGAAGAAATTGGAGATAAATGCTTTTGTCTTCTTGTTGATGAAACATGACATATATTTAAATGGGAGCAAATGACCATTATATTATCTTGAGATTTATGAACAATCATAGGATTTTGACATACATATTTTTTTTCCATCAAAAAACTATCAGTAATACTACCTCATTGAATTTGAAAAAAAAGAGATATTGAATATTCTTGTTCATCATGACCTCCAGGTTAAGAAAATTAGAGATCAAGGATATGATAGTGCTAGCAATATGCGTAGCGATGGAATGGATTTCAGGCTTTATTTCTAGAGATTGTCCCTATGCATAAAATGCCCACTATTTTGCCCATCGATTACAATCGACATTGATTTCTGCAACTAAGGATGTCAGTCTTATTTGAAAATTCCTTTCTCATTTGGATAATATTATCAATATTGTCACTTCTTCTACTAAGCACATTTCTAAGTTACCTATTGCATAGAGAAATAAAATTGAGTACATGTTGACAATTAAATAATGTGATTCTAGAAGTATGGTCAATCAGATTGGTAATTTACAATGAGCAGGAACTACTCATTGGAGTTCTCACTATAACTCAATAAAAAATTGGATAGGTAAGTACATTGCAACTTATAAAGTTTTTAGTGACCATTCTCCAAATGGGAGAGCTAAGGCTGAAGTTCGGGAGATTTACAAAAACATGACAAGCTTTAGATTTGTGTTCATTTTGCACTTAATGGATAAAATTTTGAGAACAACAGATACTCTTTATCAAATTCTTCAAAGAAAATCTCAAAATATTTTGACTGCTATTACATTTTTCTTTACTACCAAAACTATCATTGAAGAACATAGAGAATGTAGGTGGGAAGAATTTCTTTATGAATTAAAAGATTTTTGTTCATGAAATGAAATTGATGTGCCTGACCTTGATTGTCCATATAAAATCAGTCATTTCCGTCAGCAAACTACAGTTGAGTATCATTACCACTTTGATGTTGTTAATGCAACAATAGATTTCATCTTGATGGAGTTAAATAGTTAGTTCAATAAGTCATCAGTGGAATTACTTTTTCTTAGTACAACTTTAAATCTAAAAATTTATTTGACTCAATTAACAGTGATGATATTTACAAGCTTGCAACCAAATTTTATCCCGAAGATTTCACAGATCAAGATATTATTGTTTTAGAGTATGAATTGGTACATTATAAACTTGATATGATGAAGAATTTGAAAGTTTCTATACTTGTTGAGTTGTGTCAGCAATTGACTCAGAGTGGGCAGTCAAATATTTATGTTATGTTGATTATATTGATTTATCTTGTTTTAATGTTTGTTGTTTTATTGTCATTACAGAGCAAGCCTTTTCAATAATGAAACATGTGAAGACAACACTTCGCAATAAAATGGAAGATGACTTTCTTGAAGTTGTTTGATAGTCTGTATTGAATGAGATTTAATTAAGGATATAGATATATATATTTTATTATAGATGAATTTTACGTTCGTGGGGCACAACTTTATTGAATAGTGTAATATAAATGACTTTTATATATATATATATATATATATATATATGTAAGCCCCTCCTAACTCTAATTCTAATTCCTAGATCCATCCCTAGGAGGTGAGATGTAGACTCTATTCATCGACCAGCTAAATAATATTTATTACAATGTGGTCGGTGGAAGAAAACGACCTCCTCCCTCTACAATCCCTAGGGCCAAGGGTCATCCCAGTGGATCATTTACTGAAGTATAAATCTTAAGGGAAGAAAACTTAGATTTAAAGAATCGGCTCTAAACATTAGAGTAACAATTTGAAGTCTCGATAAGCCCAAATAAGTCTCTACGGAATGGACTGACGGTTAGTGCGTAGGGATGGAAATGAGGCGGGGAGAGGGCAGGTTTGTCATCCCCATCCGCGCCCCTGAATTGTATTCCCGCCCTAATTTCCGGTTTTACCTAATCGGGGAATCCCCATTCCCGACCCCACAAGGATTAAATCCCCATACCCGCCCCGATCCCCGCTTCAAATTGATTTGTTATTAAAATTTAACTCTACCTATTATGAAAAATTAAGTAATATAATAATAATTATTATTATTATTATTTGTATTATTATTATCGGGGACTATCAGGACTATCGGGGCTATTGGGACAGTTTCGGGGATGAAGATAACATCCCTATACTCGCCCCTAATCTACTGCGAGGATTTGAAAAAAAATCCTTGAACCCGAACCCATACCTGATAACGTCCCCTGAACTCACCCTGTTTCGGATTTTCCACACGAAGCCCTGAACTCACGGGAAAAATTACCATTCCTAGTGCGTGGGTGTTTCCACCTTGAGGTTTGGGGGTCAAAACATGGTAAAGCCAATGTGCCCGCCTCTCCATGCATTAGCCACAACATCTGGGCTAGTAGCCTCCATGATTTACCTTCTTCGTGTTGGCCCTAGGACAGGTTGGCAGGGGCGCTGGGGTGAACGAATCGCCTTTTGCCACCTTGCTAAAGCCCAAATAAGATATGAGCAAATTGGATCAGAAATTCAGGAATTCATGGCCTTAATGTGTCAAACGTTGCATAATTTTGACTCCTAGGAGACTCAAGACTCTCACGATACTGATTAGTAGCTGACTGAGAGATGTATGTACTTCTTTTTTTATCATTTATGAAAATATAAAATAGATCTATTAATTTCATATTAGATATATCTCTAATTATAATTATATTTTTTCATGAACCTTATAGATAATAATATATATTATATATCACCATATATCAAAACTATTATTCTAGTATCTTGGCCTCGAGGCTATGGTGTAGCGGAAAAGTAATTAGTTATCTCCTAAGTATCCATGGTTCGATCCCTGTCTACGACGAATTTGTAGAAATTTTTCCTCCAAATGAGCGCACAATCATGGGATGTTGGGCTTCTGGATCACCCGCAGCGAGCACTTCCCAATTTACCCTAGCGGCTGATAGGAAATTTTCGTAGAGTCAGGCCGGTCAACTTAGGTTCGAGGTTACCAACTTGATTAATCAATTTTTTTAATATTCAAGTATTTTTTTAAATTTGTAAAACTATTGTGTAGCTAATATTTTTTTTATTATACTAGTCACATTATTTAGTTTAAATTCAATTTATTAGTTCTAATTTTGATAATGTATAACCATTTTTTTATTAATAACTTATCGTATTATATTTTATCTAAGATTAATTAAATACTAGCAGTTAATTTTGGAGTGAGATTGGATGTGTTATCTAAAAGGTTTTATTCTCATTGGTAATATATTTGGATTTACTAAATTCATATATTTATCACTAAAATTTGAGATATATTGGATATTCAACTTTGTCCAATTGGATTTGATATGTTATTGGAATGAATTTGATATATTATTGGATTGAATTTGATAGGTATCGTTTGTTATATTGTGTGTGTATATAATGTGAATATGTGAATTTGTGAATGAATTATGATGTGTTATGAGGTTGTTTGTATCATTTGTTATATTGTGTTGGTGTTAGGTTATATAATGTGAATGTGTTATTAAAATTATAGGTAGGGAAAATACCAAAACGTAAAAGTGTTGTTGAAAATTTTGGGCAATATAATGATAGAATTTTAATTTTCTGCCACTAATTAGTAATGAAATTTTAATTTCTCATTTCTAATTGAAGACATAATTTTAATTTTCTATTGCAAATTAACAATGGAATTTTAATTTTCCATCACTAATCAACGATGGGAAATTAAAATTTCATCGCTAAATCTATGACGGAACAATATGTTCCATTTTAGCTACGGCAAATAATATTAGTGGCAGAATTAATTAATATTCAATCACTAAATTTAGCTATCACAGGCTAATATCCGTTGTAAATTATTGATAAAAATTTAATTCCGTGAAGAGGTCAGCGATAGAAAAAAATAATCAGTTGTTAATCATAATTAAAGATTATTTAGCGACGGATATTTCCGTTGCTAATAAAATTTTTTTAGTGAGCAAAGCTAATTGAGTCAAACCAAACGGACGTTCGAAGTTATTTTAATATTCACTAATATTATTCAAATTTTTAATCGAGTTCAACTATAAAGATTGTTTTTCTTATATTTTATGTTAATTGGGTTTTTTTATCAATTATTAATGTTATTATTCTTACAATATACGTTAATTTTTTTTTTCTATTTATGAAATATATATATATAACATGAAGATTTGGAAAGAACAGGTGTTCAAACTTAATATTTTATATTTTGTTATAATTGAATAAATATAAATTTATAAAAAATTATGTCTTAAATCTTGAGCATTTCATATATCGACTCTATATTCATTTATATAAAAGTAAATTAGAAAAATAAATAGGCCACTATATGGGAGTATATTTTTTCCCGACTTCATCGGGAATACATTTTTATCTATTTTTATGAATTTATTGTATGACGATCAACCCGATGAGAAAATGAACTTTATTGAGATGAGAATTTCAAGCTTGTATGATTGATTCATAGTGGTGTGAGCAATGGGCATGCACATAATTGATCATCTTCGTCGTAATGGTGTAATAGTTAAACTTCTAGTGAATGATCAAAAGATTTAGGATTCAATTTCTATGGCCCGCTACATAGGATTTTCTCTCTAGTGAGAAGTTGACCTAAGAATGCTGGTCATTTTGATGAGTCTTCATAAGTACTTTTTGATTTATCCTGATGGACAGTAGAAAAATTTTCATGAATCTAAGTCGGTTACATCCAAAATTAATCAGTTCGAAAAATTAAATATTTAAATTATATATATATATATATACACACACACTCACACTTTGTGTGTATATTATAGTCTTTCCCTCTTATTGTCTTTTTATTTAGAGGTAGGAATGAAAGTGAAAAATTAGATTATTGCAAGTCTTAGGTGTTCGATTCAAGTTATTATAGAGAATAAAATATAACTTAATATTATTTGATTCAACTTTTAAAATACTCATTTAAAAAAAATTATTAACCCTAAATCACATAAAATTAATCACACTCCGAATTATGTCCCTCTTTTGTTGACATAACAGCTATGCTCCATCGCTACTTATTTCTTGAACCAAACAAATTAAATAATATAGTTTTAAATAGATAGCTAAAATTATCAATAATATTCTTCCACCAAACATGCGCTTATAGATATCTTCAAATTGCTTATAACTCCAAGTCTAGTGCGAAACACATCATGCCTTATTGTTCGCTGCCTCAATAAGAAATATTCATAGTATTGCATGTGGTGAGATGTCAATTTTATTGTAGAAGATGATGCAAACATCTCTCATGTGATGCTAGAGATATCCCATTGAATCCCTTCTTTGCTTTTGGTAGAAAGACATACTTTATCGATTAAAGTCTTAAAGCACATCTTCAACCAAAATGAACAAAAAAGGGAGGGGTGGAGGATGACGTTGATTAAGACATTTAATTATTGAATAGTTTTTGAGGTTTTGTTAAGAATAATGGAAGATTTAGACTAGGACGTTAGAACTTAATTAATTCTTCTAATTGAGAGAGATAAAATAACTAGCTAGTGAATAAAAAATTAATATCTACAAACAAACTATTCTAGTGATGGAGAAAATCATGTGCACAACATCGTTAGTTTATCAACATTTATTTGCAAGAGGTGGAAAGCACAAACTCACATACTAGCTTAGTCGATGAACTCTTTTATCTCGTTGTGGGACCGACAATGAGGAGCTTTCAGGTTGAGTAAAATCATCTTTGTTTTGTTGTATTAGTGCATGAACCCTGATTATCTAAATGCTAAACCAAGTATGGGTTACCAATATTGATTTAAAGAAAAAAAAATTGCCTAGCGTGAATTGGGCAACAAAAGCAAACCGAGTCAAAACTAATTTGGTTGACAACTAGTCCAAATTGGGCCAATTATCATCCCTAGGTTATGTGATAGAAGCCCTTGTTTGGGCGAGCCCAAATAGAGGTAGAGAGCATTCTAAATTTGGATTGCATCTCTCTAAATTTAAATTTAAATTTTAAATAAAGAGAAACATCACTTTCTTATGTCTTTTGAGTTGCTCTTGCATTCCTATAAATTGACTCCCTCATATTTCACTCTCAATTATCGAAGAAAAACGATCAAGTTTGTCTCTTATCTCCCCTTGAGTATTCTCTTATTTTTCCAATGACTTTGAGGGTGCAAATAGTTTCATAGTCTACAAAATTTAGAGTGCTACTATTTTATAAAGAAAGTTATTGTCTGTTGGGAGATGTTTTTTTTTTTACAACATGTGATCCCTAGTGTGTCACGACGCTCGAGAGTTCCTTAGCTATTATCTTCTCATTTTCATGATGATAAGATCTTCAAGATCACGACACTTGAGAAATCATGCCTATAAGTCCCTTAACAATCCAATCGCGCGTCATCTTTGTGGGACTATGCTTGATGATTTCATAGCAATCGTGCCTTTATCTTTGTGACGTATAAGATTCTCAAATGATACCTATAAGATCATGATCTCTTGACCCTGCGCGTCTCTGTATGTAACTGAGGAGGATTGTCCAAGTAACAAGTGAGTTATTACCATATTGGTGAATTTTAAATGAGGTATTATGCACTTAACATTAAAATCACATTAATTGTACATCCCATTAACAATATTCATTAATGGAGGCACTAAATGAAAATTTAAAATAATAGCATTAATATCAAATTATTTTTGGAAAACACTAAAGAAAATAATAAAAACAATCCATCAATTTTGACCGTTGATCACCCTTAACATATAAAAGAAACGGAAAAACATTGCCGACAGCTGCCGATCCACGACATCAGCGAATGACGATGAAGAGTCCAGATGTGCTTTTCTTAAATTTGCCATTAATTAAACAATTCCACGTCATTAATTAGAGTGATCCGGCGGAGCATCCTACCGAAATGGAAGATTTATATTTAAATGAATTTATAAATACGAGTTTTTGGGCTTCGCTGGGTCTTTCGGTTTCACTGCCTCTCGCCAGCCGCAGGGTGTCGATGGGGGCGGAAGGCGCCGACGCACCGGCAGGAGGCGCGGCCCGAGATCTGTGATCCAGCGGTCGCGTCTACGCACTCGGATCGGAGAGAGGGCGGCGGCGATGGCGAACCCTGAGGCGGCGGAGGCGCCGACTGGATTCGTGTCGGCCGCGGCGGCGAGGGCTGAGGAGTTGAAGAAAGAGCTGCGGCGGCTGGTGAGGGAGATTTCGGAGTCGGAGGATTGCGGTGTGGGGGCTTATGAGGATGCGGCCAGGGCGCTCGCGGCACTCAGGGAATTAAGGTCCAGCGGGAGCGTGAGTCCGAAGGAGGCCCTCGCGAGCCAGATGAAGGCGGAGGAAGAGTTCGAGTCGGCGGCCGTCCCCAAGCATTTCTTGTGCCCGATCTCCTCGGAGCTGATGAGAGATCCCGTCCTCCTGGCCTCCGGACAGGTACCGGCGTCTCTTCGGTCTCGATTTACCGAATTAATTGATTCTGGTTCCGCTGCTAACGAAACGCTTCTTGCTCGCCTCTTTCATACCTGTGCAATCGCACTGTTCCTATTTCCCTTTCCTCTTCTTTCGCAAGCCGAGCTTTACCTGGATTTTAGGGTTGCGTTGCTGACTTACAGCTTAATTAGGGCGACGAGTACCTCAAGATGTTCTGGTAGATGACTCGATCCTACTTCCTCCCCCTTGATTTGCCTGTTTTCTTAGTCAATATTCCTCTAATGGAATTTCCATGTGAAGTTTTGGCAATCGACAAGCTGTTGCGATCAAGAACGTGTGTATAAAACGTAGGGTCCTGCTTAGCTCTTACAAGTTTGGTATTTGCCTAAGTTTCTTTAATCAAAGAAAAGTACAAAATGAAAGAAAGAAAGATAGAAAACTTACCAGTGAAGTCTCATCTCTTACCTTCCATGTCAAGACTGTCAAAATTTCAGACTTTAGGTAATTGTGTACCTACCCTGTCTTTTACTTTCATCCAAAGGAAGATTCCTCTACTCCTTTACTGAAACATTTACTGAAACTTGGTAGACTGTTTGCAATATTTGCTTAGTATGTGTATGATGAGAATGGTTTGGTATCCATTGTTTAAACATTGGCTGCTTGCTGCTTCTCTTTGCAAATGTTGGATTCTTAGTGGTGCCTCTATTTGTATTGCTGATGGTTCTTGCCTTTTGCAGACCTATGACAGGCTTTTCATCCAGGAATGGTTCAGTTCTGGGAACAGAACATGCCCACGAACTCAACAAGTCCTCTCGGACATCACCCTCACCCCTAATCACCTTGTCCGCAGCATGATCTCCCAATGGTGTATCGAACATGGTGTCACTCTTTCTCCACTAGATCATGAGCAAGGAGGGTTGATCACCAGAAAGGAGCGGAATGCGCTGCGTGGGATCCTCGATAAGATATCGTTGTCCTCTATTCCTGAACAAAAAAAAGCGGTTAGGGAGCTGCGTCTGCTCACCAAGCGAAATGGATCGTTTCGAGCATTGGTAGGGGAGAGCCCAAATGCAATACCACAGTTGTTGTCTGTTCTCTCTGTGCCGGGATTGAATTGTGACCTGGAGGTGCAGGAGGATACTGTGACCACAATACTGAACCTTTCGATCCATGAAAGCAATAAGAAGATCGTCGGCGACGACCCCCAAGCCATTGTTTTGCTTATTGATGCATTGAAGACTGGAAGTATGGAGACCCGTAGTAATTCAGCTGCGGCACTGTTTAGCTTATCTGCCCTCGAGTCCAACAAGGTCAAGATAGGGGAAATGGGTGCCATGAAACCGCTGGTCGAACTGCTGGAACAAGGCAGTCCCGGTGCCAAGAAGGATGCTGGGTCTGCAATCTTCAACCTCTGTATGCTTCACGAGAACCGGGCCAGGGCACTGATGGAAGGAGTGGTCCGTGTGCTCCTGACGTCCATTGCGGACCAGTCACTCGTCGACGAGTCGCTGGCAATCCTCGCATTGTTATCGAGAGACCAAGAGTCAGTCGAGGAGATTGCCGAGTCCGGCGGCGTGGCCTCCATGCTGAGCATAGTAAGGGACGGTGTTTGCCTCCGGAGCAAACAGAACAACAAAGAGAACGCAGCGGTCGTTCTGTTCGCAATTTGCATGCATGACCGGACGAAGCTCGGGGAGATCGCAGAGGAGGAGAAGTCGACCGGGAGCATCTCTCGTCTGGCCGAGAACGGCACCCCCAGGGCGCGCAGGAAGGCTGCCGGAATGCTGGACAAATGGAAGAGGATCATGCGTAGCACGCATTACTCATGTTGAGAAATCACCAGGGTGATGCAGACAGGAACGAGGAAGATGCACATATGTAAATAATACTTACCCTCTCTGGTCTTTTTGGTTGCTCTTCGGTACAAAAATGTGGTAAATTTTTATTTGCTCCAATAAATGTTTGCCTTTTCAACACATTTGTTCGTCCGCCGAGAGAATAAGATTTATATTCATTAATATTGGATAGGGAAAAAGGGTGAGAGAAAGGAGAGCGGCGATTGCGGCCGGCGGCGGCGGCGGCGAACTGCACTTACCGGCTACGCTTCATTGGCAGCACCGCCGCGCACTGATTGCGGACCTCCGATCCACGCGTTTTGCACTTGTGTTCTGAACCCTCAAATCACGGTCCTACTCCACCATTCATTTCATTCCATGGCACCATTCCGTGCATAATCATGATGCCAGCCAGCTTCCACAGCCCACTTCTTGGACTCCGTTAATTTGTCCCTTCTTTAGAAAGCCAGAGAATCTCTCGTCAAAACTCGACCATTTAAAGAGGTCGAGTATGTACATTGCTCAAACTCGGCCTAGCCAATAGCCATAATGCGGCCAAAAAGGGTATGGCACAGAGCAGGTGCTTGCTGTCTTGCATGATTGCCCTTGGCGTGCGGTAAGTCAAAGAGATGCCTCAATTCTTTTGTAGTTGCCGGTGAGTCACGTAAGGCATGGGTGTAGAGCACTTTTGGTGGTGAAAAGCTCTTGTAAATCTGCTAACGCGTATACCTTCTCGTAGAAATTAAGAATTTCTGTTTGTTGTAGCGATTGATTGTGGTATTTCGACTGTGACTTCGCATCGGTTGGGTTGGACGGTTTACTAATAGCTAACATAGCTTAGCAAGGTAGACAATTAGGCCGAGTAAGTTGAGTAGGTAGGTTAGGTCGAGCGAGGTGGGCAAGCAGATTGGATCAAGCGTTTGGCAACTTGAGTGGGATGAGCAAGCCAAACATTCGAGTAAGTCTGAGCAAATTGGGCAAGCCAAGCCAGTTTGAGCGAGTCAGGTAAGTCGATCGACCTACGTGAGTGGGTTAGACCGCACACTTTAGGAAGGTAGGGCAATCCGAGCAGACAAGTGATTTAGTCAATTTAAGTCCGAGTTAGGCCAACAAGGACACAAAAATGCAAGCCCATGAGCACGTCTCACGACCAATGTACCCCTTTGGTGTTGTCTCGTGTTCCTTTCATTCAATTTGCAAGTAATCTACCATCCTCTTCTCCCAGAGTTTATGGCTCTCGCCTTCTCCTTTAGGACTCGTTTACTAATGGATGATAGAGAAAATGAATTTTTAATATTTTTTTATCCTTCATGTAATTTACTCAATAAAGGAAACCATGATTATAATTATTACCGTGGGACCTATATGAATTCAAATCTAGAAAACAATCTTTTGTAAAACAAGGGAAGACCATGCACAAAAGACTCTTTTCGGAACCTATATTAATGAGAGCTTTTTATATCGGACTGTCTTTTTCATATAATTTACTCAAACATATACTTTAGAAGAGATGAAAACTCTGTTGGATAAACTCTCATTTACCATTCTATTCCATCCAAATCGGATAGAAAACCAAATCACTCACCAACAATTCACCTATGACTCCTTGCCAAACAATAATCACTCTTTACAAAATAATGTCCACCCATGGCTACTAAACTCTAGCACCCTCACGATCGTCAGATGCATGAGTGGGATGGTTTAGGTGAATTGGAAGATCTAGGTGGATCACGTGAGTTAAACAATTTTGACAGGTTGAGCAAGCTAAATAATCTGATCGATCAAATAGGTTTGATAATCGAGAGAACTTGAGTGGATCTTATGATACTCATAGGTTGAGTTGGTCAAATTAGTTGGGTTGGTCAAGCAGACCGATAAATCTTAGTGAGTTAATTGAGCTGATTAGCAGTCGAGTAGGCCAAGTGGGTTAGACGATCCAGTCAAGTCGGGTGGTCTAGATGGGTTAGGAGAGCTAATTCTGCTAGTTGAGTTGAGTAGTTCAGGTTGGACGAGTCATATGGATAAGACAAGTTGAGTGGGCTAGAGGGGCACACCAATTTAGAAATACATTTATTGATCCTATAGAATTTGACTCATTTTATCATCAAACAAAGGATACAAAAATAAATCAGATTGATTTTTCAACCAAAAATAAAAAATGGTATGTGAAATCTTCTATTTTCTTCTCAACCTCCATCCCTGCCACATAGCAAGTATCTCAAAGGTTTTCTTTTCTACAACTGCATCTTTAATATGTTGGAATAGTTATTCAATTCCTTGCAAATTTTATGGAATAACTATTTATAACTTTTGATAGTAAAATGAACATGAAATACCAATTTTTACAGAATTCTTTCTCAGTCATTTTTTTACTATTATCATATCAAGCATAAATACTTCTTCAATACATCAGACTAAAAAAATGTTTACTTTGACTATATTCTTCTGTATTCTATGCCTCAAAGAATAATCATTTTATTTCTTATTACCAAACATTTTGTGTACATGACAAAATACGAAGGGAAAGAATGCTGTAGACATAAATAAACTATGTACAAATGAGTTGACATACCAAATGCGCAAGCATTACGAAAATGCAAGTTGTAGAGTGTCATTACCTTCCATGGCCACCAATAGTTGAGCAGTAAAGATGGTGCAGACAGTCGAGTGGAGTATGTAACACACCCATTCTTTGATAAGATCAACTTGTCCATTCTCTAGTGGTGCTCAACACACTATGTAGAATGGGCACTTATGAAGATTTATTTATAATCCATAAAGCAAAGGAAAAAAAAAGGCTGTACGATGGATCAGTATAAAACTATATAAAATTTTAATCAAGTTTTATCTTTATCGATCATGCTTTAGATCATGTATCATAATGTCTAATATTCGTCAAACATATGTGGTAGGAATAAATAATCAAGGTTGATAAAATGATGCATGATGTTACATCATGGATGATGTATATTTGTAGTAGCAAAAACTAAAATATTTGATTGGCAACATATAACAATAAGAATGATAATGATGCAAACTTTTTCAATAAGTATAATTGTTAAGAAAATTTTACTTGGTCCAGGCAGCACTGCGTCAAGGAGTTTATTGTTGAACATTGCCATCTTTGAAGGAGACTAAAGAAAATTCTAGTCAATCATAGCCTTTCCAAGTTAGCCTTCCTAGGCAATAGAAAATACCAATTTTCGACTTCATAATCAAGCCATCTTCTAGTTGATAGTTTATTTGTTTATTTATCAACGAAGTTTTTACGATGCATTAGCTAGTCATCCATTTACTCCTGGTGCTAACTAGTTTATTTAACAAAAAGCAACGTAGGGCCTGCAAGAGATGCATTCCAGGAGGCAAAAGATGCACTAAGCATAAAGGAAAGGAGAAAAAGAATTGGAAAAAAGGGAATAAAAACTGCGGATCCAAAAAACAAACATATTCTAATCTAAAGGATTTTCCCAGTATTTGTCTAGCATTGTTTTATTAATTTTTTCGAGTACTGAAACCAATCCCGCCATCACTGTCACCAACTTTAACACACTAGAAGTTGATATTTAAAGCTTTTCTTTCCCATCCAACTTTTTCTTTCCATTTGAGCATATGTGGGAGAAAAAGTCAATGGGGGTTGCTCCCACATCATGTTCACGTAAGGATGACATGGAAAAGTGATAGCCATAGAAACAATTATTTAATCCCTTCAAATATTTTAGTAAGACTTTGAATGTTTTGTTTTTTCAGCACTCATTCTAATCCACCAGATGCCAAAAGAATTTTCTTGTGGGCAATGAAAACTCAAACTTAAATTCTCTCATCTCGTGATACCCCCTTCATTGTCTTGTCTAAAAACTGCAAAAATAGACATCTATTTAGGAAAGCATTTGTCTGCTCCAACAATATAAATCAGCCAAAAAGTCTTAGCTAAATAGCCCCTACAACTCCATTTTATCATGATGATGAGCATGATGAGGTCTTGCTGCTCCACTATAAATAACGGTATTCTATTTAGATCCTCACCAATTAAACAAGCCTCCAACATAGTTTGTTTCCCTCCTCTCTTTTGTCATCCTAAAGCGAAGAGGTACTGGTTCATCAGAAGCCAGCACAAGAGTTCCATGGGAGACGGTGAAACCCAAGGCTTTCAGAATCCTAGATATGTGGTCAAGAAGGTACTTGCCAGGCCCCAACATGAAGGTGATGGAGCCATTGTTAGGAGGAGCATTGGAAGGTGATTTCCTATCAATCTCTAGGTTCTTAATCATTTATTCAACAGAGGATTTAGCCTAACATGATGTTCGGAAATTGATCTTGTGCAGGGGAGAACTAAGAAACTTGGATCCATTTCTGATGCTGGATGAGTTTTCAGGTAAGTATTTAACACCTCTTCCCTAATATAACTCCATTGAATTGTATTGGTGGCAGCTAATTTATTTTTTCCTTTTATTTTTCCTTATCAGTATCGGCTCCAGCTGGGTTTCCTGATCATCCTCATAGAGGTTTCCTTTTTGTTCATTCAATTCCCAAATTTGTCCTAAATTCATCACTTTAAGCTTCTCAATATATTCATTCAATGGCAGGTTTTGAAACCGTCACTTATATGCTGGAGGTAATAAATTAATTTGCTAGTATGAATGAGATAGAAATCAGATGAAATTTTAGCAAAGACGAAGTATAACATGGTACATAAATCATTGAATTCAGGGAGCCTTCACTCACCAAGATTTTGCAGGGCATAAGGGCACCATCAGAGCTGGAGATCTGCAGGTACTTTTGATGACCATCACTCCTCAAACTTTACGCTATCAATTCAATCAGAATTAGATTCATCGGTTCACCTCCATACTGCATTAATTTCTTCAGTGGATGACTGCTGGTAAAGGAATTATTCACTCAGAAATGCCTGCTGCACCTGGAGAGAACAAAGGGTTGCAGCTCTGGATCAATCTCTCCTCCAAAGACAAAATGTAATTGGAAAATTTTCATCTTTTTAACAAGCAAAAGTAATGCTCCTAATGGAATCGATCAAACCGATACCATGTGAAATATCGTTTTTTTCCCCTCCAAACTTTGAGAAATTCACAATGAAAACCTAACTTTTGCGCCTATTCCTTCTAAGGATGGAGCCGAGATACCAAGAGCTACAAAGCAAAGACATAAGCAAGGTGGAAAAGGACGGCGTTACCGTCCGCATCATCGCCGGCGAATCCTTCGGCGTCCAGTCGCCGGTCTACACCCAGACTCCAACAATGTACCTAGACTTCACCTTAAGCCCTGGATCCCAAGTTCAGCAGCGGATCCCGGAGTCATGGAACGCCTTCGTCTACATCGTGGACGGCGAGGGCGTGTTCGGGGACCCGAGCGCGGCCGGCGGCGGCGAGCCACCACGCACTGGTACTGAGCGCCGGCGATGGGGTAGAGGTGTGGAACAGGGCCGCCAGGCCACTGAGGTTCGTGCTCATCGGTGGGCAGCCGCTGAAGGAGCCGGTGGTGCAGTACGGGCCGTTCGTGATGAACACGCAAGCGCAGATCCAGCAGGCCGTCGAGGACTACAACTACTGCAAGAATGGGTTCGAGCAGGGGAAGCACTGGGCCTCGCAGGACTGAAGCCGGAAGGCCCAAATAAATCCATAACAGGCCCAAATTAAACTTTCATCTCGATTTGATAGGAATGGAGATGGCATCATGGAAACATTTTATATAATGAATTTTCTGCTATTTTATTTTCTTTCAAGAACCCATAATGAATTAGGAAAATGGTATGCTCAAGAAAAAATCTTAAGGAAAAATTCAGTGAATGACGTAATATTTTACATGCAGCGCGATCCTCGACATATTCACCATGCCTCAAAGTATAGTTTGATTCAGGACGGCGACCGGAGGTCGTTGATGGTGTCCGAGCGATAATCGGATGTGTACATGTAAAATGCCACGTTATTCACTGAGCATTTCATTAAGGGGCTGCTTGGTAAGCGAGTTTAGAAAGTGGGAATGAGAATGAAACATATTTCATTCCCATTTATGATGCTTGGTATAGGGAATCGGAATCAAAATATGGATATGATACCCTTGATTTTATAACCCACCCCCCCATTAAGTTATCACTAAACTTATAAACCCCTCAATCAAAATTTATTACTATTCTTATTGTCACGCCCCGAGGAGTCGCTCGACCGATACGGATCGGCCAGCTTTCCCCACGCCCGACGGACAATTCACAAACTCAAGACCAAAACACCAAACTAGCGTACAAAACCAAGGAAGACGTGCATACCGGTATGACTAACAACAGAGTCAAAAGACACAAGGGCCTCCACGGCACACAAAAGTACAACCAAATCGAATAAGAACACAGCGGAAGATAATAAAGCAAATACACAGTACCGACACCCAATACAGGAACTATAAATCAAGAAAACATCTCGACGCAAGGTGATGGGACTG
Source organism: Boesenbergia rotunda (assembly GCA_024364735.1). Taxonomy (NCBI): domain Eukaryota; kingdom Viridiplantae; phylum Streptophyta; class Magnoliopsida; order Zingiberales; family Zingiberaceae; genus Boesenbergia; species Boesenbergia rotunda. The sequence continues at coordinate 65,940 of JAGFNQ010006964.1, forward strand.
GCAGCTGGACCCTCCTGGCGATCAACCTGAAATAAAAACAAGGAGCTACGGGGTGAGTTCAAAGAACTCAGCTGATAACTCATATATATGCAAGATAGTCTAAGCTAGCAATAGAGATACAACTATCAAAATATCACAGGTACTATCCATACTAAATAAAGCAAATCCGAGAAGTAGAACAAACATACCAGCGATGCAGGGTCATCAAGACCATGAAAAAGGGTCTCCTGAATGTGCAGGTAAATCATGTGCAACAACCACATACAACAATTGTAAAGAAATACGTATGCACATGGTGCAATGACATGGTCACCTCTGTCGTCGGTCAGACATCGTCACCTGTATACGGGAGGAAGCTGAGCGGGAAGCCACCCTCCGGCGTAGAGCTGTGACTCCATCCGTACTCGACCCATCCGGGAAGCCATCCCTACCCCGGGTAATAGAGCGATCGAGTAGACGGTATGCTACCGGCGTAACACCCCTACCCCATGACCTACCCGGGTAGCCTTCTCTACCTCCGGTCATCATCCGCAGAACTGGGGGGATATCTCTATCTGAGTGTTACACCTACCCCATGTAATATGGGGGAGAAAAGTCTCTCTCATCTCCTGGTATTAGGGCAACTCAAGGAGGGACCCCTGCCTGCTACCACGCTCCGATCCACTAACCCATGAGTGCTTGAGCGGAGCAGCACAGGGCATCCTACCCATACTCCGTCAACCACTAACCCATGAGCGACCGTATGGAAAGGTCAGTATGACTGTCGACCTAGCCTACCCAACAATGGGCCCCTGGTCGATAGTGATGCAAGGTGCACGATGATGCATGACGACAGTCACAACAGCATCTACTATCTAATCCACCTATATCAACATGATATGCAAGGATCACATACAATTATGCACCATATCCTAAATCCTAGAGGGTATCAGTATCACATATCATGTCTAATATAAATATCATAGTAACGGAAAACAGACACACGCAAATAATACCCTATCGCTAATCCTAGCATATCAAGCATATAAGGCTGTGACTATCTCGGAGATAAGTCAGAGTTACCCGCCTCAATATGATGTCGTCCGGTGCGCAAGAACCCCCGTCCAGAAATAAAATCCGCAACCAAGGAGTCAGCTCAAAGCCCTGCATTCAAAAATATGATCTTAGCTATATACTCAGAATAATAGCTAATCAAATAATTCTCTAAATTCAATTAGGGTCAACCCTAATACAGTAGTCATTTAATTAATTTAAATCAAATGACTAACTCCTATTCATTGGGTCTTGGTTTGATCTGGATCTAACCTAACCCAACCTAAATCCCATCAACCATAAGCTCACGGCAAAATCACAGACTAGGATTTGTATACAAACCCCTAATCAAACTACACTCGATACAAGAATATCTTTCTGATCAAGCTTCACCCAACTCACCAATCCAACCCAATCTGCCAATCACATAACAAATCAAATGGCAATAATAATTAAGATCAAGAATCTCAAGTATAAGGTTTACATATCTGATCATGGGAATTCAAAATCAATACAAATTCCACATCATCAGAACTCACACACTGAGATCATCATCACCCAACCCAAACTCTGAAACCCAATCCACTCATGGTGTGGCGCTAAGCTGAAACAAATTCCAACTCTAATTCAAACACTCATAACCATATGATCATACTCTCCAAGCCTCAAACCCTAAATCTATCTGAAAGCTAGCATCCCACTCAATCGACTCATCAAAACAGAAATCTAAACTAGGCCACACAACCCTCAATCACAGCTCACGGTGGCAGAGTCAAGAATTCCAATCGATCAAGCACACAGCAGGAAGATCACACAACCAGAAATCAACCACTCATCACAAACTGAAATCAAACAAAAACCAAGATCCCCAAACCAACAGCAACTCCCAATTTGAGCTAGGCACGCGTACAGGGAAAACCCAAAACACCATCGCACAAAGGCAACCCATCGAGAAGGACAAGGGAAAAGCTATCGAAGCTTACCAATGCAGAAGCCTGATCGCATGACCTAGCTCCGCCTCCCGACCAATTCCTTCCGGCGAACCCCCAATCCGCGATCGCCCAATACCTAGAACATCCCCCGAAGACCCAATCAGAGTGACGTCGAGAAACAAAAAAAAACTCGAACAGTCGAAACCAGAGTTAGATTAAGTGGCTTACCTTCCTTTATCCCGGCGATGGCGAAATCGACGCAGAGGTTTTTCCCCCGATGAAGCTCTCTGCCTCCAGGAGCAAGGTGATGAGCTCTGCGTGGAGGAGGGAGGAGGAAGTCGCGGCTTCCCCGGACTTCGCGGCTTCTCCGGTGGCTTCAATCGTCTTCGCGTGGCCGGAGGCGATATCGCGCCCTTCGTCGAAGCACCGACGAGAAGAAGAAGAAGAAGAAACGATCGGGGAGAGGCTGCGGCTCGCGACTCGCGACGGAAAGGAATAAGCGGAACTTATATGCCCTAGGCACTTCTGCATTTAGACCCTTTCTTCTCTCGAGTTCTCAACCGAGCCCTCCTTTTTGGCAATTTCACACTTAGCCCCTCTAAAGTTCCGATATTTAACACTTATTGTCGAATATATACCAAGTGCTTTCTAAATTTTTTCACTGAATGTATTAGATCTCTATTATATATGATCCACGAATTGATACCATATATATATATATATATATATATGAGAGAAGTTATTATAATAAAATTTGAAATTAATTTTTAACGAGTTTAAAATAATTAGTTGAGTGTCTAACTGTAAGACTGTCTTAATATTTTTAAGGTCCGGCATAGAAAAAGTATTTGAGCATTAATATTATTTTTTAAAATATTAATTTTAAATATAATTTATTATATAAAATATTATAAAGATATTTAAGTTTATTAGTAAATATAAAAGAATTGCTCGATGCATTATAAAAAAATATTTTCATAATTAAAAGCTGTGATTATTAATTACATAGTATTAATTTTATCATTGCACAGTTTCATTTCTTTATTAATAAAATTTTCAAAATAAAACAAATTTTCTTAAACTTTCAAATATAATTTATTAAAAAAATTATATATTTATCTAAAAAATATTTTAATAAATTAAATTTGCTGAATAAAATATTAATAATGATAAATTAAATTTGACCGTGAATAATAAATTATTATAATACTAGTTAATACACATTTTAATTTGTGGAGGAGCGATTACTTATTAAAATAAATGCGTATGCAATAATTTGTGGAGGAGCGAGGCACATAAAACTTAAAAATTTAAAATTAATGAGTAAATCTAATTTTACTGGTAAAAATTAAAATTATCAACTAAATTAAATCTCAATTAAAATTTATTTTAGTTAATAATTTTAAATATTTACTGATAAACTCATATATTTTGAAAATAAAATAATAAATATATTTTATTTAATAAATATAATATATAAAAAAAATTAAAGGCCCCAATAAAATAGGGGCGTTAGGAATAGATATTAGTGACTATTTCTTGAGGTGACTCTGCCGACCTCTTCCATGTAAAAGACTGTCGTGTTAAGATAAAAATATTTTTTATGATTTATTTATTTATATTTAATCAGAAGATGATACTAAATCGTCCAAAAATAATGAATTATACAGGTATAAAAAGATAATGATATTTTTGGTTTGAGCAATCGTTCATCTTGGCCAATAGTGAAGCTTGGCCGGACTCGGGCAAGAGTGACTGAGCGACTCATATTGGCTCGATCAAAAGTGACTCAACAGCTCGGAATGATTTGACTAGGAGTGATTCAGCTTCAACTTAGCTCTAACTCGGCTCAAAATGACTCAGTTTTGGCTCAACTCCGACTCAACTCGAATGACTCAAGAGTTTGGATCTTTAGGTCTGGATACGTCATACGTGTGGTGCCTGCATGGGGAGGCCATGTACATCAGACGTGCAGCTGGAAGTGTATCACTATCACTTATGACTTACCACATGGTTTTTGACAGCAGCTTCTGTTTCTCAGCTGATCAAAAAGGGTTTAGGCCTCCTTAGTCAGACTCATTTTCACAGTGGCACTGCTCTGTTGAGATATATGGCTTACTTCGAAGTTCTTTGCTGTTCTCCAAGTATATATCATGCATTCTGAAATAGATCAAGTCGTTAACAGGAACAGTTTGTCAACTAGGTGTTGTATTTTTTTTCTTCGAATAGAATCCAATCCAGAATTTGTCAATTTTTACATCTTTAAAGATAATGGAGTAACCTTTGTTTTGGTTACTCTAATGCATTCAGTCAGCTTTACGTGTTTAGGTGAAGTTGTGCTAAGTGATCTGACTCATCCTTATGACTTAAGTCTCTAAGTCAGTATTTATTTCACATATGAATTAAGTATAGTTAAATGGTTAAGTTGATCAAAAGCAAAATATATAGACAATATTTTCCTAAGCACGGCCATGAACTGATTATGTTGATATAATCAGCTCTTTGTAACATATATCTCTTGACAGTTTAAGACACGTACGGTTCAGGTCGAGCCATCCACCGTCGTCGTCTGTTCACGGAGGCGCCGGACCAAACTCAAATGCCTTCTCTAGCTAAACGCTACACAAAAGATTTGCCTTGGAAATTAAGTGAATGAAAAATGAATGAAATTGACTTCAATATGAATGGGAGAATAGTTTTGTATAAATATTTTATAACTGATTCACAATTTGAAGTTGTAAATATGAATGGATGTGAGGCATCGATCTCCTGCACTCGCTGGAGATGTAAATTATAGCTTAGATTGCATTGCATTTAGTATGTGCGAACACAATTTGTACGTTTCCTATGGGTGTAATCGGCCTCGGTCAAGATTGATTGGGTTGATCAAATTTAAGTTGCTCAAGTTGGGTTTAATGTTTGAGCAATATGTAGGTAGTAAAGTGAGACGTCAAGTAGATCAAGGTTAATTGATACTTGATAAGATATAGAATGTTTAAGTGGATCATAAGTAACCGAACGCTTAGCGATCAGAAGTTCAACATGGAATTAGCACAAAACGGAAAGTCCAAGTGAATCATAGAAGACTGAACATTTAGTGACGATGAAAGTCCTGGTAAATTAAGGTTTACCTGATACTAAGCAATAGGAATGTCTCAGTAAGTCAAGGTTGACCGAATGTCAAACAACGAGGAAGTCCTGATAGGTCAAAGTTGCTCGGATGCTAGGCAACAGGAAGTCTCGACAGGTCAAGGTTGACTGAATCCTGAATAAAGGAAGTCCTAATAAGTTAAGGTCAACTAGATATTAGGTAAGATGAAATTTCAACTTGATAGGGTTAAAACATGTGTATTAGTTAATTGATAGGGTGTATGATCTACCGATGGACTGTAAATTTGGAAATTGAGGTTTGAGTTGCTTTTAGGGTTTGCTATAGTAACTAAAGTTTATGCTACAATAACTAGGGTTACTACAACTATTAGGGTTTATTGCAAACCCTAAACTCCGAAAATTAGGATTTGCTATCGTAATTCGGGTTTGATATAGTAACTTTAGAGTTTGTTATAGTAACCGAGTTTAGGGTTTTTTGCTACAGTGTCAATTGATTGGTGAATTCCGATAATCAATTAGTAGTTCTGTAGCAACGAATAAAATGTTTCTAAATGGACTAGCCAATTCGACTGGAGGTAAGCAATCGATTGATGAGTCTCACTAATCAATTATTAAGATAAAAAGAGTTGTTCTGTTGATTTAAACGGTTGAATTTGATGACAATCGATTGGTGAAATCTAGCAATTGATTGACTAGGCTAAAATCATCCCTAACAATAGCCTTATAAAGAGGATTTTGAGGAGGATTCTTGATGTCGGTTCTTGAGAGGTTAGAGGCAAAGCGTTTTTGCATTTCTAATCATCAAGAAGCATTCCAAAGTATGTAGCAAGCAAATGTCAAAAGCAAAGTTCTCAACTGTACAATATTTTTGCTTTCATTTCCATTTTTTTTTGTATTACTTCTATGTGTTTTTGTAAGAATAAGTTTGTAAGAGACTTTTTCCGTCTCCGAAAGATTTCCGAGAAGGAGAAAGTTCGTAGTGGAGGAAGATCACTAAGAGTAGACTTTGGATTAGTCGCCTAAGAGGTAATTATCAAGTAAATCCTAGAATTGTTCATATGACGTCGATGATTTTGAATTATCAAGACGAAGCGATCGGAGCTATTCACCCCTCTAACTCGAACGACTCCTAACATGTTCGTATATTGAATGTTGAATTGATCAAAGTAAAAAAAAATTACCCACATATTGTAGAGCGTAAGTAATTTGTATGTGCTCGTGTGTTGAATGTTGAACCGATCAAAGTAAAAAAAAAATACCCACATATTGTAGCTTATGTTTGTCACTAGATTTATTTTCTTGTTATCTCAAATGTGTAATGTACACATGAATGATCACAATCAAGAATAACCCACCATTAATCAAATAAAAGTTACTGACATTTTGATTCAACCAGTAGAAACAGCTGAGACAATTATTAGTTGTCAGGATTTCGAACCTATAAATAGAGATTTTTCCCTGGGTAGCATTAATCAGATCATCCATAAGCGAACTAATTTTTCTTCACCTTTTATTATCTGATGATAGCATTCGAGTACCGATTCAGTAATGTATCTTGAAAATAAATGTCCATTTGAACCTCTAAGTACGGTAAGGGATGAATCTACTTAAAAGAAACTATGATTATCACATGTTTTGGTTATGTTTAGTAACTCAGCCTTTAAGGTGTCCAAGGCCTCCCGAGTCACTAGAGCCGGTCCTTTTTGTTTAAAAGCCCTAGGCGAAATTATAAATTATGCCCTAATTTATAATCAATGTCATTCAGAATGCAAGAGCTATTTACGAAAAAAAATCACATAATTCTTAACAAAGAGATGCAGAGTAATATAATACAAAATCCAGTGTTCTTAACAAGTCATTGATATTGACTTATTAAATTTAGTATTTATATTGGAAGCCTGAACCTCAACCAATATGCCAACAATTTAATTTATTTATTGGAATACTATACTCCTTTTCATCATAGTCATTTATTTAGTCAGCATGAAAAGAATAATTGATTTGTCTCGGTTAGGAAAAAAAATTATGAAAGTCGATTGAAAGAATGCTAATCTTTCTCAACAATTTGCAACAAGGCAGAAATCAAGAACCACACCTACCTTTCCCTTGAAGAATTTTGCAACCTCTTGAAATGTTGGCATTACTTTCTTAGTATCATTTGAGGTAGCAAAAAGCAAAAGTTGAGTAAAAATGACATACTCCACTCAATAAAATAGATAGACTAGTTATGGTGTTTTAAGGTCAACCTGCTTTTTGATAGGATTTTCAAAAATTTCTGAAGCAAAGTCCCTTGTAAATGTAGTCAACAATAGAAGATTGTTGGAGAATCCAAAATCAACAATTTCTGACTTTCTGAATTCGCCATCTATTATAAATTGAAAAAAAAATAGTCAATATCTAGCTGTTACACTTGATTTCACATATAAAACTTTTAGAAACACAAATGAGCATACCATAGTAGGATATCTTTTCTTCTTCCTCCTTCAATAGCAAATCATCAATGTTAACTGTAATATACCTACAAATAAACACAAAGGTAACTCATGTAAAGTGTCTTCGTGATGCACTTTTAAAAGCAAAAACATCAATAATAATATCATATTCAATAATAGTCCCACTAGGTCTTTTCTCATGCCAGTGTGTGATATCCCCGATCCACCTGGACTTCACCTAGTCCCACTAGGTGTGCCTAGTCCCACTAGGTCTTTTCCAATCACCTGGCTTCACTCACCAAGATTTCCATAACCCGGCTTCACTCACCAGAAGTCGTGCCCAGTCCCCGACTAGGACTTAAATCAGACTCATCTCATTAACCTAAACTAAAATCGGTGTCAACACCAAAACAACAATCAGGGTCAGACTGCATCAACACCAGCCAGGATACCCTTGGCTCTCTGATCCCGCGTCCTGTTGGAAGTCGCCAAGGTCGGGGGCAGGGGGCAGGTTCTCCATCCAGTGAATGTGGCTAAAGGGACGCTCAGGAAGGCGAATATAGAAAAATCTCTCCTTCCATCCTTTGTGCGAGGAAGGGAGGCCCCCCAGAAATCTGTGGCCAGGGCGGGCAGTAAAGCTAAATGCTCCTCGAGACCCAACTGGAACGAAAAAGAAATGGAAGAATCGGGGGGTTAAAGGAATGTCGAAAAGCTTGAAGAGAACGAGGGCCCCACCCGTTTGGGCGATGGCGTTGGGAGCCAGTTGTTGGAGTGGAATGCGGAAGTATTGAGCAACATTCATGAAGTAGGGAGGAATAGGGAAGCGGAGCCCTAGTTCTAGTTGCCCCAAAAAGAAGGTATAAAAACCCTCGCAGGGGGTTACCGGTGATTGACCTGAGGAGGGGACCCTTACCTCCCAATCTACCGGGATCCCGTATTTTGGGCAGGCCGCTTGGAGGGATTCCAACCTAACTTTGGAAAAGATAGTCTCGTACCACTCGGAACGAAATCCCAACTCTTTTAGGGAGCACTCAACGTCACCTGTAGACTACTCTTTCTTCTCCATCGGACCTAAGGGATAGAATAAGGGAGCGACAGGATAAAGGGAGACTTACTCTCGTCTAAAGGACGCGGCGACGAAAGGGATAGCTAAGCAAGGAGAATTTCAGATGGCAAATAGGGTGAGGAGGCCGCAGAGGGTCGTTGCACCCGCTTTTATAGGGCTTCGGCACACCCCTCGGAGTAATGGGAGAATGGAACGTCGAGGGCATTAACAGGATGTCTCGGGGAATGAATATCCCTTACCGTTGTCGCTTCATACAGCTCGTAGCACGGATCAAAAGAGACCATCGCGAAACAAGGGAAAAACCACGTGGCCTTGGCGCATACGCTGAGCAACTGGGTTGACTTAACTGCCACCAATTTCGCAAAGATGCAGGACATATTCAAAAAATCAGCCAGGATCTTGAGACTCACCGGATACATCTTAGGGCCCCACGAGCCGCCAGCGAAGCGGTAAAGGACAAAGAAAAAAGGATGAGACCATTAAGGAGGATTTCTTGGAACTCGGGGTAAGAGATTATAATCCAAAGGCCCTTTATAGCTACAAGGGAAGCAAGGAAGATGATGGCCCGCAGCTTCTTCATCTTTACACTAGTCCGATCAGTCAGCCACACTTCCTTCGATCAGACTTGGAGGGAAGGACTTGTGATAGGGTTAGATAGTCCGTGTCTGGCACGAGGGTGAAGAAGTCGCGGGGCACGACAGACCTTCCCTCTCGGGCCCTGAGGCCCCCCTCAGGAGATGAGCCTGGGAAGGTCAGCCCGAAGACCCCTCCCGGGAGTACCCTGGGAGGTTAGGCCCTGAGATCACCTCGGGAGATGTCACGCTCAAAGACCCCGAGCTCACCTCGGGAAGTGGAGTCCCCTCAATGGCCGACCTCGGGTACTGACCCCCTCTCTCGGTACGGATAATCATCCCCGTTAGAAAATGTTTGCACGGCCCTTAAAATGTCTTAACGGGCGGACGCGTGATAACGGCGCAGACCGTATCAAAGGATATCCCGTTACCACCGAAAGAGGGGGCGTGGCTTAAGTATCGAAGACGTGACACCGATCGAGGGGCACGTCTAGTCTGTCGACATCAGTATAAAAGGTAGTTCAATCCCTCCGGTAAGGGGGTTACGCTCTATCAACTCTAGACATCTTCTTTACTTTTTCGTAACCTTTTCTTCTCGACGGACACTGACTTGAGCATCGGAGTGGACTCCGTCGGACCTCTGCCAGCGTGTCCCCTAATGCTCGTGTTAACCTTGCAGGACCCTAAGTTCTTCCCCGCCATAGCAACTACCGTAGGGGCCAAACTCCAGTACATGGTCGTCGTCGTCGACTCTTTCCGGAACAGGTAACATTTGAGAAAAGTGTCAACCTTCTTTATCTAAAGGAAATTTGATAATATCTTCTCTTTTAGGACCTCTTTCTACAAATAAATCTCTCATTTTTATATCAAGATTATCCCAAACTCTTGGGTTAAATATGTTCAAATCATATCTAGGTGTCGAACATTGATATTCATTTGTATGCTCATCATCACAATAATTATCAATATCTTTAGTTTTGTTAATTTCAACTTATCCAAATCATTAAAATTTATATTCTCTTGGTTCTCATTTTCTACAAATTTTTCATTCTCATCACTTTTGTGTCTCACAAATTTTTCATTTTCATTATTCTTGTTCTCAACAAAATCTTCATTTGCATTTGATTCATTAGTTAAAATATGAACTAAGCTTCTCATTGTGTTATGTGATTCTTTACTAAAATATTTATTCAATGAACCTCTTAAGCTTTGGACTACCTCATCTTCTTTTTTTCTTTTTTTGTCTTTTTTGTCATCCAAAGTTGTTTTATGATGATAGATAATTATGAATAATAAGCAATAAACAAAAACTAATAAAACCTAAGATGGAGAGTTTTTCTTCAATTCAAAATCCACTTATATAAAACCTTAAATAGATATCCTACAAGTTTATAAAAAAACACAACAATTCAATTATTTTAGAGCAAACCAATAAGAAAATTCTTTTATCTCACTAAAAGAAATTATAAGATGAAAAAAAATTAATAGATGCTTGCTAGACAAGTTCTACTGATCCCCTAAGTGACTCCTAGTAAGTGATGAAGGATAAATCCCTAAATTATATATTTTTCAAGAGAGAAATAAAACCAGATCCAAGATCTAAGAAAGTTATAGGACATAAGGATACTAAATTAATTTTCACTTTTTAAATCTATTCTAGTAAAGTCAATTTATACAAGGATCAAATAGACATGATTGAAACATAGCCGATCCAAAAGTCAAAAGACGTCTAGAATTTAAGCAATATACATGAACACCTTGAAGCATCGAAGAGCCAGCATCATATTACAAAATTATTTACATATCTTGCACCATCCATGAAATTAAAAAAACACACACACACTAGAACAAACAGTAATCCAACAAATTTAATACATTATCATTTGTCTCAAAATTATTTACATATGTTGCATCCATGAAATTAAAAAAAACACACACTAGGACAAACAGTAATTCAACAAATTTAATACATTATCATTTGTCTCTCTTATCTACACTGTTCTTGATTATAAACTTAATTAATATATAAACACTGGAAATTCTATCAAGTCGTGATTAGTGCATAGCCAGTGCAATTGCTCGAACCACTTCTAACTTTAAAAAATATATATATACAAACAGTACTTAAAATCATGTGATCGAATTGAAGCCCAGCTGTATTACAGACTAGCAGACTACCTTGAAGTCCTTTCTTCTACAACAATCAGAGACTAAAACTAAAAAGGTTTAAGAAATTTCTTTAACCAAGACTAAGAATTGAGTTATCAAAAGGAATATACAAAATATATAAAAAAAATCAAAATCAAGGATTAGGAAGCCTTAGCATTGGGAAAATACATAAAAAGGAAAAAAAAAAATTAAGTTATCAAAAGGAAAATTCATGATAAGAAATTTGTAAATGTATTTAGACAAGTACCTCACCTTAGGGCTTAGTAATAGGAGCCAGGAAGAGCAAAATTGTAGAAAATATACTTAACGTTGCAGGAAGATGGAGCTTTGTCGTGTCGAGCATGTTGGTGTCTAAGCATGAAAACGAATTGCAAAAATCGTATGAAACTTACATCGATTTGATCCTCTTCTTGCCTTTGCCTTCTTCTTGCTGTCACGAGGACGTTGCCTTCTGCTTGCTGTCACGAGGGCGTCACCAAGGACAAACTCGAACGATCACAAACCAAATCCCACTCGATGGAAGCCCCGATTCCTCCTTGTTCGTCTACCTTTGGATTGCAATTTCGGACGCCTATTTATAGGGAAAAACGAGCCGTTTCTCTTCTACCTCCATCAATGGAGGTGTTCAATGCCATTGATTGTGAACGTTTCAACGTTCACAATCAAGGCTTGTAACGCCTCGGCTTGTAACGCTAACATCTCCCACTCGTCCAATTCTATCCATATATGTCATCTAGTCACTAAGACTATGTAAGGAAGTCACAAAGACCATATCGGAGCATTCAACTCATACTTCAGGGAAAATGGTTCGTGCGACAGCAAGCACACTGAACAATTAATGCTAAGAAAGTTGTTACACTTAACTTAGCTGCTCTATAGAACGAATCAGAGACATCAATAACTTGCCTTTACCCCAGATTAAATATTTACATCCATCTGAACATCTCTAATCCCTCATATGACATCTATGTCAAGAGCATGTTTGTCATCTCAAATCAAGACTCTTATTCACAATCACATTTTTAAGTACTTAACAAAAAATGTAACTGGTCGACCAGTGAATAAGTATTACAGATGTAAACCAATTTTAATCTTCCTTTTCAGCTAGAATCTATTCATTCTAATCAGTTGCTTTCCTAGTTATGCTCTATAGACCGAATCATCCATAGTCAATAGGACACACACTAAAGTAGCAACCACTGATTAAAACTTCAAGTAGACAGCTAAATAGTCACTTAGGGTAAGATTGAGATTAACTGATAATCTCAAGGGTCTCACATAGTAGAGAAGCAGGGATCCTTTCTCTTACTACCCTTATTGTCGCTACAGCACATGTGGTATGAATCACATGCTACGATGTTTTTCTCTCTACCAAAAAGAGTGCATGTTTTTCTCAAATATCTAACATCGTACAGATTTCGATCTAGACATACCTAACGTCTAATCCGAATTCAACTTATGAATTCCAATCTGGCTTTAAACAGGTTTAGTAAATGGTGGGTGCATTTACTTCGATCATTACATAAATGATCTCATCTTGATACAAAATCAAGGCGACCTCAACTTATGAGTATGTCTCTCTTTACAACTACATAAGCTGTCTCATAAGTAATGGTCTTACCTCTATTTATACTCAACAAATAGAGACGATTGTCCATGTGAGTGGACCAATCTCAGTCTGCCAACATGCTCATCGAGACTTTTCCAAATGTAACATATACATTCACACTGAATAGATCATAACACTTCATTTATATAAATGTAACAAATACATTTACAATATTTTACATTTTGCGTAGTCCCAAAGACTTCACATGCTCATAAAATGACTCTTTAGTCAACGGCTTAGTAAAAGGATCTGCAAGCATTGCTCGGGTAGAGATATACTCAAGAATTATCTTTTTCTTGTCAACAATATCCCTTACAAAATTGTATTTAATTTCTATATGCTTGCCTTTGCTGTGATATTTAGGATCCTTGGAAAAAGTTATAGCAGCTTGATTGTCACAACACACTGTAACCGGGCTCCCACTGTCCTCAACAATTTTCAGATGCTTTAGGAACCTTCTCAACCAGACAGCTTCTTGTACAGCCGTTGCACAAGCCACATACTCAGCCTCCATTGTCGACAGTGCTACACAAGCCTGTTTCTTGCTGTTCCATGAAATGGCACCTCCATTCAGCATAAAAATATAGCTGGATGTGGATTTTCTGTCGTCAAGGTCCCCTGCCCAATCTGCATCTGCGTAGCCCTTCAAGCTCAAATTTGATCCTTGGAAGCAGAGACAATAATCTGCCGTCCCTTTGAGATATCTGAATATCCTTTTTACCGCTTTCCAGTGTCTCGATCCTGGGTTTGACTGGAAACGACTAACTAAGCTAACAGCATAGCTTATATCAGGGTGAGTACACAACATAGTGTACATCAAACTACCAATGGCACTAGCATATGGTCTTTTCTTCATCTCGGCTATCTCTTCAGGAGTCTTGGGAGACATACTTTTGCTCAAAACAACACCTTTCGCTGTAGGTGTTTGTTCAACGTTGCAATCAAACATATTGAAGTGTTGTAATATCTTAGTAATATAAGCTTTTTGGGACAAACCCAAAAGTCTTTTTGATCGATCACGAATGATCCGTACTCCTAAGATATACTCAGCTTCTCCCATGTCAATTATGTCAAATTGTGATGAAAGCCAAGACTTGACCTCAATCACAACTTTTAAGTCATTTCCAGCTATCAGCATATCATCAACATATAATGATAAAATGACCAACTTTCCTTTATCCTTTCTCAGGTAAACACAATGATCCTCATTGATCATTTCGAAACCATAAGATAAAATGACTTCATTGAATCTTATGTTCCATTGTCTCGACGCTTGCTTTAGCCCATATATAGACTTTTTAAGTCTACATACTTTTTCCTCTTGGCCATCAGTAATATAACCTTCTGGTTGTACCATATAGATTTCCTCGTCAAGATTACCATTAAGGAAAGCCGTTTTTACATCCATCTGATGTAATTCCAAGTCATAATGTGCTACTATAGCTAAAATGACATATATTGACACAAACTTCACAACAGGGGAAAATGTCTCTTCAAAATCAATACCCTCCAATTGGGTATATCCTTTTGCAACCAGACGAGCTTTGTATTTATTAATCGATCCATCTGCCTTCCTCTTGATTTTGAGAATCCACTTATTCCCAATAGCCCTTCGGCCTGGAGGAAGATCGACTAAATCCCAAACCTGATTCTTTCTCATAGACTCCATTTCTTCATCCATTGCAATTCTCCATTTTTCTCTAACTGAGCATCTCAATGCTTCCTCAACCGTTCGAGGTTCTTCATCGTCAACTGGGAGAATCATTAATGCCTCATTTTCAATGTCAAACCTTCTCCGAGGAATAATCTTACGATTACTTCTTCGCAGGTTTGACTGCTGAGAAACTAATTCACTTATAGACAATTCACTCCCACTAGGTTGACTAGATTCAGGCATTCCCTGAGATTCCTGATTTGTTAACGGAGGAACAGTATCCTCCTCCTCTATTGCAAATAGAGGAGTTGATTTATCAACTTCACCTCTTGTTGGGAACTCAGTTTCGAGAAAAGTAGCATCTCTTGACTCAATTTCAGAGATGGTTCCATCTTGCTGCTCACCAATAAAAACATAACCCTTAGAAGTATCAGAATATCTTACAAAGATACACTTCTTACCTCTGGGTCCTAATTTCCCATATTTGTGAGTCTTATCATGAATATAAGCAGCTGACCCCCATGGTCTCAGATTACTCAAATCTGGTTTTCTGCCTGTCCAAAGTTCATATGGAGTAGATGGAACTGATTTAGAAGGCACCCGGTTAAGTATGTAGGTTGCAGCTAATAAAGCATCTCCCCAATAGGAAATAGGCAAATTAGCTTGAGCCATCATCGACCTAACCATTTCAAGAAGAGTTCGATTTCTTCTTTCAGCAACTCCATTTTGCTGTGGAGTTCCAGGGATGGTTAACTGTCTAATAATCTCTTTCTCATTACATATTGTCTTGAACTGATCAGACAAGTATTCACCTCCACGGTTAGTGCGTAAGGTTTTAACCTTACGTTCCAATTGATTCTCAACTTCGTTCAAATAACGATTAAAGCAATCTAATGCTTCAGATTTATGAGAAATCAAATACACATGACCAAAACGCGTGAAATCATCAATAAATGTAATGAAATATCAACTACCATTTCTAGCCTTCATGTTCATCGGACCACAAATATCCGAATGAATCAATTGCAATGTTGAATCAGCCCTAATAGCCTTACCAAACGGTTTCCTAGTTGCTTTTCCAGCAAGACAGTGCTCACATATAGACAAGTCAACTTTAGCACGAGTGCCGAGCAGACCCTCTCTTGCTAATCTATTCATTCTTTCTTGTCCTATATGTCCCAATCTAGCGTGCCAAATTTCATCATTAACATCAGCATCACTAGTAAGAGCAATGTTTGAAAAACAACCATTATTTCCACAATTAACATCAGGTTCTACATCAAGAACCATGAAACCGTTTGATATAAAACCATATCCAATTAACACAGAGTCAATTTTAAGTTCTACTCGACGACTGTAAAAATTCATACAATAACCCAATTCAAGAAGACAATTCACAGAAACAAGATTCCGTCGAATCTCAGGAGCATACAGGACATCATGCAGAAACAATGTACGCCCACCACGAAGGTTGAGTTTGAGTGCCAATTCCTTTGACTTCAATTCTTGCATTGTTTCCCACATATATCCACTTATTGCCAGCTAGTACACGACGGTACTCCACGTACGTAGCTCGATCACGAGCTACATGGTTCGTTGCTCCTGAATTTATAATCCACAAAGGATAAGAATCAGCTAACAACACTGAACTAGCAACATAAAGCTCATGAAAAGAAGACATAAATGGATTTACCTTTTTCGGCTCGGTACACTCCCGAGCAAAATGGCCCTTCTTGCCACAGTTGTAGCAAGTAAGCTTGCCCTTAGGTTTCTTTCCATTCTTCTTTCCTTTCTTCTTGATTGGGTCCTGCACAGGAGTAGCACCAACTTCTTTTCCCTTTCCCTTTCCTTTCTTAAACCATTTTTTCTTATTCTTGGATCCAGAACCTTCAGCTACAAAAGCTTGCTCAGAAATCCTGGCGGATTCTATTCTCTCCGCCTCCAGTTCAATATGGCGTGAGACATCAATGAAAGTTCTGATACTCTCACTGTGAGTAAGGTTCTGCTTCATTGTTTCCCAAGAATCAGGAAGGGAACGAATAACTGCTTGAACCTGTTGTTCGTCGGTCAACTCATGACCAGCAGTCTTAAGCTCCCGAATCATATTACCCATTTCTCTCAGATGTTGGGTCATCGTTACATTCGGGCGCTTTTTATAACTGTCAAACTTGATTGTCAGTTGACGAAGCTTGCTTACACTAACTCCACTGTATCTCTCTTTCAGGGCAACCCAGACAGCATGAGCTGATGGTAGTGGCTCATACTCAAATACCAGGTCATCTACCATTGAACTAATCAATATCCCCTTTGCAGTGGAGTCCTTTTTCTTCCATGCCTTATAGGCATCAAGATCCAATCTGTACTGTGCAGTCAAACCAACAGCAGGTTCAGCCATGAAATGATTTACAGCCTCCAGAACTTCTTGTTCCTCAAGAACATATTGTATCTTGAGATGTCATATCTTATAGTTGTCCCCATACAATTTTTCCCCTTTGTTCAGTTCAGCTATGATGTTCTTGGTTGCCATGATCTATCATAAATAAACATATTATTCATTAATTCAATGTATATCATATGCACATAATTTTTGATTGACTCAATGTAAACTTGACTTGGATTTACGAAATCAAGTGATAACTACGTTTCCACTCATCATTCGCATAATCCAATCTAATTAACATTGATCAATTATATTACATACATCCCATTAAACGAACTAATCATTTGTCTTAAATATGAACTAATTATATAAATGAACTAATCATTTGTCTTGAATATGAACTAATCATATAAATGAACTAATCATTGGCAAGTCAGTTAACACATAACATAACTTTATTTAATAGGCTTAATAAGCAGGTACAAAAACACAGAATTCAACGAACTAGATAAGTTGACATCATTCCCATAATAAAAAATATTATGGCAGTGGCTATCACTCTCTCGTTCATTTCTAATTGGGCAGTCTGATCAGGCTCGGGATCTTCCACAGATTCTATCGGATCTTCCTCAAATATTTCAGGATCGTCCTCAAACATTTCGGGATCTTCCTCTGGGTCCTCCTCAGAATCCACTATTGGATCCCACTCGATTTCCTCAGGATCCCCTTGGAATTCTTCAATCAGATCCATCTCTGGATCCTCTTCAAATTCTTCAGGATCCTCTTCCAGATCGTCCTCAGAATCTTCCAGATCCTCCTCCAGATCGTCTTCAGAATCTTGCAGATCCTCTTCTAGATCATCTTCAGAATCTTCCAGATCCTCTTCTAGATCATCTTCAGAATCTTCCAGATCCTCTTCTGAAAAATTCTAGCGAAGTAGTTCTCTACGCAACTCGGTATAAGAGATACGTCCCTCGTAGCATCCCCAAATACCTCTTGCAACTACTTCAGCACGCCTTGGCAATGAATTAATCAATGCCCCGATCCGGTAGTTAATTATCTAGAACTGGAAGCTCTTCCTGTTCGAGTTTCCAAAATAGACGTTCAAGCCTTCCTATATGCCCTTGGATGCCTAGGTGTGGGAGGAAGTCAATCTCCTCTATCTGTTCCCTCAAATGATTCCGTTGCACATCTCGACGAGTCATTGTGGTAATAAATCTCGGCATCTGGAATTGAAATACGCAATGTCAGTACAAAACTGACAAACCAGTAACAAAACTGGTTCAATTCAATTCACAACACAAATAGATAAAGGCATATAATTTTCCTTTTGTTTGTAGCTACAATTAAGCCTATTTAAATTTGAGATTCAACATAACGATCAAACTAGTCTGTTTAGTTCAGATTATTTGATCAAAAACGGTTTGGTTAAATCAACTAATGATTTAATCAAAATCGATTTCACCAACTTAATCCTTTTTAAACTAAACTAGAATCTAATTTAAATAAGTTGAACCAAATCTAAACGAATAACTGAATAGAGCTACTGGTTAAAGCTCTCTGCTTTCATTGTGAGGTCTTTGGTTTGATCCTCCCTCGGGCAGCAGCGTGGCAGCAGCATTTTGCAGAGTGAAAAATATGTTTTGGTTTTTTTTTTTATTAAAATCAACTTTCCCTTACAAAAACCCGAAACCTAATTTCATTCACCCAACGCCCGCAGCCGCAGCCGCCGCCTCTTCTTCTCCACGCGACCTTCTTCCCCACACAGCCAAAAAAAATTTTCCATCACAAACGCTATAGCCGCCTCTTTCGACACATCTAGCCGAAGGCGACGGCTCCCTTGTGCGCGCGTGAGGCGTTCGTCGGCCAGGGGATGAAAGAGCCGAGAAGAAGGTGACGATTCCAAGCGATCAAAGCGATTTGTTCATCGCAAAGGTAAAAAACGATTTTTTTCATGCTTTTACAACTGCTCTGATACCACTGTTGGTGTCTAAGCATGAAAACGAATTGCAAAAATCGTATGAAACTTATATCGATTTGATCCTCTTCTTGCCTTTGCCTTCTTCTTGCTGTCACGAGGACGTTGCCTTCTGCTTGCTGTCACGAGGGCGTCACCAAGGACAAACTCGAACGATCACAAACCAAATCCCACTCGATGGAAGCCCCGATTCCTCCTTGTTCGTCTACCTTTGGATTGCAATTTCGGACGCCTATTTATAGGGAAAAACGAGCTGTTTCTCTTCTACCTCCATCAATGGAGGTGTTCAATGCAATTGATTGTGAACGTTTCAACGTTCACAATCAAGGCTTGTAACGCCTCGGCTTGTAACGCTAACAGAGCAGGGAGGGTGCGGTGAGAGAGGGTCAGAAAACCTAGTTCGCAGGAGAATATATAGGGAGAGACCAAGAGAGAGTCAGAGAGAGCTTGTCTCGTTGTCGCCGAGGGAGTGCGCCTTTGAGAGAGGGAGGGAATGCATGGCAATTGGCGAGACTTCGGCTAATAGAATTGCAAATGCCTAGGGTTCGAGGGCTCCTTCGTTCGGCGAGGGATTAGGCGAGAAATTAAAAGAGAAAGTGAGTTATATATATATATATATATATATATATATATATATATAGATAGATAGATAGATAGGCGCCCTGGCCCAAGGCCGACTCTGCGAGTCACGCATCAATTCTATAGTTGAGTATCCTGACTAGGTAGTCTCCCGGAGCTTCCTTACTTAGTAATCTCCCAAGCTCAACTCTCTAACCTAGTAATCTCTCGAGCTCCCGGCCACGATAGTTTCTTAGCTCAAGCTCTCTGATTTGATAGTCTCTAGAACTCCTTAATATTAATTACTTCTCTTGAGCACTCCGACTTAGACTTGAGTTCCCGTGCAATTTAACTCCTTGAGCTCTATCATGCGAGTCTATATTCTCAAAATATTTTCTCCTTTACATTCTGTTTACTCCGAGATGTGGAACTAGATTGGAAAGGAATTTAAGGTGAAAAAAAATTCTCTTTTCGAAAAGAAAAGAAAAATGAAGGAAAGAAGGAAGGAAAAAATCCCAAGGAAGAAAAAACATGCCGAAAATCCGTGTTCGTCCAATTTACACAATAAAAAATGTTTAATAAAATTTCCCGTGAAAAAAACTAGTTCCGTCCTCCAATATATAGATAAACAACGAGAAGAATTAATAATTTTTTTTTATATAAAATAAAGGTGGAAAAAGTTTCCAAGTCAAAAACTTTCTTCAATTTTTTATTATTTTTTTATCTTTATCCTCTAACTTAAACAGAGGGTTGACGTACCAGATAATTCTATTATTTGAATTTGCCAGCACTCACGAATAGATCTGTACAGAATTATAAGGGCGTTTTAATGATTAAAATTCT
Source organism: Boesenbergia rotunda (assembly GCA_024364735.1). NCBI lineage: Eukaryota > Viridiplantae > Streptophyta > Magnoliopsida > Zingiberales > Zingiberaceae > Boesenbergia > Boesenbergia rotunda. Next base: position 86,276 of record JAGFNQ010006964.1, read on the forward strand.
AAATGAGTTTTTTTTTATGATTTTAATATATTATATTAATAATATGAATATTTATTAAAACAATCTCGGATTAAAACTCTAAATGAATTAAATATATGTCCTAATACTTATTCAACGTCATGGAAATGGAAGTACTAGTATTAATTATTTCACGCCTTTCATTCAACCAAACTAGTCAAAAGGTTCTAAGGTTACCATGCAACGGTAGGACAACTAATCACTATTTAGATATTATGATTTGATCCCTAGCTACGGCGTATTTTGTGGAAATTTTTCTTCCAAATGAGGCGCGAACCCTGGGACGCTGGGTTTCTAGATTGTCCACCATAAACATTTCCCGATTTACCTTGACGATCGATTAGAAACTTTCATGAGTCGAATCAGCCACTCCAAATTCATCTGCTACCTAATTAAAAAAAAAAAAAAAAACCTAGTCAAAAGGGCCAATTGATTATAGCAGGCATCCACTAGAATTGGAATACAACGCAACATCAAGTTCCCCAGATTGACACAAATTGTAGGGTCAACATCACTATGAAAGCATTGCACCAATTTCCACCCCCTTTCGTTCAATTACTTCATCATCCAAATTTCTCCTCCTTTCCAAAGAAAAAGGAAACGTGTAGATGGATGAAAGGCAAATTCAATGAAAATACTTCCATTGCTCGAACTTAATCTAACCTTTGAAAAACAACCTCACTGTCTTTTTAAAAATAAAAGGTTAATAAGTGTTTGGATTTCATTAATTAATCTTGAAATTGAATGATCTTTCATGCTACAAATTGAATGGTCTTTCAAATGACAATCGGATACGTATATAAAAAATGTCACGTCATTCGTGTTAGGGTTCAGGCTATAAATTCACACTGCGTATCATTGCTTGTAAAAACAAAAGTGTCAATTATTAATATACATGAATCAAGAATTATTGTAACATGCCAAAATGAACAAGTCCATTTTTTTAAGTCGAGTACATCATCTGTGTTTTTTCCCTCTTAATTTGTGTAAATAATTTTTTTTAAGGGTCTTGGCCAATGTAGACAGCTCAGTATGGGTAGCTGCCCACACTAGGCATGAAGTGGTTCTGCCCATAACCAAAAAGTCAATTACCAAGAAACCAATCATCGGGGAGTCGGTCACCCGAAATCGATCATCAAAAAGTCGATCGCCAAGGAGTTGGCCACCAAGAAGTCAGTTTGAGAAGAGTCAACATGAGATTAGGAGGGAGGCCAAGATATGCTTTGGCGTTACCCTTCCGACGCTCAAATCATAGGTGGAGTAACAAGTGAAGAGATGGAGGTCAAAATGTTGTAATTGTGCATTGGATTCGACCATATATAGATGGATCTACATTGGAGCTGTCCTAGCCAAGTAAACTATTTCATATATATTTATACATATTTTATCTAATCAAATAGATATCGTTTTATCTTATTATTTGTTTTTGAGGACTAGGTGCAATCCTCATTCTAATTCTTTATCAATTTTTAGATTTTAGTAAAGAAAATAATAATAACCAAGTCTTATCCTATTATGTATCATCGATTATATAGATCATTTTATGTCATTGAATTCTATTTTGTATTATATATATCATTATCTATATTTAAATAATTTTATTTTCTTTTATAGTTGTTAACCAAGTTTTTTTATCTTCCTTTCCCATATTAATTAATATATATATTTGTCATAATTTTACATCGCTTAATTGGAACATTTATTTGTTGTCTAAATAAGTATATGCTCATACATTTTTAAACGTATTTCTCGTTCACTCAATTAATATACATAACTCCGACTTTTTTTTAATATTCTCATTTATACTATTCATCCTTGTATGCCTACGTATCCATTTTAACATCCTGATCTCTACAACATTCAACTTCATATAAAGTAGGTCTAATTGTTATTTATAAAATTTTCATTTTAGTTATATTTTACGATCATATAGAACACACGTTCCTCCATTTCAATTTTTCTATTTTTAGTCTATGTGACATCTCTCAAATTCACAAAAAATATATATATATGTTAATTTTTTACTTAGTCCATTAAAATTTATCCTTTTAAATTCAAAGTTCAGTCTAATTCTAATTCTTAGATCTATCCCTGGATTCAGTCTACCTTTTCTATCTTTGCGTACACCTTTTATATAGGAGAAAAAACTTGACTCTTCAATTTGTTTGATGTCTTCTCAATTTGTTGTTTGCGACTCTTCAGAGACCAGGCAGTTACTTGAAGTATTCTGACTAAGTAAAGACATATACATTAGGAATAAATATCGACTGAGTCAATATTTCTAACCCCGGATCATCCCCATTAAATAAATCTAAAATACAATTTACATATAATATTTAAAGTTTCATCTTTAAATTTTATCACAAGAGACGACGAGAAGGTTCGTATGGAAGAGTCCATTCACCCCCGATTTCTTTCATATGATAATTAACTTAGTTTGCAGGCATATTCCACTACTTTTCTAAGCTGCTGGCGACATTCAACCCCAGGAAATATTATAAAATTTCCCCCAGCAGGCCTTGCCTGTTCCTCTGCACTTCACTGGAACTTTCCTTCTCCTTGCTCCATCAAAGACCAAACCCACCCTTTCTCTAACTCCTTCGATCGGTGCCTATAAAACTAAACCCCAGATCCTCAAAACTGAGAAGAAAGAAAGAAAGAAATAGAGCGATCAGCCTTTCGGTTGCTTTGCTTCAATTCGACAACAAAGCATTAATTAATGGAGAAGAAGATGATCTACTTCCCTGAGACGATATTCACAATTCACCAAGTGCTCATCTTGGTCTCGATCCTAGTCAGGGACTTGTCTCTCAAATCCATGTCCTTCCTCCAGGACTTGGTCGGATTCTGCACGTGCATGTCCGTTCTGCATGATGATGATGAAGATCAGAAACAACGGCAGCGGCAGCGGCAACGGCAAGAGCCTGTGCAAAATGCTGCCTCGGTTGAGGGTCTCCGAAGAGGGGACTGGGAGCTAATTCTATCGAGAACGGGCTTGGATCCGAGCGAGGAGGAAGAAGAAGAAGAAGAAGAAGAAGGGGAGGATCTTTACGAGCTCCTCCCGAACTTGTTCGCCGAGGAGGAGCCGAGCTTGGAGGAGCTGAGGCAGGCCTTCTTCGTCTTCGACAAGAACGACGACGGATTCATCGACGCCGGTGAGCTGCGGAGGGTTCTCTCGGATCTCGGAGTCGGAGATCAGAGGATGGATTTGGACGCCTGTGAAAGGATGATCCAAGTGCATGACCGGAACCGCGACGGGGTGATGGATTTTGGGGAGTTCGTAAGGTTCATGGAGATCGGTTTGTGCAGATGATAAATAAACTAACGAGGGGACTAACGAAGATAAATCAGAAAGAAAGTGCTAGCAACGAAGGACCGATCAGCCATCCGCTTACCTGAGTTGGATGGGAATTGTTCATCTTCTATGCTAAAATATAATATAATTATCATTTTTTTTTACATAGTAAACTAAGTTGAATGTAAAATGAATCTAACTATTAAAATGGCTGTTCAGGATTAAACTTTTTTTATAAGTTTTAGTTTGATTCATTAATTTTAGATGTTATTGGACTTTAAATTTGAACTATTTTATTATTTAATTTTTTACATTTTAAATATATTTATTTAAATAAATAAATTAATTAAGCTGGTGTATATTGAATAAATATAAATAAATTCTTAAAGTAAAGTAGATGAATTTTAAAAAGAAAAACAGGAGAAGAAACGTCTGTAATTTTTCTCTTTTTGTCAATTAAACAAAACATGATAAAAATGAACGAGTTTGAAACATCGGCCATTGAACGTAAAGAAGCTGACTAATTGTCCACAGTCAACTTTCTGTCTCTTTCCGTCTGTTTTTTCCCACGAGAACTTTGAAAAAAAATGATAAAACTGAACGAGATTTGAAAATATTTCCAAAAGAAAAGTGTAAAGTTGCGCACAGTTTGCATCTACCTGTATATTTTTCATTCATTTCAAGTCATTCAGTTTATGGAGTTGTGGAAGAAATTGGCTTGGAGACCAACATAAACACAAGATGAATAAACATGTAGCAGACGAAATTTCTCAGACGTTACAGAACATGTGGTTTCTTTTTCTATATTCACCCAAACTATGAAGATCCTGCGCCACTCAATTTTTCATCCTCTCTGGTGAGCAACTCGAACTTGTTTCCTTCCTTTGAAGGTTCAACGGAGCACGTAGATCCTAGGATGGTTGTGACATCCGCCGAGCTCTCAATTTCTGGGTGGACTTGTGAACTTCCCCCACCAGAATCTATATCTTCAGAACTGCAATGACCCTCATCAAATGCTTTCATGTCGCCATCAGCCTTCTGTAATTTTACATCAGCTTCCTCCACTGGTTTGACAGGAAGCTCCTGCATCGGCAATGGGTCCCAAACAAGCGGGCCTGGTTTTGAACTCTCACTCAATTTCATCTCACTTTCATGCCTCTCCTTGTCCTTCGTACCTCTCTCCTGGTAAATCTGCAACCGCAACAAGGCAACAAGTGAATAATTTTTCATATGAGACGGCAATGAGCAGCATCTTCTATAGATTTAAAAGGATATTTTCCAAATCTTACAGCTCTCTCAGTTTCAGTAAGCTCATTCCACTGAACACTGATGATTCTACTGATTTCTGCATCTTGCCCTGGATGAAGTGGCAAAAGCTTAGCATGTTGCTCGGCAAAGAAGGCATTGTACCCACTGTTATCTTGCTTTGAAGGATTTGGATCTAGCACGCTGAGCTTTGCCTGATGCTGGTGGTGGTGTGGGCTCCTTAAATTGCCATCATCAGCACTGATAGAAGCCAATGGATCCTGCTCTGCAGTTTGTTCAGGAATATGATAAAGGACACCTTTAAGCTTCTCTGAGCCAACAGTAGCAGTCACAAAATATCCATGCTCAAATTTTCCATCGATCACTCCAATGACTGGGATATACGTGGGTGAGGAAAGGCCTGCAGTTGAAAAAGATGCTCTATAAAAGGGTTGTTAACACGGTGATTGCCCGATTATCATGCTACTAAACCCTTTTTGCTTTCTATTTTTGGAAACTAGGAAGAAAGGTGCCTAACTAACTATATAATTGCCCTTTATTAACTTTTTATTTTGATCCTTGTTTAACCTTGAGCTTCACAACCAAAGTAGTTAACAGACAGCTTCATGGAAGATCTATAAAGCTCATTCTCCTACCAGATTATTGATAAATGGTGATACTGCTTACCTGAATTATTATTATAAAAAACGGCTTCCAACACACTCACCACTATTTCTTCTCCGTTTGCTGACAACAGCCTGAGCTTCAGAATATATTTTCAAAGGGTCCAATGATCTTCGAGAAGCAACTGAAGATGCAGGAGTATTTGAAGGAGCTGTAACATAAGGTGCATATGATAAAGCAAAGACAAAAAGGGTAAAAAAGAACAAAGATTTGAGTAGTTAACAATTACACAAGCACAAACCATTGAGAGGGTTCCATCTTTCTGCGCCAAATAGATATATCTGCTCATAATGATGCAACAAGGACAAATAATACTTGCGTAGAATAAAAGATGCATTTGTTGCTGTTGATGGAAAACTAAAAGTTGCAGTTACTTCTCTCCACCTCTTTTCTGAAACTACCTGCAATTAGACCATTGGGTTCAAACATGGCATCATCAAAGTGAATGCTTATATGCATAATATAGATGTGTGACACCCCAAAATGATGTGTTTAAATGAGTGGGTATGCACTGCCATCTAGATGATACTCAACCTGTTAGAAGTTTTATTGGTGTAGCCAAAAATGCTTAGACTAATAAAAACCAGATTGAAGGAAAAGCACAGCTTTTAATAAGATACTTTGCTACCTCTCCCATTTAGAGCAGAATCAGTCTTCTTTTGTTAATTTTCTACAATGCAGAAGTTAAACGTATGATTTGGCTAAAGAATTTTATTTCTAGCCAGCATAGCACAGACAGTAAAATTAGTTCAAAGATCTGAGGCTTCAAATTGTAGAGTAGCAAACAAGGCAGGAGTTATTACTATAACAATTATCATTGGTTACCATCTATCAGTTAAGCAGCAAATGTATAGTAAAATTTATATTTCAAAGAAAAATACTGCAGCATGAAACACAACCTCAATAACAAACTAAAGGAATCTCGAGTCCCTAATTTTCACATTAGGAGGAAGATTCCTAAGCATTCAGCACAATCAAAAGCCACTGCAACATCAAAGCGTGTTTTAGGCCAAGGGAATCTTGAGTTGTGCTTTATATGCATTATAATGTTCCTGACACTAAAACAAAGTCCGGTAAGACCAGTTTAATCATTTTAGAATATGGTGACAGTACAAATAATATGAGGGTTTACTTCTTTTTGCCATTATAAAATTGATGTTAAGTCTGCTTATTTAATTATTTGCTCAACAATGACAGCCTCTTGGATATATTTATGTTACAAAGGACAATAATAACATATCGAGAAATTAATGCTCCAATTTGAGGTAACCACAAACTAGGCTTGTATTGAAGTCAATTGTAATATAATCTCTTAACTAAGTAATGCCATCCTTACTTTTTCAATACCACCTCGAGAAGTTACTTCAACAAATAGACGATGCAGATCAAGGCCCTTTCCTCCTATAATTGGAACCCTAGTAATAAACAAAGAGTCATTAATCAAAATGTTAGAAAAATGGTAATGTTTTACACCTGATCATAGTATCTTTTTCTGTAATCATAAAGGCAAGTTGATATGTCAAGAAATTAGGCAAATAGCATTACTACACAAGATTACCAGAAGGCTCACATAAACAAGAAAGGAAAAATATCTCTTTTCCTGTGTTCCTTAATGTGAAAGAATTAATAGGATCAACGTTTGGTCAAGTAGAGTGGCAGGCTAAGCAAAAATGTTTCCTTCTACTCTTTCTATTAATTATCTCCTCCCACCGTCTGCTTTTCCTTATTCCAATTCCCTTTGGTAGTAATTAAATAATTACAGATGACCATGAAAAAAGGAAAAAATAAAAATAATAAATTGGCTTCAAGGGTAAGGTTCCTGACTTCATATTGGATGGTAACCTCATACCATAAATTGTGGAGAGTATCCAAATATTCTTATACTTAATAATTCACATGTGGTTGCATTTAGCAAGTTTCAACTTGCATCTCTCTTCCAGCATAGTAATTTCATATATGCTTACTTGTCTTAGTTGTGGCTTTAAGTTTCCATCATTATGGCTGAAACATCCTTTTGGCTCACCAAGCAATGCTAATATTATGTTAGCATGGGTATATGTCTATTTGCCACTCTTGCTAGCACAGTTTCAATGGTACCGTCTAATATAGAGCATGTCTTGACTGATACCATCCAAAATCAACCAGTAATGTTGTGGAGATGAAAGACCAAGGAAAGAAGGGAGGGGAAGAGAAGTACCACCGATGGTATCAGCCAAGGTAAGAAAACTCTCCTATAACTTTTCATTTGGTTCCAACTGTTGGTTACAAGAAGATGCAACACTAAGAAGAGATCCGAAGGGAAGAAGAAATGCACTAATCAAATCACCAGTAGTAAAGAAAAGTGGCACCAGAGTAGAGAAAGTGAAATTTATCCTTATCTTGTGCATATACATAGTAGTTAATCCAAATACATTTGTGGATGTGAAGAAATCAATTCAAATACCAATGCCACTATTTGATGCATGTTCAAGATGCTGATTATGTTTTTGTAACTTGTTGCTCTAAAATAAGTTTAATAGAAGGGAATTTTTGGACTATAATTTATTTGAGTTGACCTCAAAATTATACCATTCTTATTGGAGATTTATTTTAACCCATAGTTCTAATTCAAATAAATTTTATATGTATATTGGAAATTTCCAAATTTTATTTATTTATTTTTTTAGCTCATTAGAGACTGCAGTGCAATAAAGTAAGATGTCACAAAATGTTTCAAATTTTTTTTTTTATATTAACTAAATGTAAATCTATCACATAATGTGATATAAACCCTAAATTAATTTTATTTTTGTTTCCAACAGTATAAATTATAGCGGAACTGTATATAAAGCACACAGTTATGGTGACATTTCACTATCACTAATGTATATTTTATAACATTTTATCTGCAACAACTGCAATTATCACAGATGCATTTACTTTGTAGTTTAAGGGCATAGCTGTAGGGCTCATGCTTATGTGAAATTCCAGCTAGTGTTGCCCAGATAAATTCCATAGTAAAGAAAGAAAGAGTTGCATACAATGAAGGTATTGTCACTATAAACTAAGCCGCAATATTGTAATTGTGAAAACAAGCTGGTAGGCCTTACTGTTCAAAACTTGAATTTGATTATTGATTCGGTTTAAGTTTGAAAAATAATGATAACAATTATTTTAGTTCAATTTCAATTTGATACCATAGCGAACCTATAAAACTAAACCAAACAGATTAAAAAAAATTGTTTGTAAACCAATAAATAGCACCGGCCCTACAGGTTGTTTTTATTTTGACAAGGACAGCTAGATGTCCCACTTGTGCACTTGCTGGAGAAGTTATTGTAAAATTGAGTAGCGGAAATAAAAAAACTACCATATGCTATATTTTAAATGTTTAGGTCCAACAACATGGATGACATTAGAAGTCCATAACTAGTGTATAAATAGTCATAGGATGCATCTATATGGAAATGTTTTGGAATATATGTTCAGGACAAAATCAAGCAACAAAGCAAACATAAGGACTAGTTAGTTCACTAAACCAGAATCCAGAATGATTCTTTTCCATGAAAAGGCCCTGATGTCATTGAGGATCGATCACAAGTCAAAATTTGTCAACAAGTTTGACTTGTAGAAGAACCATCAGGTCCCCCCACACACTAAACTTCAACAACCAAGACATCATATGAAAATTATATTTTACTAAGATAAAAGCAGTTCAACATCCCTAGCAAGAGGCAGGTTCACATCTCCTAGAATAAATAACCTAATGGAACTAAACAAATGGGAAATCAAAATCAGTAAACCCAAGGGCACAACAACTCGACAAGAATGGAGTTGGTAATACAAAAATATCCATCTATAAAAAATAAAATACAGAGATGATTTCTAAATCTGCGTGCTCAGAACAAACATAAATATGAAAGGAACTATTTGGCGGAAACAAGCTAAGGGCTAAAAGGCGCTCACATAAACTTTGTGCCCATTTCAGCATGCAGCTTCATCAAAGTCTCCTTGAATAACTCCGGATCAGCAACCACATTCTCGTACTTGGCCAATGGCTTAGGGTAAGCGCGATGGCTCCCGGCGTGCTGGGCGTCGGAATCACACAGCGCTACCTCCTTCCTCTTCTCAATACCCCTTTCCCTCTCGGCAGCAGCAACATCACTCATCTCCATGATTAGCCCCTCGATACCTGGGACACCAGCACAGCACTCGTCAATCGACATGAAATCAAAATCCGCCACTGCAAATGGCCACTTTTTACCAATTCAAATCCGGGAAGTAAGTGACCTAATAATTTCAAACTTCTTCTTAATTTTTTGGATTTATCTAATCTAATGGCGATGGGACGCACGCACCAGCCATTAATCGAATGATTCAGTCGGCGATCGTGATCGAAACCATAGCAAGGAGGGAGAGGAATGGAATATTACTGGTAGAGATCGAAGGATAATTACCAGTTACCATTACCATAACAGTCCCAATGGATGGGAATGGAACATACGCCACGATGAGCGAGTGGATGCGGTTAATGACCGGAGGAAGAAACACCAACAAAATAGATTTAACTATTTTCATGACCCATTAATTGTTTCCTAATAATAATAATAATAATAATAAATCTTTTTAAACTATTGAGTAATTTTTTTTAAAAAAAACAAGAAATATATTTCTTAAAAAATATAAAAACTAAAACAAATAAAGATGAAAATGATACAAATTATGTAAATTTAGGATTAAATTATTAGTTTATTTATAAAAGTAAAATGTAAATATAATATAAATGATTTTAGTTAAAATTGGTCACATATTATTTTTCTTTTTGTTAAAACTACCAAATTTAGCCAAAAGCGCTTAAGATCATTTTTAAATTATTTGATCGGTTTAAAAATATAAATAGGCAACTGTATTTACATTTATTGATTTAAAATTTGACTTAGAAAATAGCCATATACCATTTTAAGTTATTTAGTTAATAACCTTGCATCTATTTATTAGATTCAAAAAAATGACCATTTATATAAATTTCAATAACCTTTTAAATCCAGCTCCCACGTGTTGACATAATTGATACATGGATTACTCTAATAAATTTTAAAATTAATTTCTAATCAATATAAAATATTTTATTAAATATCTAACTTCAAAATTAATTTCTAACAAATATAAAATATTTTATTAAATATCTAACTTCCCTGATACAAATAACCGCTCTACTAAAATAAAATACATTGTGATACAAATGACCGCTCTACTAGAATAAAATTCATTGATTTTCTTATCTGTATCTAATTAACATTATCACTTTTTTACTTCAATAATCTTTTAAATCCATCTATCTATTTTTTTTTAAATGATCATATAACAATTCTAACTTATACTACGAGTTAGATGATGAATGTTAAAATGTATGAAATATCTAGTCATCGAGATTAGTTTGCTCAATTAATAAGATCTGTTTCATAAAAACTTAGCATTATTTAATATACAATAGAGCTAATAATATAGTGCAACCTTTAAAATTTTCTATTGGTCCCTATTCAATCAAATATAGATTGGAAATAAATGGAAAAAAACAATTGTCAATATTAACAGAAAAACTAGCGAGACAGAAAATTTTCATTGTCAATACTTTACACCAGACAGAATCACATCACGATCGCGGAGAAATGAGCTCATTTTGCAAAAGTTATTCGGACAAAATTACTTATACATCAGTTTAACAATGTAATGTCTAAGAACAGCCAAAGCAACAGCTAAAATGAGCAAAAACTTTGATCCGAATAAAAGTGAGGACTTTGTCAAATTACTATTCATCCTGAGACATAATCCATCAGTTGACAATGTAATGAAAAAGAACAGCTAACACAACCACAAATATAAGTAAACGCTTGGACCGTGACATTCCTCTTAGCTTGGAAGTTATCTTAGAAACTATTAAGGGAATCAGCCCGCGCTTAGTAGCATCTGCACATCAAGTTAATGATAAGTTTTCATATAATTTCAGTGTAAAAAGCAAAAATTCGCCTCCAATTCTATGAAAGAACAATACAAAATAAGGAATGAGTTTCCAAGAATAACACTCAAAAAGGAACAGAACTAAGAATAATAAGATATTCTCTTTGTCAAGTTTGAAATCAATCAATGAACATTGAATTTTAGTATGAATACAAGTAAAATAATACTGTTATGAGAATATTGTTGCTTGCAAAAAATACGTGCTGCGTTTCTCTACAAAGAAGAGCTACAAAATGATAAGAAGATGATCTGCTAAGTAGATTAAATGAATATGAGCACTGATGAAATGTAGAACTAACCTTTGCTCCTCATTAGCCTTTCTTCCTCTCCTATTCTTCGCCGCAACACATTAAGCAATGATCCAAAATACAATGCTAATACAGTGCAGGTGAAGGTAATGACGTTGTATGGCATGCTAAAATCCGGTGTTGTAAAAGGCACAAGCAACACTTCTGTGTAAGATAGAACAACATTCTTTTCCTGTATATAAATGCAAAGGCAAGCAAATTTAACAAGCAATGAACTGCGTCCAACTTAGGTATCATAATTCCTGGTTCCAATGTGAATTTAGCAGCACTAAGTTATATAAATTGTAGCTGCAAGTGTAAGTTGGATACCTGAAACTTTAATAGTAAAGGAGAATGTACAGAAGAATCATCTCCAATATATATTCTGCTTGAATGCAAGTTGGGAAAAGTAACTAATGCAGATGGTATATCAAAGCCCTGATTAGCATCCGGAGGATATTCATGAATGTGTAAGAAGCCCTGTAAACGATTAATGGTCAAGATAGAGAATCCATAATAAGTATTAATTAACACTGAAAAGAAAGGCAAGGTTATCTTATATGAACATAACTTTTGGTTTTGTAACTTTGCTCCAAAAGGGCTTATAGAACTTGATACACACCTTGTCAAAATCTAATGTCAGGGCAACTGATTGCACAGTGCAAGAATATCCAAGTACAAGTTCCAGCGTTCCAGGCAACTTCTTGTCTTCTGATGGAGTGACTCGTATCTTCTCAATCACATCCGAGAGATTTTGAGGTTTTTGATCAATGAAAATCTGGAGTGTATGGTAATAGACCTTTACATACCAGGGAACAACCTGAAATACAACAGCCTGCATTCTGCACTCATTTGATTTACTCCTAAAGTATTCATCTGATTTGGTTGATTGCAAGGATATGGCTATAGAGCCTCTCTCAGTACCACTTCCCATAAGAAACCTGCTTGCATGGAAAGGTGCATGTGGAGAAGACCAAACAAAAGGCAACTTCCACTTTATCCCCACATCCAAAGGCTCATACTCCTTGGAGTTAACATACTCAAAAAGAATTGAGTTACTTTCTTCTGGAAAGGGGTTCACCTCCTTGATCACCCTAAATGGATTGGGAGACAGATCGAGTAAAGAGTTACTCCATGAAACTCCATGTTCCAACTCCTCAAGTTTGGAAACTATATTTTTCTCTAATTCAACCAATATTCTGCTGGTTTTAGAAAGAACGCATGATCCAGAAAGGTTCCTTTTGAACATTGAACTAATAGACCAACTTGGTTGGATGGCTCCATCCAACAAAGAATGTGCAGAATTCCTTTGAATGTTAGGTTGGAGCACAACAGTAAGTGTTTGTTCAAGAATTATACCAGATAATTTAGTTGAAGTTAACCTCAACTTTTGTGAGTGATAATATCCTTTATATATAGAAGGCCTGTCCAGCAACGTGGCTAGCCCAGCTTTGTCTCGACATGGGAGAAGCTTTAACCAGGGAGTGAGATTCTCTGTGCAGACTGCTTCACGGGGTAGCGCACCATACCTTATGTTGCTGACATTTAATCCAAATACAAAACTTGGAGTGGTGTATGAGGTGGAGGACTCAAGGAAATTGATTGAACTGCAAAATAGACCGGACAGGGCATGCGTGAGATTCTTCCAAGTGGCGTCAATCTCTACAACAGGAACATTAAAGGTTGCCCAAAGCTCGACACCAGGGGGCTTTGCATTGGTGCTAGATATTGGATCAGATCCACCCCAGTTCTCATAGTTCCATCGTCCTTGTGTGAAGGATAACTCCAGGTCCCTTATTTGGAACTTTTGTACCTGGTTCAAGTATCACATTTCAAGATGTAATTATGGAGAAAAAGGACCCTTCAGAATACAAGATTTCGACTCTCACTATTTCTCTTTGCTTTTTACATTATGACAATAACCAATTATTTAAGATCACAAATCTTTCGTATAAATATTCAAAATGAAGTTGCCACAGGACAAAGTGCATAGCAACTTTAAATGAGAATTGATATGTTCTTCTAGTGGTTTGACTAGAAAAATTATGTCATGTGTATAACATCTAAGACACCAGCTATAGCCTATGGATATAAAGGCCAAGAGAGTTTCCACGTCAAAAGCAATGGTCCTTGAGAACAAAGACCCATTGAAAATTTTGATACAATAATAAGCCAAATTTCAGTATAAGGAATATCTGTAACATGTGGTTAATGTTCATCTACTTCCAGTAGTAATGAAGTAGGTCAGCTAGCATGTGCAATGGAATTTATGTAATCATAATCAAGTAGCAAAAGAACATTAAATTTAAAGGAAAGCATTCAATAGAGAGTGAACATCTTAACACACTATACTAGGGTTTGTTTTACTTTTATCAAGAATGAGTATATCAAAAATGACAGCTGAATCATAAGAAACAAATCAAAGAATTCACAGCATACCCAATAGCTTCCATGAGAACATAAATATTATTAGCAAAAGAAAAGCAGTAGAAAGGTAAGCCAAAATGTTTGCATAAGCAATTGAGCCAAGAAAATCTAGTGGCAGGCAATGCAAGCGTTTCTTTTGTGGTACAAAAGCTTATTCAGTTGATGCAGCTTGAAGAATTTTCTTTTAGACCTTGCATCATTCAAGTATGCCTTCCAAATGCAAATAGCTTTCTCATTTTCTTTTTGCTAATTTTAGTGGATGAATTCATGTACTATTAATCCATTGCCAATTTCATGCATATATATTATTAGGGGAAGTGCTCCATTTTGAGAAGTTGAGGAAGTGGAAGTCTAAGTCCAACTGCCACAAGACCTATTCAATTTTAATTTCTGATAAAAGCCTAGGAACGGACTCTGTAAATCAATACCAAACAGAATTTTAAGCATGGCATTTTCCAAAACTAACAGGAGAGAAACATTATCTGCCTGATTAAAGTGAGAGCCAATGGGATTAGGCTTCGATAAATTTCATCAAAACATGTTCAACTAGACGAGTTTGTCACAATAAGTGGTTTTTTTTTGGTTAAATGTATCAAACCTCTAACAATTTTTTATACCAAAATAGAAGCATGGATATCTCCTTTGAAGTTCTTGCATAGCTTGAGGCATGATGGATTAACATTGTTCCTTTTGGTGACCATTAAAGAAGAGACAACAAGATACATGAACAAATCTAATATACATGGAAAGTAGGAAAACTCATCTATGTTTGAGGTTTTGAGCTTCATATAGCTGAAAATTAAGCTTTAGAAGAGTAGCATCTGGTGCATTTGCAACAATTTGTTTGCAGTTGCTTATACTAGAAATCACTGACATTTGAAAGTGATAAGTGATAACTGGAGGACGTGTAGCAGTGAGCTAGAAAATGGAAGAACTTCATTCTATTAGCTCAGTGTTGATATCAGCAAGGACTGTCATTGATAGAACAAAATATGAGTGGAGTGAGAAATTGTGTTTATGATTCATTTGTAATTGAGGACAAGACCCCCGGTTATTCATTTCACAAGAACTGAAAGAATTACAACAAGAAGTGTCTTTTTGATAGTTTCTTATGTGCGGAAGGAAAGAATTGTTATTTGTTTTTGAAAAGAATCCAGAGCTCAATACCATAAAATGCCCAACCGCATCGCAGGGACTGATCTAATTAGTGAATCCACTTCATTAACACAAATAGTTATTCTACAACGGGAACTAAAATTAATGACGGAAGAAACACGCGCGATTCCATCTCTGCTTGAACTCAAATTGAAAAGTGACTATGCGATAAGACAATACTGAGATTGGATCATGGACAGAGGGATCGAGAAATAGTACCAGCTGCGCGACGGCCTTAGGAAAGAGATGGTGGAAGCGACCACTGTCGGGGGACGGATGGGCCGTGCTCTGGAAGTGGAAATGGGCTAAGACTTTCCGATCGGGCAAGGGTTTCAACAAGAGCTCTTCTGTGAACTGCTCCCCTTCATCATCACTGATCCAATCGCCGAAGACAAGGGAAGAGATCGAAAGGGAAACGAGGACGAGGAGAAAGTGGAAGACCGTGAAACGACGGCAGAGCGCCGCCATCAATGGCGGGGCTGGGACGCCGTCGATGGTGCGTCGCACGTGCCAGTCGCGTGGAGGAGAAGAAAGAAGCGGATTCGGCCGCATTAACATAATTACGGGCAGTTTATAGAAAGGACTAATGTGAGACTTGTTTAATATGAAGGGGTCTTATGAAAATAACTACAATATTTAATAACATTTTAATTTTTTTTTTTTTACCATAAGGTCAAATTGTACATTGTAATCATAATTAAATACGGGATTATTAGCCCGAATGTTATGACTAACGCGTGAGGAGGATGAACATACTGACTTTGCCAGGATTTAACCCCTAGACTTCTTCATGATAATTACTAATAGTAATCATCAGTCCATCCTGCGGGGACATACAATTTAATCTCACTGACTCACGCCCCTTACATTCCGTCTCATTTTAGATAAAGGTATGTAATCGACTCCGTTTATAATCGATTATCAAAAAACTTAAAGAGTGTGATTTTTTTTTTCAACGTCCATCTAAAATCGCCCCTTTATTTTATTATAATAAAATTATCATCTTCTAATCAACTCGACGCTCCATGAAAATCTACATGAACCATTTAGGCATCTACACCAACTCACAAAATTATAATTTGATCTTAAAAAAATTAATAAATCAGATAATGATTTAAGCTTAGATGATCGACTTAGTTTCATTAGGATAAATAAAATTTACTCGTCTAAAAATCTAATATTTTATTATTATGCGTCCCATTTTAAAATATATATATATATATACCTACAATTTGATCCTTATTCGCAAATAAGGTAGAGCTAGCTATAATATATTAAAATAAAATAATTCAACTTAATTAAAAATATAAAATTTATATATAAAACTTTTTATATTAATAGTTTTCTTTATTAATTTGATAAAAATATATAAATTTAATTAAAATGATTTAAATATATTGAAAATTTGTTTTACAATTATTCAATGTATTATCAACTATTATTATTAATAATTATTATAATAAATATATCACCATCTAATTAATTGGACACTTCGTGAGGATAGACGATCAAAGACGTCTGGGATGGTAAATATCTTTTACTACAATTAAATAAGCTATATAATAATTATATCAATTGGTTGATAATTTTGAAACAATATGGTAGCAAATGCAATTTAACTGAGCAAATATTAGAGCATTTTTATGATAATTAGGACGCCATGTTTAGAGGTTAATATTCGATTAAAATCCAATGGAATTGGATTGATTTTTCCAAACTAATTAAACCATCAAATTTGTTATAAAAATATCAATTAATTTGATTTTGATGGAATTAATCAATTTTTTTCTAATTTAGATTTAAAAATTCAATTTGATTTAAAAAAATAGATTTCGATCTAAAAATTTGATTAAAAAGTTAAAATTCAATTTATTGATCTAACTTAATTGAATAAGAATTTTAAAATTAAATCTGAATTGGAATTAAATGTTTTTTTTAATTTTGATCGGTTTTCTCGATTTATTCGATTCATCTGAATTTTTTTTCTTATCCTGTTCATTTTTATTCTTTTATAAAATTAAAAATATAATATTTACAAATTCTGACAAACAAATGCACCTTAATTAAGCTTGCCAAGAAAAGGAATATACCTTAATTAAGCTTGTCGACAGGCGGAGTTTAACAACTCAACTTGCCTAATTAAGCACAGCAACCAAAGTCCACGTGTCTATCATCCTGCGGGTCAATAGGCCACCGCTTTGCGTTAGCCAGACGATATATAGATAGTCGATTGGTCGGCCGGCCAGAAATAAGGAAACGGTGAAGCCCGACAGAATGGATCAACGTTTCCTCTCGCTTCTCCTCTTTGCGACGATCGCCGCTGCAGCCTCCGCGGCTGCCATCGTGCCAAAAGACAAAAATGATGATTCTTTGATCCGGCAGGTGGTGCAGGATGAGTCCGCGCTCGGTGGAGAAGGAGGGGAGCTGACGGAGCTCGATGCGGAGGCCCACTTCTCCGGCTTCATCAGGAGGTATAAGAAGACCTACGCCGATGCTGAGCAGCGGGCCCTCCGGTTCGCTATCTTCAAGGCCAACCTGCTGCGGGCGAGGAGGCACCAGCTTCTCGACCCCACCGCCGTTCACGGCGTCACCCAGTTCTCTGATCTCACTCCTGGAGAGTTTCGACGCGCCTACCTTGGCCTCCGCAGCGGCAGCTCTGATTTCGCCTCGTCCCCCCACGAGGCGCCGATCCTTCCGACCAATGACCTTCCTGAAAACTTCGACTGGAGAGATCACGGAGCGGTGACCCCGGTCAAAAATCAGGTGTCGATTTGTAATTCCGTCCTTGACTCCCTTTTCTGTTTGTCGATTATTGATCCAATAAAATGTAATCTAGTATTTCCTTTTCGTGTTTGGTATTCTAGGGTTCATGTGGATCGTGCTGGACATTTAGCACTGCCGGGGCGCTTGAAGGGGCTAACTTTCTAGCCACTGGGAAGTTGGAGAGCCTCAGCGAGCAGCAGCTTGTTGACTGCGATCATGAGGTTTGACTTTTGCCTCTCCATCAAGTCATCAAAGTTTCATTTCAGATTATACTGTTTGGCTTGGTGTTGTATCATTCATATTTTAGGAATTTATTAAGAGCTTTTGTTCATTTACAATCTATTGGAAACATTTTAAGTTGTACGAACCTCTGTGAATGCAATCTGTCTTGTGATTTAATTCTTGATTGGATATGATAGATCAGGAAACCGTACTTTCATGCCCTGTAGGTTCAATGCGATAACATTTTAATTGTGGAGATATAAAATGGTTCTAGTTGCCAAAGTACCAAATAGGTCTTTTTTTACCCGTGATAAGTTTAAGTTAGCTAGATTGCATAACTTCATCAGTGTGCTTGTTTAGCTGGGGTAAAAAATAATTTGAACCATAAGAATTCTCTTCCGAACAATATCTTTAAGGTTCTGAA
Organism: Boesenbergia rotunda; assembly: GCA_024364735.1. Classification (NCBI taxonomy): domain Eukaryota; kingdom Viridiplantae; phylum Streptophyta; class Magnoliopsida; order Zingiberales; family Zingiberaceae; genus Boesenbergia; species Boesenbergia rotunda. The sequence continues at coordinate 104,793 of JAGFNQ010006964.1, forward strand.
GTTGATTAAGAGATGCTGTCTAGTTAACTAAATTCTCTTCCGAACAATATCTTTTGATGCAATCGATATTTAGATTTTGAGATTTTTTTTGTTGTTGCTGCCTTAGAATTTGATCATGTTGATTATGCTCTCTTTCCATCGAGAATCAGGACTATAGACAAGTAATTTGCATGTCAGGACTGAATTCTGAGCCTTGATTTCAAGAGGTTTAACTCATGTCTTATTTGTTTGTCAAAAACAAGCGGTGTTACAATTAAAAAGTAAACTTGTTCCGAAGTGTACAAACAACAAAGCTGTGAATCCTAATTTTTTGGGGACTGCCACCAGAAGTTTATCTTTAATAAACTCTATTGGATAACAGATGCGTAGCTTGTTTTTGAACTGATGAGGTCTTAGGTAAAGGTAAATATTCCTTGGATCTTAGTTTTCATTTTTGTAAGTTCTAGTTTTCCATGGTTTTGTTTTGATGATGACAATAAAGGAGAATATGCCTTGATCTTAGCCTGTTTTGTCCTTTTAGATGATAACTTGCTCAAGTGGCTGGTTATTTATTGCTCATGAATTTTTGGATAATTGGACGGAACAATTAATGTTTGAGCTTGAAACATAATTAAACAGCCCATCCAATTTACCATTTTGTTTCGCAGTGTGATTCCTCAGAACCGGGTGCATGTGACCAAGGTTGCAACGGTGGTCTTATGACAACCGCATTTGATTATTTGCTAAAATCTGGCGGCCTTGAGCGTGAAGAAGATTATCCTTACACTGGAACTGACCGCGGTTCCTGCCAATTTGATAAATCAAAAATTGCTGCTTCAGTCAGCAACTTCAGCACTGTCTCCATTGATGAAGATCAAATTGCTGCTAATCTTGTGAAACACGGCCCTCTTGCAGGTTAATGATACTCTCTTGTTTCATTCCATTACTTCTTTTGAGATACTAGGAGAATAGCTACAGCATACTAATTTGTCTAAAAATTGTTTACATGAAATCTTTAGAGGGAACTGCTCAAATATTTGTTTCCTTTTGCAGTGGGCATAAACGCAGTGTTCATGCAAACCTATGTTCATGGTGTTTCATGCCCTTACATTTGTGGGAAGCATTTGAATCATGGCGTGCTTCTCGTGGGTTACGGCACTGGTTATGCTCCGAGTCGCCTCAAGGAGAAGCCCTACTGGATCATTAAGAATTCATGGGGGGAGAATTGGGGAGAGAAGGGATACTACAACATCTGCAGAGGCAGGAATTTGTGTGGAGTGGACTCCATGGTCTCCACAGTTACTGCTATCCGCACGCAGCAACAAGACTAACCATGCATTCCTTCTCTATTATTGTGTGTGTATATATATATATATACCGTTGATGTCTGGCTGTATTCATCTCCTTGGCAATCTATATAAATATCATGAATTTGACTGTATTTAGTATTTAACAAATGCGTGTGATTATTCTAAGAATTTGGATGGCCTTGGCTACTGAGCTAAATATGAACCAAATGAATCGTTTTCAATATCTAACTATAGTTTTTAATCATGTTGAAGTAATTTTGATCAAATTATAAAGAATATTATAGTATAATAATAATAATTCAACAATGGACTAAAGGGCATTACGGAATTTTCAAATGATCAATTAACTTTTAGATTTCTCAAAAAAAAAATATTATTTTCTATTTTATTGTTCTTGCTAATCACATGTTGCTTAAGTTCAAAGGTTGTGGTGCTGTATAATATTACAGTAATGTTAATTTTAGGATTTATGTAACATCACTTAGTAATGTTGATTTTCAATGACACTAATTTTAAGATTTATACAACATGAAAGTGGTAATTTTTTGAAAATTAGTTCTAGTATTATTCTTTGGATACAATATCATAATAATTGATGGAAGAGATAAAATAAAAAATATATACGTCCTTTAACAAATCTAAAACTTAAATGTATTTTTTTTAGAATTTTGCAATTTTAAGTGCTTCTTTGATAAATTAGTGAATAATTTATATATAATAATTTTAATTAAATTAAAATAATTTTATTCTCCAATTCGATAGAAAAGAATAGGATTATGGACATCTCAATAATGTCTTTTGATTTAATAGCTATTATAATTTTAATTTCACTATAATTGTTATAGTGGTGATAAAAGATGAGTCAATCGTTATTAGCGTCCCCATTAATCTATTTTAGGATCAATAAAATAAATAAATTATGAGACTATTAAGTATTAACTCGGATATTATGATTAATCTGGGAGTGGATACATTGTCACTGCAACTGTTATAGCTTTAATATTTACTCTATCAAAGATTGTTTATGAATATTTTTTAATTGAATTTTATTTCTGGATCCAAATTAGTATTATTTAAAATGCAGAGAAAATAAAGATTTAATAACTCAAACCTTTTTTAAGTATCACTTCCATTCGCACGAAGAGGTCACCGAGTTCAAAGAATCAAAGCGACGCCAAGAATTTGCGGTTGCTTTATTCTTCCGATCGCCGGCAGCGACGCGCTGCTCTCTTCAACGGCGTCGGATCCTGCGCTTTTTCGGAACAGACAAGTAGATCGAGCGCGGCTGCGGCTTATCAGATCAACAAATCGACGAGCGACAACTCCGATTTGTATCCTCCAGGTACCTCTGTTCCTCTCTCGTTTTTTCTAATCAGATCATGGTTCCCCTTTTTTTCCTTTTATTTTGGGGCAAGATAGGTTGGATCGACCGGTCCCTTCACACACATATATATTTTTTTTGTTGGATCACGATTGTATCGACGTAGTATGGTGGTAATGTATGATATCCCGAAAGTATACGGTGACAAACTGATTTCTCTCAAATTCGACATCGATAAGCTGAATTTTGCAAACTAAAGGCCTGTCAGATCATGCTACATTCAAATACGTAAGTCAGACTTTTCTTAGTTTGTCAATTATGTAGCGCATAGAGATTTCCTTTTATACCTTTGGTAGTTCAGAATGATTGTACATATAGAAGGCATCCGAGAACTTAGAATCTCGTACCTTGCCATCCTAACAACCATTTGAGTTAGTGGGAAGCAATCCTTTGGGTAAGTTCTGTTCAAATCTGTGAAATCTACACATATTCTCCACTCTCATCTACAAGTTCCCTCTCTTTAGGATTCTGGTATATCCTTTACAGATCAAGAAAATACATCTTTATACTTGTTGCAATAAGCATTGGACTTCATCGCTTTCTGTTCTGCTTCTGATTTTAGTTTCCTGTTAGGACCTTTACTGAACTTATGCTTTCTTGATGATTCAAATGACTCTGAGGGTGACTCGGATTTTCTAGCTTTGTCATGAATCTTCATGCAGGCTTGTCCAATTTTTTGTTTTTAGACTTTTCTCTGGCTCTCTTAATTTGGTGTCAGAACCTTGAAGTATATTCAAAGTTCTCATAACAACTTCTTGGTTTCTCCAGGTTGGATCTGACCATTTCCAACCCTTTTTGGTAGGAAACTATATCACTAGCTGATAAGTTGATAAGATAGTCTCCACTTATTCAAGGTCAGCCTTGCAATATTACATTATAGGCCGAGGACAAGTCTACCACTAAGAATTTAACCCACACAATCTAGATGTATTACATTCCCTGAGTCACTAGATATTACATTATCAGGTCGGCCTTCCTTGAGTCACTATCAAGTCAATTGTTCCCAAGGTTCACTTTCAATCAATCCAGTTAAAATATTACTTTCACCTTCAAGATTACCTTGAGCGTAGCCCGTCTTCAGAGTTGTACTGTAGGAAAACATATCAGGTGAACTATTTACATTGACTACCACCCTCTTCTTAAGCAATTTGCAAGATGCATTTGGACTATGAGATGCTCTGCCTTATATCTTTTTCTGTGAAGTCCAAGTCCCAAGTGCATTCAGGCTCTATATGCAAAGCAAAGCATGAGGTTTTCTTCTAGCATAAGAAAACTTAATGCTACTGTTCCTCTACATGGAGGCCTTTCAATAATCAGATCAATGTGCTTTTGAATTGGATCTCTAGCCCTTGTCTGCTCCTTCCATCCTTTCTCTTTTTTTTGGTCGAACGAACTTTGTCAAGTGACTCTTCTTGATCAGTTCCTTAAGCTGAAGTTTCAGATGAATATCTATGCTCATGGTAATACTGATGATACTTTATCTTATCCTTTTTTTAGAGCATAAACTATATTGGCTGAGGCTTGAGCAATAACAAATTTTGGTCTTTATTATCCATAAACACAGATTATGAAGCATTTAACAGTAATCCCTCTTGGGATCCCTTCTCATTATTGGTGGATACCCTATCAAAGTCCCTTGATTGCTTTTCCATTGATCGAACCTCCTCCTTTCTTCAATTCTACATAATTTCATCTCTGTTATCTTTACGTGCATCAGATCATCAGCTGTAGCATATTGTCTTCCCTCTTTAATATTTCAACATAATCAAGGTGTGGGTTCCTTTAGAGAGGCTATGAGAACTTAGATGACTTCACGGTAGAAGGCGATCATAAGACAGTTAGATGAGAGTCGTCCACTTGTATGTTTGCCTCAATGAACCTCTTCACAAACCTCAAGAGTAGCACTTCTGATCCTTGCTTCAGTGTCATCCAACTCTTTGCTCTTGGATTATCTTATTGCTAACCACAAAATGTCTCAAAGCTCTGAGTGAGTTCTTTAAAATTAGCAATCTCTCTAAGTGACAATTGAACAAATCACTGATGTTGTCCGGCACTTCAAAGAGTCCGAGATAACTTGCAAAGAGATCGAAATTCTGATGGCACGGAAATGCGCTGATGGATCTATGCTCCCATCATAGGTATTAACCTTCAGCACTTGAAAGTTCTTTACTAGTTCTCGAATTATTTGGAGTAGAAGTTCTAACATCTAGATGCCTCACCTCCTTTCTTCTCTATATGTCCTCCTTGTTAGTGCAACTTATCCTAGCTCATGCCTGCTGAGACTTTTCTTGTTTTTCATCAGTCTTGTAAGTTCTTATCTAATCAACCATTACCCCATTTATTCGCCTTCAGTTTCACTTCTTTTTTTTTCCTTTATAAAATTTGGGAACATGTTGTGGATCATACTTGACATCATCTCACCTTCTATGTATCCTTAGAACTAGTTCCAAGTTAAATGGCTTCTTCATCTGCAAGGAGGAAGTTCCAAGCTCAATACCTCCCAACCTATTTGAGACCTTTGACATTTTCAACAGATACTAAAAGTGTGGCGTGCTGGCTAGACTTCAGCTGGAGGAAGTTGGTTGGAGTAGAACAAGATAGAAGGAGGTTGTCCAAAATAAAGTTGGTAGTTGATTTAATTCTGTTGAATTGCGTGAGGTTCAGTTGAAGTGTGTCAGAGTGCTGAAGTGTAACTCAATTGAGGTTAATATGAATTGTATTTAGTTAGGTTAGATTTCAGGATTTTATGGGTTAACTGGTTAATGGGATTGGATTGGGTGGCTATATTGGGGTGGAGACAACAACAAACAAGTAGGTGTTGACTGAAGTGATGATGGCGATGAATTGTCAACTAGAGCTCTTTGATTGACTATAGCAAGTACCTAAAGTTGCCTTTTCATGCTGCCCCTTCCTCCCTTTTATAGGTCTCAAAGTAAGTGTCTGTCTAATATAAAAACTCCAGGTGGCCGGGATGTACAAGTGGATCCTATCTTGTATCAATAACAATCTTCACTTGTTGTTGACCAAACACGTGTTAGCTTCCTATTGCTTAAATCTGAGGCACACAGATTGTGGCCCATTGTTAATCTTGATTACTACAATGTACATGTTCCATCATTTTATACCGCCTAGAATTAATGGATAATTTTACCCACATCATATAGGCTCCTAAGGCTTTAGACAAGCAAGCTATTATAATTTTTTGATGCAAGCCTCTTGGCCACACGCATAAAGTCTACCAAATAAATTGGTCACTTTGGGTTACAAATTGTTACTAGGAGAGATCTATGTTTAAGCCGGGTGTGAGCGTGTTCTACTAGGGTTTTGTTCTATTTCATGAGTTGGAATTTGGGCATTGACTATGATATTGAGATTCAAGTAGGAGGATATTGTCACAACTTGGTTTAGCCCCAAATTGAATGCTATGACTACTGTATTGAGTCACAGGACTTGGATGAATATACAGTCACTGACTTCAGCTTACATAGTATACAGTGAGAAGACGCTGCCTGTAGTTAATAAGTCAATGCGGAACCTGATTTTTCTTACATTTTTTTTAATGATTGACTTGTTTTTTAAGTCGAGTATTGACTTTATATATTTTTTAGAGCTCTGATACGCTTAGTGAAAAAATTCAATGAAACGCTCAGTGAATGACGTAACACTTTGCATGCGCACGTCCGATTGCCGCCCGGACACCATCGGCGACCTCCGGCCGCTGTCCCGAATCAAACTATACCCTGAAGGGCACGATGAACCCGTCAGGGATCGCTGCATGCAAAGTGTCACGTCATTCATTGAGTTTTTCCTTAAAATTTTTCACTGAGCATATCATTTTTCTATTTTTTTAAAATTAGCCAGTTGAAATTATATCATGTATATGCCATGTCTATCCTTTGATACCATTACCATGTTGTGGATCTAATTCGACAGGATGTCATCGAAGTCTAACATGAAAATTTCAGCGTCGGACTCTTATGTATTGTTCATAAGATGAGATTTTAGATTGCCGTCATTACTCATTAGGTTGTAATTCACTTTTCCAGAATTTTCGGAAACTAGTAGGTTAGTATGTTTTGTTATTCGATCTTTGCAGAAAATGGAATTTCAAATGATAAGACAAACCTAATTAGCCATCCACTAAACTTAATGCTAACCTAGTTATTTCTTTGAAGGATATCATGGGCCTCTGGACACTGCTAGAAGGTCTTTTGCTCCTCGCAAATGCATTGGCAATTCTGAACGAGGACAGGCTCCTCGCGCCTAGAGGATGGAGTTTCAATGATGTTTCAGGAAATGCGAGGGCCAAGTCATTGAAGGGGCAGCTAATAGGGCTGATCTACGCCACCCAGTATCTGCGGCTTCCACTCATAATGCTCAATGCTCTAATCATCCTGGTCAAACTGGTTTCTGGTTAAACACGTAAACCCAATCACCTCATCGAATTGTGTCTATCATTCTTCTTATAACTGCAGTTACATTATATTCTCTGCTGCACTTGCTACTGTTTTTGGCTCTGCGTTGATTTATCGGTAGACGCAAGAAGATTGTAGTTTTATTTCATCTTCTTTTTTCCTGATTTAGCGAGTTAAACATATTTTTTTTTTGAAAACTTATCTGGAGGACAGACCTATCAATACGAGACTAACATAATATTCGGTTGGTGGAATGGAACGGAATTGTGAGAAATGTAGGTGTTATTTTATAGGATTCAATTAGAATAATAATGAAATATAAACATGCATTATTTTTTTTTTTAAATTTTGAACCATGAAACAGATGCGTCCATGTAAATGAGAGTGTCAAACTCAAGTAATATATCTCCTCTCGAGTTTATTTCTCTTTAACTCATCATTAATAAATCAAACCACCGTCTCAAGCCATTGATTTCCCAAGAGCTCACCGCCGACCACTACCTGTTTATTTTTTTCTCATTGAATTTTTCATCTATAAAAAAACATTCACCGAGCAAACAAAATTCAATACAAAAGGGAAAGTGATATTTCTAATATATATGTATATATATAAAGACTTTTCTCAGTAAAATAAAAACAACCATCTTGGATAATTTCATTAAACTCTTAAAATTCCCTACCTGTTAAAATTATGGTTTATCACGTTATCACCCAATACTGTTAATGAAAAAATTAATAATTCCAAACTCGTGATATAAAGTTGCATATTTATATCATTACATTAATGATTAATTTCACGGTTATAATGATTGGTAAACGAAATAATAAAAATTTCAAATTCTGGAGCACTTGGATCTTAAAAGCGGAGACAGAAGTTGAAAGCAGCTATTTTGATTCCTATGATAGTCCAAATCACATCTTAATTCAACAAGGTAGGAGAATTTTGACAAGAAAAAAAAAAGTATGAATGAACTTACGTAGAACAGAAATGCTATGATCAGCCATACGCTTGTCCAGCATGAAGAACAAGATTTTGTTGCAAGTACCACGCCAGTGTAAATAAATATACATTTTTAACTACCAAATGCACATGAACTCCATATCTGCGAATGCATTGACACAGTAAAAAGAACTCGAAAACATGTTATTGCTTATCTTCCTGTTTTTGTAAGAAGAACAACCCGAGCATGACAGCTATGCCTGTTACTGCAATTGTCAACAACAAACTTTTGCGCGACGAGGATCCTACTGGCCTTCGGTTAGTGCCCTCTCTTCCGGGTGGCGGAACATTTCTGCAATTGCAAGAGAAAACAGACATTAAGGAGAGACAAACCGAGAACAAACCACTACAAGTTCCTAAGGACGATCCATTGTTTTTGCAGATTTACAAGAAGCTTTTGCACTCGTGCAGAATATAAAATTCAAGTTTCGTTTGGGATTCAAACGTTTGATTGTCATGTAAAGATATAGAACTGCACCGTAAAGAGTGGAACTTATCTTTTGTCATGATCCGAAGGACTTAGTGATTATCTTGACGCGATATTGAATTGTAATCTCGAGGACACGAGGTTTATCACATCAGTGCTAACTCATTAATCAACATGAGGACACCATCCATAATTCCATTTTTCTTGTCCCCAATGGGATGGACGGCTGACGCATGAGACATTGTCACCATGAGATCTGGAGTCAAAACCTGACGAAGTCAGGTGTCTGCCCTCACTTATGTGCTAGTCACTGTCCGGGTTAGTAACCTCCGTGTTGGCCCTGGGACGGGTTGGCGAGGCATTGAGGGCGAGCGAATCGCCTTTTGTCACCTTGATACATTACCATATAGTCCCCATGGGATGGACTGATGGCTACCGCATGAGGCGTTGCCACCATGAGGTCTGGAGGTCAAATCCTGACGAAGCTAGGTGTCTGCCCTCCCTTATGTGCTAGTCATTGTTCGGGCTAGTAGCCCTCGTGATTTACCTCCTCCGTGTTGGCCCTAGGACGGGTTAGCAGTGGCAATGGGGGCAACCGAATCGCCTTTTGCCACCTTGATACATTATCATATAATTCTCACAGGAGTGCCCAGTTGACTAGAAGGTGGCAGCTACAATGGGGCAGGGATTAATTCCCTACAGGCTCATGCCCTCGAGAAAAAACTTCTCCTACCACCTAGCCACTCGGTGATCAGCTAAGCTGACACCGTGATTTACTTCCTTTACATAACTTGGGGATAAGATGTGAAGGACACCTAGGGTGAGCGAAATCAACTTTTACTACAGTTGATACATTATCATATTAATTGTATCCCAATTTTCTACAAAAAGTCATACGCTGTCCCTGGGTGTTCCACACGGCCGACCCCATGGCCATTTGTAGAGAGGTAGATCAGGAAACTGAGTAGGCCACTAAGCTGACTCTGTGATTTACCTCCCTTCACATAACTTGGGGATGAGATGTGAAGGGCATCACCTTTTACTACAATGGATACATTATCATATCAATTGTATCCCAATTTTTTTAAAAAAGTCATACGTTGAACGGTTGAACCCGAGCGTTCCACACGGCCGACCCCATGGTCATTTATAGAGAGGTAAATAAGGAAACCGAGCAGGACACTACACGGGAGGGTATTCTTTTCCCGGCTTCATCAAGAATTGATCCTTGCCCATTTCTGCAAATCTATCGTGTGGTGACCAACTCGATTATGCCCTAGGGGCAAATCAATTGTATTCCAAGCCACTTATGGATGCAGATGATTCAGTGAAATAATTATCATTAACTTAAAATAGATTCAATCGAGTAAATACCATCCTAAAGAGTACTTTGTGTAAAAGTTGGCCTCGAAGCACATGCATCATAAGAACTTTGCATCTACTCGTTTGGTTAATCAACTACAAAAGTATAATCTGTAAAGATTCTCTAAAAAAAAGAAGCTTCTAGCAAGTATTAATAGACCAGTCAAGCGTATGATCGAACTTTAACACAGTTATATGGTGGAACATCTAGGGGCAAAGGAGGAACAAACAAAGAAAAATCTCATCAACCTCCACATCAAGAAAAAAATCAAAGGGCGGATATGGTGCATAATGTGATTAAAAACGCTTACCTAGGAGGTTCTGCAGTATTAGCTGTACTGCTGTGAAACTGGATATCATGGTTAACTCTTTCCCGCAACCGAACATATTTACGACATAGATCACAATACTCAGTGCGATTACCACATACTTCCTAAATTTGCATAGAAAATATTAGTCATTTCATGGTTTCAGGAGATTCTAATATTCATAAAAAGAGTAATAGATCATGATACCTGATGATTAATAAGATCAACTACAGGAAGTGGGAATTCACAATATTCACAAGTAATAATCCTCCGAAGGCATCTTTCACCTTCGTGAAGAGACAATAAATCCCTTTCGATTCTCTCACTGCATAATGAACAATCCACCTGCCCAGATCAGTTTATCAAAACCAAATTGTTAGATGAAGCAAGCCAATTGCATTGTTTAACATAACAGCTCAAGGAGGAAAACATCCAATATTAGGTTATTGTCATCCTTACCACAAATGATAATAGATTGAAATGTACAAAGTAAAGAAAAACAGTACAACATGGCTATTTTCTACATATTATTGCTCATGTGTAGGACATGGCCTCAAAGTTGAACATGCTTGTATCACATAGTTGAGAGTGAAAATAATGAATCATATCCAACAGATCAAACTATCATACTATGTATATATGGACATACATATGGACTCCAACCGTCTGATGTAATAACCAAAATTAAATCTCGTGTGGGATTAAATCCCCTACCACAACTACCAACTTTGATGACTTGGAGCATAGGTATTATCCAAGGCAAAAGATATGAAATTCCTTAAAAGAGAAATAAAATGGAAATAAACTTGACAAAGATGACAAATATGTAATATTAGTATACATCATGTGTTCTATTGTGGATTGACCTTTAAACGAGTTGACAATTCTATCAAAGTTAATGGCAAACATCAAGAGAAACTAAAAGACAGGGACGATGTAAGCAAAAAACTATCTTTAAAAGGAGAAATTTGTGGCAATCTTAGGGAGAGTTTGGGAGAGCTTCTGCTAGCTGCTTTTTACATTCTAGCTACACAAAAGCACTTTTCAGTGTTCATGAATGACAGATTCTGTTTTAACTTATGCAACTTTTACTCAAAAGTTAGAAGCAATAATTTGATATTTTTTTCTGCTTCTGTTTTTTTGCTTAAGATCTAGAATTAAAAGTTAACATTTATACCCTTAATAAATTTATCATTTTACATAATTGTCACCACACTTTTAAATAAAATTTTATATTTTTATAATTTATATTTTCAGAATTTTTTATACATATTTTTATAAATTTATATAAATTGTCAGTTTTTTATATTTTTATTTTTATTAATTTTATATCTTTTTTAAACATATATATTATTAAAAAAACTAATTTTGATATAATATTCAAAATATAATAATAAATATATAAAATATTATTGATGGTGTATCAAAATTATATTTAGATAATTGAAAAAAAAATAATTTATATAGTTTAAGGATATTATTGTTATTTAACTAAAAAATTAAGCTTGCAAGCAATTATTCATTAAACACTCAAACTTTACCTTGTATCAGCTTTTAGCTTCTATTTCCAAACACTCCATGCTTTAGCTTCTCACTGCCTTTAAGATAATCTCTATAAGAATCACTTTTTAAAAAGCAAAATCTCTCCCAAACACTCCCTTAATAAATTTTATATAATCTACTTCCTTAACTCTCCTTTGGATTAAAAATAGTACAAGATTTGAAATTTGTGAAGCTTAAGTGAAGATTTGTGAGAGGCTAAGGGTGGAAAGAGTAAATTAAGGTATTACTATGTACTTGAGATGATATTGTGAGAGACTAAGTTAGAAGTTGTTACAAAAGGCAAGAAGAAATTGCAGGATAAAGCATTGGTATCTATCTGAGAGAAAGAGGACAGTAGACAAGAGAAAAAGATTAATATAGTAATATATCTTATCAAACTTATAGTCAAAGGGAAGTAACATAAACTTTGCAAACATAAGTGAGATTAGAGTTCCGACATCTTTAAAAAGAGAAAATGTTAGGATATGGAATTCCCTGCTAATTTAAAATATGTCCAGGGAGAGAGCAACTCAGTAAGTTTTCAGATGTTTTACTATAAAGAGATGACATTCAGAGATGAGTGAAATCTTCTATACTGAAGTACTTCAATTTAAATTTTAATTATGCGACACAAATACCAGAAGTAATGTAACCAATGCACAAGATTACCAATCTGAACCCAAAATATGCTTACAACACAAAATATGATTGGAAACAGAAAAAATAAGATGTGTGATAAGGTTAACACATACCGGAGCATGGATTTCATTGTAATGTTCATCGGCATGTTTTTTAGGAATCATATCCCCACAAATTGCACATTTTTGAAGGTTCCGCGAACAATGTGCATAATGCAAGTCAATATTTGATGTTGGAATATCTCTCTCACTACATGGATGATAGAATCAGCAAGGAAACAATCGAAGACATATGAAAGACCATATTGCTTGACTAACCACAAAGCGAAATAGTAAAGGAGGTTTCCCTTTACAAGTATTGCTTAAACTAGCCAAACAACTTTCATGCAGCTACTACTACAGTACATACGAAAATACATCTTGAAATAAGAAACTGTATTTTCTAAAAAACAGAAATGAAAAGTAGATTGCATACGCTAGAAGTAAATGCCAATTAAATTACATGCAGATGCCCTTTGCCAATAAACAATGAACTCATATGATATGTTAATGACACTAAGCAAGTTTAAATGTCAAAGACATTGCAATTATCCATGCAAATCAACTTTAAGGCTATATACAACACACATGTTAACCCTTTTCAAAACAAAATCTTGTTGTGAGACATTTGTTGTGTTAGCCTGAGGTAATGATGGCCTAGGGCCATATATCCTACATGTCTAAACTGACAAGCACACTGATAACACCATTAAATATGCATTTTACAGTAAAAAGTTCTACCAATTGAGTTTCTTTATTGATGGTTGAAAAACTTGTAATCATCATTAGAGCATTGTTATCCTACATGTGCAAATGACAAGCCAATTAAGCAGCAACGGATTCAGCTAACCTAATATTTTGCCCATCTTACTAATTATACTAATGAGACATGATCAAATTTGCTTTTTTTTAAAACAATATTCAAAATGCTCACACATCTACAAAGTATTTCTAAACATCCATGTTGGGAATAGGCAAGATACCTCATGCATCCTCGAACAGATATAACTGAAGAGAATGCATGACAACTTGGAATTGCTATTTCTTTTATGTGAAATAGTGTGTTTTCTTATTGATGAAGAAAATAGAACTGAATATTATGATCATCACTAGTCACGCAACATTTCTTGCAATGATATTGATATAACATATAATGTCAGACGGATTAGAATGGAGAAAACCAACAGAAAGGAAAATAGAATTCACATGACATCTCTATAGGCGAAGGAAGTCTTTCATCCATGCGGATAGGGCCGAAATTTATTAGACACCATCAATACAAGTTGAAGGCATAGTAAGATCAAGAAGAAATTTCAGAGTTCCAAAAGCATTCACATCTTTATACCATAATATTTAATATATTTTTTTAAACCAAGTTCAAAAATTTATATGGATGTCTTTCAAATGTAAAGTTATTATCTGTGTACAAAAGATATCATAAGTGCCACCAAATCTCTCATTAAATTAACACATAGCAAAAGATGAAATGTTAAGTAGACTGACACAAAGAAACCAAATGGCTAGGGGTTAGCTGGCTGATAGAAGAAATAATTAAGTACTACTTGATGACTCACAAACAACAAGAGGAGGAGCAATAAAGGTAAGTAAAGTTCCAAACGTAGTCGAATACTACTATGCAAGCAGGTCTTAGGACTAAATGCCCGTAATCTAAGGACCATCGTGTGCCAGAACAATATATTAGAACATGCCGACAAATCGACAATGTATCGATAACAAAAAAAAAAAAAAAGGGAATAAATTAAAATGAAGGTAGGTGCTTTGTTACTGCAATCGAATCGTACGCTCAACGGCCCAAGGAGCTGTCATACATTCATTTAGTAAAATAACCAGGAGAGAGGAATAATTGAGCAGCATAACGACCTACCCTAGAACGATCTGCTATGTAATCAAATACTTTTCAAACGTAAACCCGAAAGCACCATCCTTTCCTAATAAATCCAAGTTAAAGAACAATGATCGGCCAGAAACGAATTCGAAGAAGGATCACGAAACAACAACCAGACACAATCTGAAGGGAAAATCGAAATCCTCAAGTGATCCCATACGAACTTTCCAGAAGAAGCACTAACCAGTGACTGCACGTCGCGGTGATCAACTCCGAGGGGATCGCCATCTGATGGATCAAAATCCATGAAGCAATCAAGTCAAGACAAAAAAAAAAAAAAAGAAAAGGAACGACGTATAAATTGAAAATGGAACAGAAAGGAAGTCGCGATCCACGGACCTTCGCCGATGCAATCGAGCAATCCAAAACCGGAGGCAAGGAGATCGCGAGGGCGGAGGTGGCGGTGCAGAGACGGATGCGTCTCCCCGCTCCGGCCTCTCTCTTTCTCTGATTTTGGTGGCGCCTTGGTTGGGACGTCGCTCGCCTTGTACGAAAAAGTGTGGCGTGTCCCGTTGACAGAGACAAATAATCGTGGTCCAGCGGCTTAGACGGCCATACGGGTTGAACCGGTAATATCTAGGTTTGAAAATAATTAATAATAAACTTTCAAAGTGATAAATTCCATTTAAATATATATAAATAAAATTGAAATAAATTAATTATTTATTGCAAAATGTAGTTTAATTATTTGTACCTTTATAATATTAATTTTTAAATAAATCTGAATATTTTAGTTTTTTTATTTAGCAACGGTCAGATATCGAATATCCTACCCTATCGATTTCATAATTATCTATAAAATAATAAATTATAAAAATTGAATAAGTTTTTTTTGATTTTATTGGAAACTGATTAATTTATTTAATTTGATAATTCTATTATGCGGTAACCGTTTAACCAAGTCGCAAGTGATAATTTGGCTTAGTGAAGCATTGGACCGAGCGGTGGTCTTAAATTATTGGGGAGTTGAAAAGTCCACTAGCCATGAGCATGCTTACCAGTACGTCTTCCCTGCGGCGAAGCGTAATTGGCAGCGAAACGTAAATGAGTTAACATAGCATATTCTGAATGAAAATTGATACACGTGCATTTGAAATATGAAATACAACCTAACCTAATCGGAATGACGATCGAAAGATCATCGACGGTATTCAAATGACAATCAAACGTATACATAGAAAATATCAAATGACAATAGTAAAGCTATAAAAGCTACAAGAAGTCAACAAGATACAGTCTCATAGTAATATAATAATATGCATAACTAAAATCAGAGAAGATCATCGATTTGGCGGAAATATGCGCATGCATGCTTGCCGCCGCCATCTGCGCATGCTCGCCGGCGACGCCGATGCTCTTCTCTACCATCGTCGCATGCTCGCCGCCGTCGTCTGCGCATGCTCGCCGCCATCTGCACATGGAAATTAAACTTGCTATGCTCTCTGCCATCGCCGATGCTCTTCTCTGCCATCGTCGCATGCTTGTCGCCGTTTGCACATGCTTGCCGCCGTCTGCGCATGCTTGCCGCCGGCGTCTGCGCATGCTCGCTGCCATCGCCGATGCTCTTCTCTGCCATCGTCGCATGCTCGCCACCGCCGTCTGCGCATGCTCGCCGCCATCTGCACATGGAAATTAAACTTGCTCTGCTCTCTGCCATCGCCGATGCGCATGTAACTTTCCAAAAAAAAAAATGACGTGGATGGCCACGTTGGCAGTCCGCACAGTTCCGGAAATATCAGTCCGTATTTTAACAAATCTCTCTCTCTCTATATATATATATATATATACACACGGGTTTGATCTCCTGAGCGACAAAAGACGCGCGCTCGTGTGCGACCGCCCTTCCTGATCGGTCATGTGATCGATCTGCCTGATCGGTCCCGTGACCGATCTGCCTAATCGGTCCCGTGACCGATTAGGCACTCTCCGAGGGCGGCGAGCCGGTGACTAGCAATGACGGGTGGAGGGTGCGACGAGCTCGACGGGTTCACCAATCCCTCTTGGTTATAGTTTGGTGTTCGAGGCGGCGGCCGGAGGTCGCCGTTGGTTAGCAAGCTCCGACGGGTTCATCAATCCCTCTTGGTTATAGTATGGTGTTTGGGGCGTCGGTCGGAAGCCGCCGTTGGTCAGCAAGCCCCGACGGGTTCACCAATCCCTCTTGGTTATAGTATGGTATTCGGGGCCGTGGCCGGAGGCCGTCGTTGGTCAGCAAACCCCGACGGGTTCATCAATCCCTCTTGATTATAATATGGTGTTCGGGGCGGCGGCCGGCGGCCGCCGTTGGTCAGCAAGCCCCTCGGAGAGTGCCTGATCGGTTGCGTGACCGATCAGGAAGGGCGGTCGTGCACGGGCGCGCATCTTTTCTCGCTCAGGAGATCACTCATATATATATATATATATATATATATATATATATATATATAAAGATGATAATTAGAATATTCATCTTATTTAAAATTTATATTTTTTACTTTTTAAAATATTTTATCATCACAATATTTATGGGACGAGTTAAATATACTACCTGGATATCTTGGTAATTTGAGATGACATCTTCTCTCTAAGTCATCCTCTGATATTTTATCTTAACAGGCCATCTTTGAATGATGTTCAGATTTGTACAAGAAAATGATTGTTGGTACTGCAAGGTTTAACTTCAAATTATGTTTGGAGATTTGCGTTTATGCTTAGTATAGCTTGAGAGCTTCAGGAGTGCTAGATCTTTGTATTTGTAGCATACTCATCAAAAGTGCATATTGTGAATGATCACAGAACTAATGTATGCAGATACTAAATGCTTGTGTTTGTACTGGAAAACCATTTTAATTTGATATTCTTGATTTTTAAATTACCTTAACTCGACAGAGATGCACACTGAATCATACCAACTTAAAATGATAAGGAAGCATAAAACTAGAACATGAAACAATAGGATCCACACAGGAAACAAATTCCATGAAATCGAATTGATAGGCCCAAATACTTTGAATCCAACAAATTAAATATGTGGACTTGTGAAGTAGCTTGTACATTTGATTGGTACGATCAGTATACGCACAGGCTTCTCAGTAAGTTATGCAGATTTGTATTAACAATAGCACCAAATATGATCGAGTTTATAAATTGAAAATTGAGGTAGAAATCAACACATATCTTTTTGATAAAACTGACAAAAATTGCATAAGTACAGAAACAAATTATATATCATCATCGCACATGTTATAGTTCTCTCTGTAGATACTACCAAACTAGAGAGGTTTCACGATCACAAGATATCATCATCCTTGTCTCTATAAACCTTTCTGTATGATATTCAGCATATGCTATGTACGGTGTAGGTGGTGTTGCTTCCACTCTATTAAATAGTTAAAGCAGA
Organism: Boesenbergia rotunda; assembly: GCA_024364735.1. Classification (NCBI taxonomy): domain Eukaryota; kingdom Viridiplantae; phylum Streptophyta; class Magnoliopsida; order Zingiberales; family Zingiberaceae; genus Boesenbergia; species Boesenbergia rotunda. The sequence goes on from JAGFNQ010006964.1 coordinate 122,476, forward strand.
CCAACAACCGAATATACCAAAAAAGTTGTCACAGTAGAGGAATGTGAACAATAGCTTCGCAATGGATAACTGCTTAAAATGAATCTCTGGAAGCTCTGGGTTCCTTGAACCAGCATGACTTGCTCTGCAATAAGGTCAAACAATGAAATTTCAATAGATTCAGCCATTAATCCATATGGCCCATAACAAAGAAATCCTCCAGATGTTGGACAGAGAAAAACCAAGATTTTTGTCATCAAGGAGTAGGATGAGATTTGCGAAGAAACATGGTAATTAGTGAAATGGACGTCAATTTAGCGAGAAAATGGTATAAGAAATAAATCGCTCATCAGTTAATTGGATTGATATCTTACTTGTAAAGCAGTCTCTTTCAAATTCTCCAGTGATTCTTCCATTTGAACTTGTTTCTGTGAGGTCACTTTCACAACCTACATTAATGGAAAAATAAACCAAACAGATGAAATATGGGATAATGACTATTTCAAAGTGTGCAAATATTATCAGAAATAGAAAAGGTCAAGAACTCACATCCTTTGTCTTCTTTAGGTCATGCTCTATAGACTGAATACGGTTCAGCGACTCCAAAATCATGTTGTCTTTATCTTGTGGGATCCTTGTAGGTTTCTTGTTTATCTCACTCACTAATTCTTCCAACTTCTGCAGCCTCTCCAAGTATGGCAGAACATTGATTGCTGCGACTCCATGTGTAGGCAGGTGGTTGACAAAATCTGTTTTTGCTGGTTCTAATCTATGATGATCCGATAACAACATGCTAAGAAGAGTCAATGCTCCATTCCTCAGGTGACAAAATAAATACAAAATAGCAAGCAATTTCTTAATGAAGTTGCTGACAGCTCCTATCACTAATATAAAGAAATTGGAAGATGACGATGACGATGATGGCGAGGAAGAGTACTTTGAGGTGGAATTATTAGTTGGACCATCTGCAAAGGAAAATACCACTCAATTTTAGTCATTCAGACAAAGCCATTAAACATGCCAGAACAAATAGATAGGGACACAGCTTAGCTGCATTTTGTGATTATGTTGACGTTTTTAGCTAAGATCAATGTCAGACAAACTGAAAAAGCCTATGTTTAATCCCTGTATATTTTATAAATGCAGGAAACGCGCTGTATGATATGAGAGATGCAGAGTAAAGCATGCAAGATCGAGTAACCTTAAGAATAGATGTTGTGTAATGAGAATGAAATTTGTAAAAAGGTGAACGCAAATTACATGGAGCATTGTCATTGAGATACATGCATGTTTCAAAACGGTCATAGCTTCTAAGCATTGCTATGAAATTTGAACATCCATTCAAATATTCACGTTAGTCATCTGGTATAACTGACCTTAACATTTGTGGAAAGTTACATGTACTTAGTGGTAAAGTCAGAATGAACTTAGAACTTATATAGGATCATAGAGTGAGGTATGCTGGAAAATTGGTTTTTCTCTTGTAATTAGGTCTAATCAGTGTTTTGATGATCTTGCAATGTGTTTAAATTTAGGAGTTTGTATTTGATAATCTCCTTCAGTATGTATCATGCTCCTGTGGTTTTGATAATTAAAATGATCAAACTTTGATCATGGACTTAATCAAGCATGGAGCTATGTGGAGCTCCAATCTCAAGGATGATCACCAAGCTTGGAGGTGGACCCCAAGACCTATGGCATTGAATTGTAATTTTTTGAGTTTGTTCAACTAGAATGAATATGAAGAAAGGATTTAGCATAGAACTAAGGATTATTATCTAGAGAGTTGTATCTTAGTGCTTATACGATCTAGGACTTAGGTAGCCTTGACTAGACATTAAACTTTCCAGGTGAAAGAGACGATCTAGGACTTAGGTAGCCTTGACTAGACATTTAACCTTCCAGGTGAAAGACGTGTAACATTTGCAAGGATGGTAGGTCAACCTAAGAAATATTTTAGGTTGGTCTAAGATAGAAAGTCTAGGAATCTAAGTTTAAGGTAGGTGCCCAATAGGTTTTAGTAGGTTGACCAGGCTGACATGACCTAACGATTTTTTAGGTTGACCTAAAGTATTCATTAGAGTTTCAATGAACACAAATTAAAGGTTAAGTTTACCCACAAGTTTTGGTAGATCAATAGGCACAAATGACCATTGGGGCTTTGGTTAAAGTATCTTTAATGATTCTTTTGGCGTAAGAGTTCAAATGAAAATACTTCTGTTCTTCTTGTAACATTCCTAAAGTTCTCAAAAGCTTGAGAAGCAAACCCAAGGTTTTTATTGTTGATTTAGAAGCTCTCTCACGTAATCTTTGCCTCACCAAGGCTTAATTTTATCTATAGGGTGGGCTAAAGGTTAATTTTTTCTATTGTACTCAATTCATATCACCTTGAGAGGTTGGTTGCTTCTAGATCCCATCTAGAAGCAATCATTTGCCTTTTATCTTTCACTAAAAGGTCTAGCAATAAGTATTTTGACGGTACAACTGAGATCAGTAGAGGTTAAACAAGGATAGTCAGTGAGTAGCTTGGCTAAGCAAAGTCTAACTTGAGCGTGTATCTTACTCCAGGGAAAGTCTAGATCAAGGGAGGACTCAATATAGGGAAAGTCCAGATGGAGGGAAGTCATGAATAAAGAAAGTCTGGCTGAGGAGCTTCCATTGAGTGTCTCAGTGAACAGTTATTGTGAATATATAGTAGTGGCATATCATACCCATTGTAGATGGTTATTCCATTGCCTCCTATGATGGAGTTTTTTTCTTAGTGGATTGCTTTAGAGGTGTCACACTGAATGCGAGAAGAGAAGTGGACGTAGAAGTTGAAGTCTCCAATAGATCCTATACCATTCATGTTAACATTGTGATTGTTTATTTATTTTCTACTGAGTTTATCACTTTCATTGATTACAAATGTACACTTATCTAACATTTTGAATTGAGTTGTGATGTTGTAAGAATTAGGCACCAGCTATACACCCTCCTCTAGCTGGACCATTACCAACCCCTCTTCAAGATACCCTATGGGGAAATTGAAATTTGCACAACAGTCAAAAAAAAATTTAACGTGTGTACTGTTACAATGACATCCGTGTGTGCCCAAATAAATAAATGGCCACAATTTCTATGGTATGGCATGAAATTTGGACCTTCATTCTTATCTCACAACATTAATCATGGAATAATGGACCTTAATATCGCACCTTATTGTAAAAATTATGTGCTTATTAGTATACTTGGAATGAATTTTAATTCTTCAACAGTTCCAATAATAAAAAAGAATATAGAAACCACTTGATAGAGCACTTCAAGTTAAAAGGACCATTAGAATTAAAACTCATTGAAAATGAAAACTGGATCGAGCATCATTATGAAATGGACTACCTCCAGGTCTTGAGTATTTGGTTTGGCTAGATAAGCTGTTGGAAGCTTCGTCCTCATTTGGCTTGATTGGCGATCGCTGATACAATTCAATCGTCAATATAGATCAAAGTTAGGAGTTATCATCAGATAATACATGCTTGCAGTGAAAGGAAGTAGATAAAGTAGCTATTCCAGAATCACAAGAGAAGTTGGCAGTAGTTCTGGAATGTTTATAAAGTATACTTAACACATCTCAATTTCATGAAAAACAAAAATGGATATTGTTTGCATTATACAACTACCTGAGTTGTGTACTGAATCAAAGGAATTGAACTTTAAAGGACAATCAAACTCATTTTAGTTTTATTAGGGTCTTAAACATGTTGCTTGGTCATTATATATAAATATGAAATGATCTATCTGAATCAAATATTAGTGCCACAAGCATATTGCATTACACAGACGCTCCAAGAGTCATTGATTGAAATTGTGGTAAAAAAATAATTTTCACAGGTGATATAACATCTCAACGCCCATTATAAACATTTTTCTGGTGATGCAACATTCCTTTTACATGGCAAAAAAAATTCAAAAGTGAAATGTGTAATACAAAGAGAAAGGTTTACATAAGAATTGGATAAAGCCATCAACAAGAAGATCATGAGAATGGAGTTATACCCAAATATGGATGTGATTTCAAGCATGATAAAAACAAGCATATGTAAATCCCATGTTATTCTTGCTTTATTAAAAATTTTATATGCCTATATCTGAGGGTCTAGATTTTCAATCAATTTAACTAGTTTATATACCTATCAAGTTTCAAGAAATATTTTGCACTTATTTGGGTAGGTTTGGGAAGTGACAAGAAAGCTATAAAACATACACTTGAAGTTGAAACTATGCTGCTACTATTATATAATATTGGATTCTCTTGTAGAGTGCAGAAAGCAACTCATCTTGTCATAAACACATCTGTTATGATGCATGAAAGCATCATGAAATTAACTTTATACAGAAATCAAACATCTTAAAGCTAGTAGGTATTATATGCAAAAAAGAAAACTCAATGCATGTTTCAGTTTCAAAGAGATTGCAACTCACAAACTGTCAAGAGGTCTCAACCTAAAAGTAGGGATGAAGGGTAACTAACATTTTCATGCTCTGGAATTGACTGTTGATCCAGTTGGGGATTTGACTGAATAGGAAAGCCCATATCTTTAAAACCTGATTCCGATTGACTCTTGTCTTTTTTGGACATTGCAATCTGCATCCATGGATTGATTTTTTCCATGATTAAGATACTATATTATCTAGAATAATGAAATTTGTCTACCGCTTGAAGATTAGAGACTTAACCTGGCGAACCAGCCTTTTCTCACCAAATGAACTGCTCCGACTTCTTGTGCTTAAGCTACCTGAATGAACTACCTGGAAGAGAAACAAACAGAATATGATAAAGGTAGTGCTAGGGAATGGCAAAGATAATAAAAATAATTGTTTACCAACTTCCATGACAAAGGGACATCCAATGTTCTTACTTTCATTATATCAGGGTTGCTCCATGGACCTTTATTGGATCTAAGGCAGCCTCCCTCCTTTAAGCAAGTGCAAGAACCACCAAGAAAATCAGGTAATTGACTGTCACCAAAGAAAAGAAACGTGTTCATCTTAATTTAACACAAAATCAAAAATCAAAAAATGACTGACAAATATTATCAAATCTACCAAAGTAAGTACTTAAACCTCGTCTCAATTAATTCTAGTAGTGTATTCTGGTATGCATCTCCAAGTACCTGCACAGTTTGATGAGAAACTGAATTTCCGCATGAGCATATTTACGCTTAAAAATCAAACAGAATCTACCACTATCTTTGCTGATGTCCTTGGATCAATTAAGCCTTTGATGGTGTTCCAAAGTAATCTGAAACCACTTCCAGCATTAACAATGAACAACTTATACAGTATCTGCAAAGAGAAATGTATATTAAGCAGAAGAGTCAAATTTATCCGAAATTATTATAACAAATCAGTCCTTATCAACCATGACAAACACACCTCTGGGTAATTGTCACTGTCAATTTTCTGAATTTTCAGTACAACATCACGAGCTAACTTGCCAACACTTAACCAGTTCTGGGCAATTAAGCTAGTCAGGATACATAAATCACAGAACAGTTATGTTTGAATAGAAAGTAAGTTTAGTAAATACCACTCCTTGTACATCTAAAATTGTTGTCATTGTATCTATATGTCTTCCAGATGCAACAGAGCATGCTGGGTATTTTTCAGCAAGGACCTTCTCTATGCCCTGAACATGGTACTTTATAAATCTTTCAACACTAGTGACAGTAAGAAGTTTGTTGGGGTCAACTTTTCCAAGTCTTTCTATATACACAGGTCTACCTTCTTTGTCCACACCATGAAAACCATGTGGATAGCAATTAAGAACTTCATCCAATTCAGTGAACAAGAAGTCCTGGATGGCAATATATGTTAGAAGAAATAAAAGGTCTGACTGGAATTATAGAAATAGAGACCCTAGAAAAGTTGAAGATAATTTCTTCATGAAATTGCCGATACCAACTTGGTTCTTCTACAAGAGGGAAGAATAGAACACACAATAATCATCACAAAACATCAATCAACTATAAAAGGAAATAAATGAAAAAATAATCATATCTGGACTCACAAATGGTTGCCCAATATACTAAATATACAAAAGATTCCAGATATTCTTGCTTGAAATACTGATCCATTTCAAGATATTTTTGCTTGCATAATGAATTCAATGCTACCTCCGTAGTCAAATCCTAGATGAATTTTGCTTCCAATGGTAACATGGACCTGAATGAGACTCCATACTCATGAACCACATATCATGCACACTTCAAAATCAGGAAAGCAAGTGAACTGGTCTCGAATGCCTCATGGTTAAACAAACTTACTGGTTTCAGGTTTAAGATGAAATACAATGCTAAATTCTGCATCAACAACACTTAAAATCAAGATTCAAGATATGTTGTGCAATCATAAAACATAAAAGTATGAGCGCACACAAAATCCTATTGCTACAACAAACCAAGCATATAAGATATTACCTGCATTTCTTTGGATCAAAGGAGAAAACAACTTAACACCTTCCAATCAATTGATATATTGCAAGGTTTGGTTGGACCAAATTGTTACCATGACAAAGGCTAGCATTGGCTATATTTGTAGAGGTTTTACCAAACCATGAACACAAGGTCAGGATATTGAATGGTGCTTGGGATCTCTAAATTAAAAATGAAACTCACTACACTTAGGAAATGATGACTTGCATCTGTGATAAGACATGAATATTTGATGACTGTCATTTGTATCAACAATTCTGTTAAAAAAAATGATGCATAAGCTAAACAAGGTCCCAAGCCCACTGAGTAGGCCAAGCTGTTGTCAACTTTCTTAGCATCAAAGTCAGGAGCTGATTGCATAGAAGTGGTTTAAATATCAATTGCGGTAAAAGTGAACCTCCCTACAGCTAACAAAGATTATTATTTTCTCACTTTGGGTGGCATCAACTGGAGTATATACCACAATGACCTGTCAAGCCATGTAAAGCTACTCGTTCCCTAATTTTTTCTGTCAGTAAGCACGTCTATTATCACCTTTATCAATGATGGAAAGAGTATGCATCTGTATGTCTGATGTGCCTCAAACATGATAAGGACTTTGTTTCCATTTCCATGGTGAAACTTCTTTCAATTCTTTTCAACATTTGGTAGACCTTATCCAAGAAACAAAAGTGAACATCCATTTTTATAAAAGAAGTGGTACATGGAGATTGTTGTGGAAGCCATTTTATACGCGGATTAGAAAATTTGCTGTCCACAATTTATTAGATTTGGAGGTACTCTTGTTAGTCCAACTTATAGAATTGATGCATATTTAATATGCTACCAAAGACTTAAAAGGGCGAAGGGCACAAAGTTTTTTTTTAATACTAAAGTTTCAAGTTGCAATACTTTGATTAGGACCAAGGAATGAAAGTTGTCAGCTGGAAGAGCTAGAGAAATTTTTATTGTGGATCTCCCACTAAAATACAATGTTACTTAGACTTAGGTATGAGTAGGGGCATAGATATGGATTTAGTAGTTGGGCATCTTATTTTCTGAAAATCATTTTACACATAAACAGCAGGCATGTCAGTGTCCTACTAAGAGTGTCAATATCAGGGTGATGGGAGTCTAAGATGGATACTAGGAAAGAGTTTGATTATGAAAGCCTGGTTGGGCCTAACATGTGCAAACGTTAGGCTAAAGTTGAGATCCTTATTGTCAAGATTAAAGCAACTATCCTTGAGCAAGAAACTGTCAGGCTCTACCTGAAATCCCAAATTGGACGGGGAAGTTATTTTTATGTATGTATATAAGGTTAATTTTGTCTATCCATACATAAGAATGCACCCACTACCTACCATTTAATAACTTATGCATTTCAAACCATGTGATCTGAGGCATACCGTGTTAATAAGTTCTCCTGTAAGGTTGGAGGATTGAGAATAAATGTTCACACATACAAATTCATACAATGGACAATCAAACTTGTATCGTATCAGTTACTCTTACTTGTAAAATAGTATCAGTACTAAAGTCCATCCTCCACTTAATCATCTCTGTCCACATTTGAATAGCTTTTTCAATATTAAATCCCCGTGCCTTCAAAAATCTGCAGCAATGAATAGTCAAATATATAGTGTAATGTGTATCAGAAGAATTAAAAGAGGGTCATCTGACTAATTGGTCTAAAGTAAATGTTCATGAGTATCATACAATAAGATGCATCATATCATTTGATTCATGTGATAAGATGCATTTTATCAACTGATTAATAGTGTAATTCATGATTCATACACGATAAGATCCTTAATATGAATTGGAAGTGAAAAGAACCAAAATGATTTGGTTAAATTAAAAATAATTAGATACAATCCTATTTTATACAATTCAGAAAATAAGAGAGAACTCATTAAAAGCTAGATCTAATCAAGTAAAAACAAATCTAATCTATTAAGAAATTAAATTAAACCTAATACAGTAGAAATTAAACCAAAGTTATTATAAAAGAATATAAAAATGATGAATTTTGTATTATACAATAGAAGTATAATGGTCGACCATGGTGAAATCTAAAAGAATGATAATAGAAGAAACAATTTTATCTAAGGCACAAGTTGATAATAGTAAATGTCAGCCCGACACTTGATAATGATTAAGAAAAATATATCTTATAAGATTGATTCATAGAACAACAATAAGGGCAAAATAATCACTAACATAGAAGTCATATCATGCCTAACTTATCTTCCATTTTATGACATGATTTTTCAATGTCAAAAGCATTTTGACAAGAAAGTTTCACTTACTCATTTTATTTTAATTCTCAATAGAATGAAATAAACAATATACATTTTCATAAGGATACAAACGTATATAAAGCATTATGAATCAATGTCAACTTTATTTGTTGTGTCATGCTATGAATAAAATATTAGTTTATTTTATTTATTTTTAAATAGCAAAGCTATTACAAATAAAGTAGAACTATTTTCTAATATGCTTTAAAATTTTGTACTTGAATCTTATGATTCAATTCAGTATTCAAAATGATTCATGATTGAATAATTCACCAAATAATTCACTATGAACCTCAATTTGACATTCTTGTTGAGTATAGGAAGATGGAAAATTACAAAATTAAAAAAAAAAAGGATTCAGTTGATAGGGTACTGGGACTGTAATAATAACAATCATTAATTTTAAAAGCAGCTATTAGGAATTTCATTCACATGCTTTTGAGGAGAAACAGCAGGTGATATTTTCCTACTGAAATTGCTAATCATCAAGAAGAACCCTAAGTAAACTCAAACATCCAGACCATCAACCTAACAGTGGAAGAAAACTGGATTCAGATGCAAATGAAGAATTTATCTGATCACACTCTCATCTTTGCTTGCATCCTCAAGTTGGAATTATTCCTCATAACCAGATCATAATAGGAGGGAAAACATTTGATTTGTTTCATTTTCATCTCACAGATAGTTCTGCAAAAAATGGAAACCTAAGACCAGACATTAGGATAAAGGAAGAATCTCAATTTTGTAGAAGGATCTAATTTTATCACGATCTTGTTGATTAGCATGATGTCATTCCAAGTAGTGATGACTTAAAGATGTAAAATCAAGAGATGTGATGCAATCAAACCAATCACAGTCCAGATCTACTATCAATTCCATAATAGGTTATTAGATGAGGAACTTTGAGAGATAATATGAAGCATATCTTTCACCTGCCAGCCTAGATGTCTAACTACAGTAGAAAAAGTCTAATCATTTCTATGCACCAATACTGAGTCTCTCTGCACAAGATGGATTAACAAACACTTCTCTGCTGCCTAAAATACATAAATTGGAACTGCCGCTATGTTTTGTTCGTTTCACAAATATAGTGGACTTGCTCTAGGATATGGGACCATCTACAAAAGAAAATTAGTTCCACAAAGAATATCTTTGATCTGATAATTCTTCAGCAGGCCTATGGAATCTGATCAGAAGAGAGAAAGAAAGCCCTTTCTTTTCAGATATGAGCTTCTAAGTATCTTTGTTGAGTTAGCTATCAACTTGTAGGAGTCATGTACTTTCACTTGAAGCATGTATACAAATCACTGGTTGCAGGAAACACTATTCATACTGATGCTTTAATTGACGATGGTTAGTAACAAACTGAAAAAACCTTTAATATCTTTGGCGAGGCGAAGCAGAGCTAAGAACAAAGAAAAGCTGGTGACTTGCAACCAGGCTAGATATTTGATTTTGAGGTATGGTTGCTAATTCTTCATGGTCATCGACATCAACAACCGTCATAGTCAACGCAAGACCCTCATGCATCTTATTCTAGAAAGGTTAATAGGGAAGGTAAGGGGATCGATTCCCAATGAATACTGACCGCCTCATGGTGTGATAATCGTCGTGGCGATGCGGCAGCAGATTCCGATCGAGAAGAGCGGTCCGAAACACCTCCACGGTGCTCTCCTCGTCCGCGGCGGGGGCCAGCGACGGCGCCTCGACCCACTTCCCTCTGCTTCGCTTCCTCACGCCCTCCCCGGAGGCGCTGCTTATCTTCGACGAAGAGGCGATCATTTTTCCCCCCTTTTTCAATTTCAATCAATTCCTCTCTTGTCGATTCTAAACTCCAGCTGCTCCGCTCTTCTTCCAGCTCCGAATCGATCGATGGGCGATCGAATCAATTCTCAATTCTTATTTCTTCTTCGCCATGGAATCGGATCGGTGCAGACGTGACGTGCGCCGGAGAAGAGTTTCACGTGGGCGCCAAATTGCGCCGTCGCCACGAACAAATCGAGCCAGACGATAGAAATAAATAAGAAGAAGAAGATGAAAATTAATAAGATAATTTATTTGTATGAGAGAAGCGAGATTAACGGAAAAGCAACTAGGCACATTTAAACTTACCCAACTTACTAGTACTCATTTTGCTACCCTGTAGCCCTCGCCAGGGCCCCCTGTTCGGAGCATATGGTCGGAGTGGGGACCACAAGCAAATGCCACGCGTCAAAGGTGTAGGTAAACGTCCTTTTATTTTATTATAAATGATAGAAAATTTAAAGAATGTGGAATAAATTCCAAGCTTGAATAACCAGTAAAAACTAAGGGGACGTTTGATTTGTTTCATTTTTCATTTTTATTTTCTAGAAAATCATATTTTCTTATTTTCTAGAAAATAATTTTTTTTCATTCTCCAGTTTTCCAGAAAATCCTATGTTTTTTTCTGGAAAACAAAGCTGAAAAATGCAAACCAAATATGTTTTCCAGAAAATCGCATTTTCTACAGAAAATAAAAATGGAAATTGACTGGAAAATACAAACCAAACGCACCCTAAACTTTTATCTATCTCATAAGTGGGGTTGGGGGCCGGGTCACAGTGCAGCAGCAAAGATTTGATTGCAGTTCGATCTTTAATTCCGATCTATTTTATAAAATATTTTTTTTCAAATAAAACTTAAATTTTAGGATGTTAAATTTTTGAATTACTCATCGCATATATTTTCTAATTTATTTTGATGATCAATAAAAAATTTTCTGAAACTGAATTTATCGTTCGAGATTGAAAAAATCTCATTAACTATTTCGCAAGTGAGATTGGGATTCGATTTCCTATTATATTAAGGGTAAATTTGCTTTAACTCCCCACTTCTAAACTTGAATTTGCATGCAATCCCTACCCAAACTTTTATTTGCATGCAGTCCCTGATGGGATTGACAAGACAGCTTTGTGAGTATAAAAGTTGGAAAATTGAGTATAAAAGTTAGAAAATTGAGTATATAAGGTTCCATCCACCACATCAAAAAACTGCATACTCAATTTTCACTCTTTTATACTCACTTTTCATTCTTTTATACTCATTTTTTACTGATGTATACTCAATTTTCACTCTTTCATACTCAATCCATTAGGGAGTTAACACAAAGAAAAATACAAATGGGGACTGAATGCAAAGTTTAACACCCCATTAGGGAGTTTACTGTAATTCACCGTTATATGGGTAAATTTGCTTTAACTAACGTGATTTTTATTTTATTATTAATAATTAATTTTTAATAAAATTAAATAAAATTTATTTAAATATTCTTATAATCGATCTCAGATAAAATTTAGTTATGACTATTAACGAGGATAATTTTTTATAATTTGATATTAGAAGGATAAAAAAGTTTTAGATCTAAAATATATATATATATATATATATATTTTTTTTTTTTTTTGAGAAAGAAAAAATCTTAGTCTATTTTCATCTCAAAAAACAATTTTACTTTGCCTTTTTATTCGATCATCAATACTTATCTTATCCAATTGAAAGAGTGCAGGACGAAAAAAAAAAGGATGAATATAAAAATTTAATAAATACTCATAAATTTGAAATAATATTTTTAAAAAATAATAAATAATAATAAGATGATAGATATAAAAAAAAATTAATTTACCTCTTTATATAATTACCAATACTTATCTCAGGAAAAAATAGATAAATACAAGAATTTAAGAATTTATTAAATATTTATAAATTTGAAATATTTTTTTAAATAATAAATAATAATAAAATGATAGATAATATATAGATATCCAGATAATTATAGATTTAGAGACAAGGATAAAAGTTAATTATAGGTAAAATGAATATGAAAATGAATAAGTAGATATAATAAAGGAATATGAATATGAAATCTCATTTAATTTTTTTTATCGTTCTTTATAAATTAATAAATATTTATTGATGACGTAAATATATATTATATAATTTTAAATACATTTTTAAATATTTTGTAACTACGGGTCTGGCAATTGTTTTTTCTACTGGTCGTTAAAAACAGCTGTTTGTTTGAACAATTTAATTAAAATAAATACTTTTTCAAAAGCTAAAAAAAACCTTTATTTCCATATCAATTGCCGTGGTGTGATGGGCACGATAAGCAAGGAATATTTACATTCGTTAGGAATCGATTTTTTTAATAAACGCTCCACTTTTTAATAATCGCTCCACGTCAACAAGACTTGGCAGAATCATAAAAGGGGCTTAAAGTAAAATAAAATAAATATATTTTATTAAACTTTATTATAAATTAATGCAAAATAATGAGAAAAAAACTCATTTCTAACTTGCTAAACTTTTTCCAATTGGAATGGATTCGAAAAGGTCAACTGTTTGACTTTTGAACCACCATTAATTAATCAAATAATTAATGTTTAAAGCGACATTTTTAGGAACTGGCCACGTAATATAATCCACTTCTAGAGAAAAGTGTTTTTTCTTTTGCAAGATTTTAATTTTCTAAACAACGATTATAAAATTATTTATTTGCATCAAATATTACTTTCATTTAAATTTCATTTAAATTTTAGCATAGACTTTCCACTTCTTTGAAATTTAATATATATTTTCTAAATATCATAATAGGAGGATTATTTTTTTAATTTAATTAATTTTGATCTATTTAATAGTTTTGGTTAAAAATTTTAGATAGATTTTTTAATCTCAAAAAGTCAAAATAGCTCTAGAGATTTTAAAATATTGGATCAGATAATAGACGAATATGGGATGATCAGTCCGGCCCTATAGAAATTTTCCACCGGTCAAAAAATGCTCATAGTGGCCGGTCTAGAAGCCCAGCGTTCCAGGGTTCGCGCCTCATTCGAAGAAAAAATTCATGCAAAATATACCATAGCTAAGGAACGTAGATATCTGAGATAGCGACTGATCGTTTTACTGTTGTCCCATAACCCCGAGCCAGCTCCAGAGGTTTTAAAAGACACAATAAAAGGTTCATTTTCAAAAATTGATCAATTTAGAAAGAAAATACCTGAAACTAAACCATGAAATCCTAAATCCCTATAAGATGATTAATGTCTTACAAATTATAGATTGTGTACTGTTCCGGAAGGAGTCGTCGGCGATGGCCGGCCACTGAGGATCAGCCCCTACGGAGGTTGCTCTGTTGTCGAGGAATGAGAGAATCCTGCGAGAGTAACACAAGCGTTAGGGGACACGCCGGCTAGGGTCTGGTGGAGTCCACTCCGACGCTCAAGTTAGTAGGGTAGCCGAGCAATGGTGTCAGATAAAGGAAAAATGTAGAGATGAGAGATCGTACCTCCCCAGAGAGATAGAACTATCTTTTATATCACTGTAGGTCGCCCGATCGTGCCCCCTTTATCAGTGTCACGACTCCAATATTTGAGACACGGTCCCGCGTTCGATGCTGAGAGGATATCCCTCGAAACCGTCAGCGCCCCTGTCATTCTCACCCTCATGGGGCCCACGGTATAAGGGGAGGGGGCCTGGACTTTTCTAGTCGGGATCCCCAGTCGGCTATTGCGAAGGCCCCGACCTTCGAGGCGAGCTAGGGAGTCTCGGGAGGTTATGTCTTCCGAGGTAGGCCTCCCGAGTGTATCCTTGAGGGGGTCTCGGGGCCTGAGTGAGGGGATTAAGTCATGTCCTTAACTTCTTCATTCCCGCATCCAGCCCGGACTACCCAGTCTCATCACAAGTCCCCCCTTTCGAGTCTGATCGAAGGAAGTATGGCTGATTAATCAGGCTGGTGCCAGGATGAAGAAGTTGGGCGGACCTAGGTCTGTGTCCTCGCGCCTGTTCTGGTCTCCCCCCCTTTTTTTGACGTATTCTCGAAGTCTCTTGACCCGGGCTGCTTTTTTGAATACGTCCCCGAGCGCCGACGATTTTTGTGGTATCTGAGATATCATGGTGACCTGGCGCGTGCCCCGAGTCCCTGTGTCTTTTTACCTAGCTTTGCGGCACAATGCGAATCATACGAAGTGTCGACAATTGATTACTAGCAGATCCTTGGGGTGGTCTGAACGTATCTTTACCATGCTAGCCTTCAATCGCCTCGGGGGAGATATCGTTTTCCTATAAAAGGGGGCTTAACGGCGCCCTGCGGCAACCTTACCCTAGCTGTTGTTCCGAGCTTTTCTTCCTTATTCGCCCTTCTTATCAGCGTTCGCCCGGTGAGGATAATTTCCTCTTTGTTCTCTGCATTCTTTTTTCTTCTTCCTGAGCCGCGATGGGAAAGACAAAGAGGTCTTCGGGTTCGGATGAATGCTCTTTAGAAGAATTGGGGTTTCATTCTGAGTGGTATGAAACTATCTCCTCCAAGGCGAGGTCGGACTCTCTTCAGGTTGCCTGTCAGAAATATGGCCTTCCCACAGATTGGGAGGTGAGGGTTCCCACCGCCGATCAACGGCCTGTGTGTTGGAACTTGGATGGCTAGAGGGGGGGTGAATATAGCCAGACACGGAACTTTAGCACTTAGCGATTTTCTGCTGCACCTCAAATGTTAGTAGCACAGCGGAAGCTAAAGGAAAACAGAGTATGTAAAAATGAAGAACAAACCAAAACGTTAACAGGAGGATTTACAAGGTTCGTGGATAACTTGCCCCTACTCCTTGGAGTGCCCTTAAGGTGGGCGATCCCTTGATCGTCGGCAGATCAAGCCCCAGAAAATCCGGATAATAAGCAACCTCCTTCTCGGTGGAGTAACCTCTCCACAGTGTTTCAACAGAGATAAAGTTTTAAGCACAATGAAACACAAGAAGGATCTTACTTAGCACTTGGAACCACAAGAACACAAGCAGAACTTCATCCGAGCTCCACCCAGCGCAGATCTCACGCAAGAACTCCCTTCTTCGTGTCTTCTCGCTGATGGACTCGCCAAGCCTCTTGTTTCTTCCTCCAAGTGCTCAAGTAACAGATGGTTGCTTCAAGGATCACAATGGCTTACTCAAGAGATGATGGAACAGAGTTGTTGCAAGCACAAGTTGTCGCAGAGTAGTTTTTGTTCAGTTGCTGAGTTGTTAAGACTCCTTCGCCACCAAGCGCTTAAGTCCCAGCTTACTGATCACCAGGTCACCACCTCACTGCAGCCTCCAGCTGCTCTCCTGCAACAGCCAGCTACCACTGAGCTCTCCTGGACTCCCTGAGCTTCCCTCAAACCATCCCTAATCAGCAGCTCCAGCCAGCGTCCGTTGCAACCTGAGATGGAAAACGGACAAACCTGCTCCAAGGAAAGACCTCCATTGACTCTCCTTGAGTGTTTGAATCCATTCCTGTCACCTGCAATCTTGATCAGATCATTAGCACATCATATCACACAGAGAATCAAGGATCAGATATTAAGGGCAGACAAATCAGATGTGTTCAGAAAGTGATCAGAGCGTCTGACAGTGCATTTTGAATTAAAGTGATCAATCACCGGACCAATCCAGGGCTCGTGGGGTCGGTCACCAGACCGATCCACCGCTTTGCTGGGACTCCCAGCTTTCGCGGCGACACAGGCCTGATCGGTCACCAGACCGATCAGGTGGCTCCCTGACTGATCAGGCTCCAGCCTGATCGGTTACCTGTGAGAAAAATCGTAATCGCGGACATCAGATCCTAGGTCGTGGATCGGTCACCGGACCGTTCTGGAGCTGATCATCGGGGGAACTCAACTCACTGTGTGCTCCCTGATCGGTCATTAGACTGATCAGGAGCCAAGCAGTGAGGAAACTGCCTGCTCCCTGATCGGTCACCGGACCGATCCCGAGCAGAGCAGTAGGAAAACTCAACTCACTGTGAGCTCCCTGATCGGTCACCAGACCGATCAGGAGCCGAGCAGTAGGTTCCCAACCTCACTGTATGCTCCCTGATCCGTCACCAGACCGATCAGTCATCGCTGGATCGGTCACCAGACCGATCCACGAAGGAGCAGCGTGCCAACTTCCCTGATCAGTCACCAGACCGATCCAGGGACTCCAACCTAGCCCTCCAAGCTAGGATTTCTTCCAACCTAGCCCTCCAAGCTAGGACTTTTTCACCTAACCCTCCAAGTCGAGACTTTTCACCTAACCCTCCAAGTTAGGACTTTTTACCTAGCCCTCCAAGCTAGGACTTTTCACCCAACCCTCCAAGTTAGGACTTTTCCACACCTAGCCCTCCAAGCTAGGATTTTTCACACCTAACCCTCCAGGTTAGGACTTTTCCACACCTAGCCCTCCAAGCTAGGATTTTCCACACCTAACCCTCTAGGTTAGGATTTCTCCACACCTAGCCCTCCAAGCTAGGATTTTCCACACCTAACCCTCCAGGTTAGGACTTTTCCACACCTAGCCCTCCAAGCTAAGATTTTCCACACCTAACCCTCTAGGTTAGGATTTCTCCACACCTAGCCCTCCAAGCTACGATTTTCCACACCTAACCCTCCAGGATAGGATTTCAATCACTCCATGCCTAATCTCCAATCAGGACTTAATCATAATCATAATCATCAACCTAAACTAAAATCGATGTCAACACCAAAACAACAATCAGGGTCAGCCTGCATCAACAATCTCCCCTTTTTTGTTGTTTGACAACCCGATTTTAAGTTTAGGGATTCAAAATCAATTTCTCAACTTTTAGGATCATAGGGGAATCAGGATCCTCCCCCTACAACATGATCATCCTAAACTTAACCAACCACACTCTCCCCCTTTGTCGAACATCGAAAAGGGTCTAGAGGGGCTGTTAAGTCTAAACATACTCCTCCTTAACCCTAGGGGTGTCCCAAAATAACATAAGATATGAAAAGTTTGAGGGCATATGAAAACATATGACAAAGATAAGGCATGACAAAGCAATCATATGTATCATATGGACATGGAGCATAGCATAATCATAACAACGCATAATGAGACAAACATAATGATAGCAATTTTACGAACAATCATACTAACAATAAGCATATAAATCAGAGGCATACATCCATAGAGTCATACAGTCCACACAGTCAAATAGCATCAACCCTCAGTGGGGTCATCGTCTGATGAATCATCAATACATATAACATCCCCTGGTGGAGTACTGCTAGAGGTCGTAGCTCCAGGAAACGTATGATGGTACCACTCCTCATACCACATCTTCTGCAGTGAGTAGATCCCAGAAACGTCAGATGCTAGAGCGTCTAGTCGGCGATCGAAGGACTGAAACTCTGAGCTGACCTCCTGTCTCCAGAGCTCGGAAATATGTAGCTCGCGCTGCATCGTCCGCTCTAGCTCCGCAACCTGCCAGCGTAGGTCAGGAGCCCACGCATCGTAATTCTCAGCAACAGCGAGCTGCTCCTGTTCATGGGCTACCCCTGGTAACTCCCCCACACGTCTCCGATCCTTCCATCTCAGCCCCTGCGGTCCAACAACAATGCCAGACTGGGCCAACATGCGACGATCAAGTCGGCAATCCTATCGAACCATGGGTACAAGGCGGCCCTGTGAAACGTCGATACCTACCGACTGCAGCCAAGCAGTAATGATATGGCCAAAGGGCATGTAAACCGTCTGACCATACATCTAACTGTGGATGATGATGGAGAAGTAAATGGTCGTCACGATATCAAAGTCTAACTGCTGATGCATCCCGTAGAGCATCAAGCAGTGGAATGGATGAATTTCATCTAGGTGCTTTGTAGTAGTAGGGATGAGACAGTTAGTGATAATCTTAAACAAAACATAATCAATGGGAGAAAGGCGAAGAGCAGCAAATGTAGGGAAGACACTGGTAACCTCACCGAGATCCCTCGACCTGGGATGATCGAAAAAGTACTCATGGATAGAGTCAGGGGTGACTCCATCAAAGGGAACCGGTAGAGGATCTGGAAGATAAGGGTAGAGGGAAAAGTCATTATCTGACCGGCGACAACCAAGAAAGTCAGTGAAAACAGATCGATTAAAATCAAGGTCGACACTGGCGACACGAGTCCTCCACCCCGTGCCCTCTCCACTAACCATGTTATTATAAAATTCAGAGACCAAATCAAAGTTGATTGGCCTCTCAAGGAAAAGAATGGATTGAAGTTCATAGTGTTCAATGATTTGTCGTATCATAGGACAGTGTTCGTTAATGTAGGTTTGGTCCACCGTTCGACATGGCATAAGTTTGAAAGTGTATCATTGAAAGTCTAGAGCATAATGAATATTTTGAAATCTGGTATGTGGAGGTGGTGGAGGTCTTGAAGAGGGTGTAGATGATGAAGGGCCTTTGCCATTTGAGCTTCCCTCCATGAGTTCTTTCCCTTTGGATGACTTTCTAAAGGGTTTAAAGAATTGATCACAGAAGTGAACACATAAGTTTGAACAAGAATACAGGATTTGTTTTAATCAGTGGGGTCAAGTAAAGTCACGGTACCAAGTTGATACAAATCAAAGGATCACAAAGGTAAGAGTTGATCAAAAATCAAATAACAGAGAGATGTGATAGAGTTTAGGTCATGGCATAGGCAAGGTCACGACAAACACCACAAGATAAAAATTTTGATTAGCACAAATACATGATTAATGAAGTAATCTGTAAGATAAAACGAAACAAAAACTTACTTCGGTGCCATGAAGATGATCAAGAACTGCAGAACTTGCACGTTCTTAGAGAGCTCGAGAGAACTCAGATCTCAAGGAGTAGAAGAACCCCGAGTGCTCACGCAGGCAGGGAAGAATGAGCTTGCAAGATCACGAACTTGCTGCTGAGAACACCAACAGCAAGAAAGAGCACTCACATGCACAACAAGAGAAGGGAGATCGCACACGCAAGGAAGAAGGAAAGAGGGTTTCGGCGCTGAGGGGTTTTGGTCGGCTAGGGCTAGGGAGTAAGGAAATACACGAAGTTAATCGGTTGGTGGATCGGTCCACCAACCACAATTTAATGAGATTGAACGGATCACCGTTCGATCTGAGTGCACCTAGACCGATCAGGTTCTGGCCTGATCTGACTGGCCTGGTCCTGATCGGTCTGTGGACCGATCACCATAGGGTGCCAGATCGGTCCGGGGACCGATCCAGGCTAGCACAGAATGTTTAGACAAAATTTTGCAAAGTCTCTGTGACCCTTCTGATCGGTCTGTGGACCGATCACCACAGGAGGGAGCCAGATCGGTCCGGGGACCGATCAGCCCTACTCCTGATCGGTCCAGTGACCGATCAGGGTTCCTGATATTCCCTGATACGATCTGAAACTTTCAGTTTCAGACTTCCCTTTGATTTATGATAAGATTTGATGAAGAATATCGATCTTGGAAGTGATCCCTCGACTAAGATTGATCCCTGAAGGAGGATCAAAGGTCCTTAAGGATTTGACAAATCACATTGCTCCACCCAAGTGGAGTCAAACTCAATCAACAATCATTCAAGCAATTTCAAGCAAGTTTGTACCAACTTCAAGTCTCCAACCAAGTTTCCTTGATTGGAATGTCCAAGTATGATCATGAAGCCAAATACACACATGTTATGCATTGGTTTTCCCCATACTTGGTCACCGAAGTGATTTTTATCTCGTCAACTTAATTTCTCAAGGAATGCATTGACATTTTGAGAAATTGAGTCGATCCTAACATCTCACCCCATATCTAGCAAACAAAAATGTTTTGGTAAGCCTTATAGTTTGTGTGAGATATCCCCAAGTTACCCAATTGTATCCCAACAATTAGAAATAATCATGAAGGGTTTTGAATGCATTTTGATGTCTATGAAGCGCGACACATTCCCAACTCCCTTCTTAAGAAGCTAAACTTATTTTCAGGGAGTGGTTTAGTGAAAATGTCAGCTAGGTTTGATTTGGACTCTACATGTGAGAGTACAATATCTCCTCTAGCAACATGATCTCTAATGAAGTGGTGGCGCACTTCAATGTGCTTAGTTCTAGAGTGATGGACTGGATTCTTCGTTAGGTTAATTGTGCTTATGTTGTCACACAACACTTGCACACCTTTGTAGCTTAATCCATAGTCCTCTAAAGTATGTATCATCCACAACAATTGTGATACACTCTCTCTCATGGCGATATATTCTGCCTCGATCGTAGAGAGAGCAACACAATGTTGCTTCCGACTTGACCAACTAACTAGAGATGATCCTAGGAATTGGCAACCCCCACTTGTGCTTTTCCGATCCAACTTACATCCAGCGTAGTCGAAATCGGTATAGCCAATTAGGTTAAATGATTCGGTACAGGGGTACCAAAGACCAACTCCAATTGTGCCCTTAAGATATCTCAAAATTCGTTTAACCGCAATTAGATGAGATTCCTTGGCACATACTTGATACCTAGCGCACATACCCACAGCAAAAAGTATATCAGGTCGACTAGCTGTGAAATATAGCAGACTACCTATCATGCTTCGATATTGAGTCAAATCAACAGGTTTACCACTCTCATCATTGTCTAATCTTGTGTTTGTAGCCATGGGAGTGGTTACCTCTTTTGAATCACTCATGTTGAATTTTCGAAGCATCTCTTGAGTATACTTTGATTGGTGCACATGAATTCCATCGCGAGTTTGCTTGATTTCAAGTCCAAGGAAGAAAGTCAACTCTCCCACTAGACTCATTTCAAATTCACTCTCCATGTATCCAATGAACTCATTTAAATAGCCCTTGTTGTTTGAGCCACAAATTATGTCATCGACATACACTTGGGCTACAAAAATATTGTCACCATCTCTTCGTAGAAACATTGTAGGGTTTATTTGGCCTCTAACAAAACCTTTTTCAATTAGGAAGGTCGACAACCGCTCATACCAAGCTCGGGGTGCTTGTTTAAGGTCATAAAGTGCCTTTTTGAGCTTAAACACGTGGTTTGGGAATTCGGTACTCTCAAACCCCGGAGGTTGTTCGACATAGACCTCTTCCCTTATTAAACCATTTAGGAAGGCCGATTTGACATCCATTTGATATAGCTTAAAACCTCGATGTGCTGCAAATGCAAGTATCAATCGGATGGACTCTAATCGTGCCACGGGAGCATAGGTCTCATCATAATCAAGGCCTTCAACTTGACTATAGCCCTTGGCTACTAAGCGTGCCTTGTTTCTTATGATTTTTCCCTTATGGTTCAATTTATTTTTGAAGACCCATTTGGTTCCAATAATGGTGGTCTTCTTAAGTCTAGGGACTAAGTCTCAAACTTGACTTCTTTCGAATTGACCTAGTTCATCTTGCATTGCAATGACACAATCAGGATCATTTAATGCTTCATCAATTTTTTTAGGTTCAATTTCAGAAATTAAAGCAACTTCATTAGCCTCATTCCTAAAGAATGATCTAGTCCTAACCCCATGATGGATGTCTCCAACAATTTGGTCTTGGGAATGGCTAGAAGCTAACCTAGTTTGCCTTGGTGTTGGTGGTGCTTCTTGAATGGTTTCACTAGACACAGGCTCAGCCTTAGGTTCCAGCTGATCTATGGGTTGTCTAGGATCACCATCATCGGATTCATCACCATCAACAACATTTGGACTTTCGTTCAAATTTAGTCTCCTAAGTTCGAATTCAACTTCATCTTCTGGTTGTCTATTGTCTTTTGGAATTTCTTCAAAGACAACATCAGAAGACTCTTCAACCAATCTAGATTTCTTATTGTAGACTCGGTAGGCTTTGCTAACTAGGGAATACCCGACTAGTATCCCTTCATCAGCCTTTGCCGTGAACTTTCCAAATGGTCCTTGGTGTTTAGGATGAACACCTTACAACCAAACACCCTAAGGTGTTTAACCGTAGGTGGTCTTCCAAACCAAAGTTCATGGGGAGTCTTTCCTAAGAATCTATGGATGAGGACTTGATTTTGCACGTAGCAAGCTGTGTTCACAGCTTCAGCCCATAAGTAACTCGGTAAGGAGTACTCATTAAGCATGCTTCGTGCAGCCTCTTGTAAAACATGGTTCTTCCTCTCTACAACACCATTTTGTTGTGGTGTTCTAGGAGTGGAGAATTCATGTCTATACCCTCTATCTTGACAAAACTCTAAAAATCGTTGGTTTTGAAATTTACCTCCATGATCACTTCTTATTGTCTTAATTGTTGATGACTTCTCATTTTCAACTCTTCTAAAAAAGAAATGAAAACATCTAAGGTTTGATCCTTATATTTAAGAAAATAAGTCCATGTATATCTAGTAAAATCATCGATGATAACAAAGCAATATCTACTTCCATTCAATGATATGATAGTGCTACAATCAAATAAGTCCATATGAAGTAAATCCAATGCGGTAGAAGTACTTACAGTGCTTTTCCCTTTATGTGCAGATTTTGTTTGCTTACCCATTTGACATGTATCACAAATCTTTTCTTTCTCATACTTGATACTTGGTAAGCCACGGACTAATCCCTTGTTGGCCAACTTCCAGATATTCTTCATGTTAACATGTGCTAGCCTCCAGTGCCAAAGGGTGGATTCCTCTTCTTTTGACATGAGACACTTAGCAAAAGCATTAGTAGCACTTTTAAAGGAAACTTGATAAATATTATCTATTCTTGTTCCTACTAGTACTGTGTCCAAGGTGTCATGTTGTCTAACTAGACATTGACTTGATTGGAAATCAATTGTGTAACCCGCATCACACAATTGACTGACACTTAGGAGATTAAATGTCATCCCCTTGACTAGAAGGACATTTTTAATTCTAAGACATTCGGATATTTGAATGTCTCCTATTCCTATGACCTTAAGACTACCATTGTTACCAAATGAAACATTACCTCTACTTTTTCTTTGAAGTGTGGTAAACAATGATCTATCCCCGGTCATGTGTTTGGAGCACTCACTATCAACGAACCAAGTTGATAGATGCTCCCCCTCAATCACAACCTACACAATTCAAAAAATAGAAGATTTAGGTACCCACACCTTGGGACCTAAAGCACCTACTAAACAAGACTTAGGCACCCATGCCTTGACAACTTTCTTTTGAACCTTGGGTGTCTTAAGTGGCCTAACACCAGTCCTAGACATTAAGACACAAATGAAGGTTCTTTGGGTCGGTAACCAATACCGGCCCTATTGTAGACTGCCCTTTGGGCATTCAAAATCATGTCTAAGGTCTTTGAGCTAGTTGAGAATTTCTCAAGAATACTCTTGAGTCTCTCAACTTCACTCTTCAATGATTTATTCTCATTTTCTAGCATCTCAACATGCAAGTCATCTACATCCTCATCCCTAGAGGATTTCAAATGTTCAACCTCAATTTTCAACGATTTAATCTCATCCTCTAACATTTCAACATGCAAATCGTCTACATCCTCATCCCTAGAGGATTTCAATTGTTCAATTTCTAATTGCAATGATTTAACCTTATTTTTTGATTTTTTCAACAAATTGGTTAAACATGCAATTGCTCTATAACATTTCTCAAGTTCGGGAGTGGTTACCTCTTCATCATCCGAAGATGATAAAGCCGCGTTTGAGGAGTCGGAGGATTCATCACTACTTTCTTCCCCTTCCAATGCCATGAGTGCTACATGGCGGGTACTCTTCTCCTCCTTCTCTTCATCGGATGAACTTGAGGAGGATTCATCCCAAGTGGCCTTCAAAGTCTTCTTCTTTTTCTTGGATCTATCCTCCTTCTTCTTGAGCTTTGGGCAGTCCTTCTTGAAGTGCCCTTTCTTACTACATTCAAAGCAAGTAATATTATTCTTATCAAGCATAACTTCACTTGGGTTACCTTTACCCTTGAAGCGTCGACCCTTCCTCATCATCCTTCTAACGAAATTGGTCATCTCGGAGGAAGAAGAGCCGCTGCCATCTTCCTCGGACTCGGACTCGGACTCGGACTCGGATTCGAAAGAAGATGAGGATGAGGAGACTTCCTTCTCCTTCTTCTTCTCCTTCTTCTTCTTGTTCTTTTCTCCTGCAACTAAGGCAATCCCCTTCTCTTTGGGGCCTTTGTTAGTCATTTTATGTAATTCCATCTCACAAAACAAATCATCTAATTTGACAATTGATAAGTCCTTGGAAACTTTGTAGGCATCCACCATGGATGGCCACAAAGCATTCCTTGGAAATGCTTTTAACACATACCTCACAAGGTCGCGATTCTCGACCTTTTCATTAATAGAATGAAGACCATTGAGGACTTCCTTGAACTGACTATGTAGTTCACTTACGATTTCATTCTCCTTTATGGAGAGGTTTTGGAGTTGGTTGAGGAACAAATCCCTCTTGGCGATTCTTGAATCTCGGGTGCCCACGTGGAGTTCTATGAGCTTGTTCCACAAATCTTTTGCACTTGTGAATAGACCAACCTTTATGAGTTGGTCTTTGTTCATGCCACATTGTAGGGTCACCACCGCCTTCGCGTCGGCTTCACTCTTCCGGGTTTGTTCAGTCGTCCAACGCCAAGATTCTAGTTCTTTGCCTTCATCATCCTTTGGAGGGGTAAAACCCTCCTTCACTGCGAACCAAGTGTTGATGTCCATCTTTAGATAGTATTCCATCTTCGATCTCCAATATTGAAAATCTGTGCCATCGAAGAAGGGAGGTCGGGTGGTGCTAAAGCCTTCTCTCAATGCCATGGATGATAGCTCTCGGTTGTTAATCCGCTTGTACAGTGCCCCAAGCTCTGATACCACTTGTTGGAACTTGAATAACTAGAGAGGGGGGTGAATATAGCTAGACACGGAACTTTAGCACTTATCGATTTTCTGCACCTCAAATGTTAGTAGCACAGCGGAAGCTAAAGAAGAATAGAGTATGCAGAAATGAAGAACAAACCAAAACGCTAACAAGAGGATTTACAAGGTTCGGGGATAACTTGCCCCTACTCCTTGGCGTGCCCTTAAGGTGGGCGATCCCTTGATCGTCGGCAGATCAAGCTCCTGAAAATCCGGATAATAAGCAACCTCCTTCTCGGTGGAGTAACCTCTCCACAGCGTTTCAACAGAGATAAAGTTTTAAGCACAATGAAACACAAGAAAGATCTTACTTAGCACTTGGAACCACAAGAACACAAGCAGAACTTCTCCCGAGCTCCACCCAGCGCAGATCTCACGCAAGAACTCCCTTCTTCGTGTCTTCTCGTTGATGGACTCACCAAGCCTCTTGTTTCTTACTCCAAGTGCTCAAGTAACAGATGGTTGCTTCAAGGATCACAATGGCTTACTCAAGAGATGATGGAACAGAGTTGTTGCAAGCACAAGTTGTCGCAGAGTAGTTTTTGTTCAGTTGCTGAGTTGTTAAGACTCCTTCGCCACCAAGCGCTTAAGTCCCAGCTTACTGATCACCAGGTCACCACCTCACTGCAGCCTCCAGCTGCTCTCCTGCAACAGCCAGCTACCACTGAGCTCTCCTGGACTCCCTGAGCTTCCCTCAAACCATCCCTAATCAGCAGCTCCAGCCAGCGTCCGTTGCAACCTGAGATGGAAAACGGACAAACCTGCTCCAAGGAAAGACCTCCATTGACTCTCCTTGAGTGTTTGAATCCATTCCTGTCACCTGCAATCTTGATCAGATCATTAGCACAGCATATCACACAGAGAATCAAGGATCAGATATTAAGGGCAGACAAATCAGATGTGTTCAGACGTGATCAGAGCGTCTGACAGTGCATTTTGAATTAAAGTGATCGGTCACCGGACCGATCCAGGGCTCGTGGGGTCGGTCACCAGACCGATCCACCGCTTTGCTGGGACTCCCAGCTTTCGCGGCGACACAGGCCTGATCGGTCACCAGACCGATCAGGCTGTGACCTGATCGGTCACCAGACCGATCAGGTGGCTCCCTGACTGATCAGGCTCCAGCCTGATCGGTTACCTGTGAGAAAAATCGTAATCGCGGACATCAGATCCTAGGTCGTGGATCGGTCACCGGACTGTTCTGGAGCTGATCATCGGGGGAACTCAACTCACTGTGTGCTCCCTGATCGGTCACCAGACCGATCAGGAGCCAAGCAGTGAGGAAACTGCCTGCTCCCTGATCGGTCACCGGACCGATCCCGAGCAGAGCAGTAGGGGAACTCAACTCACTGTGAGCTCTCTGATCGGTCACCAGACCGATCAGGAGCCGAGCAGTAGGTGCCCAACCTCACTGTGTGCTCCCTGATCGATCACCAGACCGATCAGTCATCGCTGGATCGGTCACCAGACCGATCCATGAAGGAGCAGCGTGCCAACTTCCCTGATCGGTCACCAGACCGATCCAGGGACTCCAACCTAGCCCTCCAAGCTAGGATTTCATCCAACCTAATCCTCCAAGCTAGGACTTTTTCACCTAACCCTCCAAGTTGAGACTTTTCACCTAGCCCTCCAAGCTAGGACTTTTCACCCAACCCTCCAGTTAGGACTTTTCCACACCTAGCCCTCTAAGCTAGGATTTTCCACACCTAACCCTCCAGGTTAGGATTTCTCCACACCTAACCCTCCAGGTTAGGATTTCTCCACACCTAGCCCTCCAAGCTAGGATTTTCCACACCTAACCCTCCAGGTTAGGACTTTTCCACACCTAGCCCTCCAAGCTAGGATTTTCCACACCTAACCCTCCAGGTTAGGACTTTTCCACACCTAGCCCTCCAAGCTAGGATTTTCCACACCTAACCCTCCAGGTTAGGATTTCTCCACACCTAGCCCTTCAAGCTAGGATTTTCCATACCTAACCTTCCAGGTTAGGATTTCAATCACTCCGTGCCTAATCTCCAATCAGGACTTAATCATAATCATAATCATCAACCTAAACTAAAATCGATGTCAATACCAAAACAACAATCAGGGTCAGACTGCATCAACACTGTGGCCCCCGATGAAGGTTTTTATACTTTCTTCCTAGGGTAACTGGAACTAGGGTTGTGCTTCCCTATCCCCTCTTACTTCATGAATGTCGCCAATTATTTTCGCATCCCCCTCCATCAACTGGCTCCCAATGCCTTTGCCTAGATGAGCGGGGCTCTGGTCCTCTTCAATCTTTTCGGCATTCCGCTAACCCCTCGATTCTTCCATTTCTTCTTTGCTCCTGTGGGCGCTCATGGGGCCTTCAGCTTCATAGCTCGGGGTGGTCATAGATTTTTGGGAGGCCTTCCTTCCTCTCGCAAAGGGTGGAAAGAAAGATTTTTCTACGTCCGTCTTCCTGAGCGTCCTTTCAGCAATATTCATTGGCTGGAGAGCTTGCCTCCTATCCCCGACCTAGGCGACTTCCATCAGGATGCGGGTTATCAACGGGCTAAGAGTATCCTGGCCGGGATGGAATTTCATGGGCTGCAATTGGTGCAATGCGAGGAGCTCCTTTACTGGGCAGAGATTAGTCTGAAGACAACCCCCCTCAGCCCCGATATGCGTAAGTTGCTTTGTTCCCCGCATACCGCCGCATTGATGTTTGTTGATGCTCTCGTCTTTTACCTTGCAGGTGACATCCTGCTTTCTATGGAGAAGAATAAATTTCTGAAGTGGGATCAGGCCCATGAGCAAGCCTTGATCCTGAGGGTAGTATCTTCGACTCCCGCAGGAATCCCCCTCGAGTATGACGACAAGGAGGGAGAGATATCAGCGGGCCCAGCATCCCAGAGCGATGACATCTCGTTCCCGCCCCTGGTCTCTCAAGGAGAGCCTCCGGTCCCGTCCCTAGGAGTTCCCCAAGAAAAGGAGGCCTCTTCCTTGTCAAGTGTGCCTACCACTATCCCCGTGTCCAGGAAGACCCGGCCCGAACGACGATCCCAACAGGATCGCCCCTTAAAGCAGTTGAAGAAAGGCTTGCATCCAACTACCCCCCGAGATACAACTTCCCCAGCTCCCATCGCCGGGGTTGAACACCCCTCCTCCGTTGTTGTTGTGTCTTCTCCTGTTGCGAGTACCGCCGTCCATGCAACCGGTCCTCCTCATGGGAAGGAGGCTCCGGCGGAACTCCCCCGGTCCCATCGGAGGGTTCCCTTACCCGCGAAGAAGGCTGCCGACAAAGTCCCATCCATTCGCATAAAGGGAGTCATCACAGGGGTATTACCAAGCGCTTCCAGCTTGGAAGAAGACGTCCCCCACCCTTGGGACGTTCCTGGCCCCTCGGTTCTCCCCACCATAGGGGCTTTTGATCCTCCTTGGTAGATAGCCCAATCAGGCCAATGCCTGGGCTTGTTGCACCAATCTCTGCAGGTGGTAAACACCTTGCTCTTACCCTCCGATTTTTCTTACCCTCCTTTTGCCGACTATCTTTATTCGCTTCCCCAGGTTGCTTCGAACTGCATGGCTACGAGCCGTTTACTGCATTATGAAGGAGTTACCGAGAGTCTTTTATAGCAGGTAGCGGAGGCGGAGGGAGAAGCGGGCCGAGCTCGTGAGGCCGACCTTCTGCAGCTAAAGGTCAGTCGGGTCCTCCAGGAGAAAGCCGACCATTACCTGTCCTCCTTGATATTGGCTGAAGATACCCTGCACGAGTACAAGCTTCGGGAACGCCTGGGATCTGAGAGGGAAAAGGCTCTAGAAGAGGACCTACGAAAATTATCGCAGGAACATGAGCAACTCCAAACCCGCAATAAGGAATTGTCCGACCAAGTTATTCTCTTGGAGTCGGCCAAGAAGAGCCTGGAGGACCGGGGCGCCGAACTGCTTCTAGAGGTGGACTCCCTCAAAATGGCCAAAGCCGATGCTGAGCCCCATGTCCCTCAACAACCGCAGGACTCGGTATCCCCAGTATCTCCGATGGAGGCCGCCTACAAAGCCAAATTTCTAAGGTCAGAGGAATACGCCGGTCTGGTGGCCGCCCAAGCTTTTAAGACCCTGAAACAGGGCTTTTACGGTGCCATCAAGCAGTTGGAACAAGATCAATTACTGAACCCAGGCTCCGATTTGAGCGTCGTAACTATTCAGCGCGTCTGGGACGACCTTTCTCCCGACGAGCAGACTCTGTAGGGCGCTTCATGATGATTACGTGCCTGTCCTCCTTCCCCCCTCCTTCGGCTGTTGCTGATTATTCTTTCAGAATTCTCTAATCTTAGGACGAATATTTGCTTAACTTATCGTTAAACCCCCTGTTTTTATCGTGCCTTCTCGTTCGTTTCTCACCACATGTATACGTGAGACTTTTATCTGTTGCTTAGTATGGCTGGTATGAGGTACATACTTTTAATTATCTCT
This sequence comes from Boesenbergia rotunda, assembly GCA_024364735.1. NCBI lineage: Eukaryota > Viridiplantae > Streptophyta > Magnoliopsida > Zingiberales > Zingiberaceae > Boesenbergia > Boesenbergia rotunda. The sequence continues at coordinate 152,262 of JAGFNQ010006964.1, forward strand.
CGATCGGGCGTGTAACCTACATGCCGAGAGGCTGTAGGGTTTTAATCAGCTCTTAGTCGGGCATGTGGAGCTCCGAGGCCAAGCCTACACGCCGAGAGGCTGTAGGGTTTTAATCAGCTCTTGGCCGGGCATGTGGAGCTCCGAGGCCAAGCCTACACGCTGAGAGGCTGTAGGGTTTTAATCAGCTCTTGGCCGAGCATGTGGAGCTCCGAGGCCAAGCCTACACGCCGAGAGGCTATAGGGTTTTAATCAAAAAACGTAGCCTTAACATTTACCGAATGGCACACAACGCCTCTCTTTTATTAATGATACTGCAAGATAGTGGGACATTGAAAACGTACAACGATGAAAATGCCTCACCCGACGACTCACGAAGTACAGTAGGGGCGAAGATGCCTCGCATGCCAAGGCCTTTCCAATCATCTGCCTCCGCTGTGTTCCAAATAGTAGCTGCCCCCTGTAAGTTTTCTGATCACGGCGTAAGGGTCATCCCACTGCGATTCTAATTTCCTGGGATCCCCTACTGGTTTGATTCTCTTCCAGACTTGATCACCCACCTCAAACTGCGGGCGATCACCCTACAATTGTAGGCCAGCTGCATCCTCCGGCGATAGACTTCCAACCTTGCCGCGACCTTGTCTCGTACCTCTGAAATGAGGTCCAGATCAATCAACCGCTCTTGGTCGTTATCTTCCTTGCGGTAATGTCGCCGTCGTGGAGACTCCTCCCCTATCTCCACTGGAATAACAGCCTCTGCCCCGTAGACTAATCGGAAAGGGCTCTCGCCAGTTCCTTCTTTTGGGGTAGTCCGATAAGCCCACAAGATGCTGGGAAGTTCTTCCATCCAACTGCCCCCGACATGATCCAGCTTTACCTTGAGCCCTCGGAGAATTTCCCGATTGACCACCTCTGCTTGTCCATTGCTTTGCGGGTAGGCGACGAAGGTGAATGCTTGCTGAATGCCCAACCCCTCACACCATTCCTTCAACCTTCGTCTAGAGAACTGTCTACCATTGTCCGACACCAACTTATGCGGGATACCATACCTGCACACAATATCTTTCCATAAAACCTTCATTACCGCCCCCTCTGTGATTTTGGCCAGAGGTTCAGCTTCTACCCATTTAGAGAAGTAATCCACGAGGACCAGGAGGAATTTCTTTTGCTGGGGCCCAATGGGGAAAGGTCCCACAATGTCCATTCCCCACTGGTCGAATAGACACGATACGGTGGAAACTCTCAATGGCTCCGTTGGGTGATGAGAGATGTGTTGATGCCTCTGACAGGCCTTGCATCTGGCTACAAAGGAGAGCTAGTCAGCCTACAAGGTGGGCCAAAAATACCCCGCCAAAAGAATCTTGCGGGCCAGGGATCTTCCTCCAATATGGCTTCCACAGATGCCCTTGTGCACTTCTCTCATTATGTAGCCAGTTTCCTCCGGCCTGACACATTTAAGGAGGGGCCTGGCATAGACTCTCTTGTATAATTGATCCCCGACCAGTGTGAACCCCTCTACCCGTCGGCGAAACAACTGACTTTCTGGGTTTCCACTTGGCAGGGATCCGTCATGGAGGAAGGCTATATATGGATCCCTCCAGTCCACGGGTTCGTCTAGTCTGAGTTCTCCTCCGATTTGGGCCACCATGGCTTCCGTCACACTGGGCTCCTCCAGCCGCCAAGTAGATATGGAACTGGCTAACTTAGCTAGCTCATCGGCTCGTATATTGTCTGACCAGGAAATCTTCTGCAATACTACCTCCGAGAAAGTGGTTTTCAGCTGTTCGTATAGGGCTACATACCTTTGCAACCGCTCACATTTGACTTCAAACCCGCCTGCTACTTGTTGAGCCACTAATTGCGAGTCCGAATAGATTGTGATGGCGAGCGCCTATGTGCTGGCTCGCCTGTAATCCCGCCAAAATCACCTCGTACTCGGCTTTATTATTGGTGGCTTTGAAGTGAAGTCAGATAGACAAATGCAATGTGTCCCCTGGGGGAGATCAATAGTAGTCCCACTCCGCTGTGTTGGCTGTTGGCGGAACCATCCACATATACCTTCCACATACCTTCGTTTTCTGCCTCCGGGACAGTCTCCAATATGAAGTCGAAGAGAGCTTGTGCTTTGATGGCTGTTCGAGGCTGATACTCAATGCCATATTCGCTTAACTCCGTTGTCCATTTGATTAACCTGCCCGACGCCTCGGGATTGGTAAGGACTCGGGCGAGCGGGCTATTAGTGAGGACCACGATGGGGTGTGCCAAGAAGTATGGTCGTAACCTTTGGGCCATCAAGACCAAGGCGTAGGGTAGCTTCTCCATCATGGTGTATCGTGTCTCGGCGTCCTTTAATAGATGTCCGAAGAAGTAGATGGGATGTTGTATCCGATCATGTTCTCGGACAAGCACCGACCCCACCGCTTGCTCGACCGCTGATAAGTAGACGACTAATGTCTCCCCTTCCACTGGCTTATGCAGGGTCGGGAGATCTGCCAAATATGCTTTCAGTTCTTCAAAGGCCTTATCACACTGGCCATCCCATTCGAATTTGATAGCTTTTCTTAAAATTTTGAAGAAAGGGAGGGCCTTGTCCGTGGATTTGGAGATAAACTGTGACAGACAGTGATTCTGTCATTCAAACGCTGGACCTCCTTGAAGTTTTGAGGGGGCGGCATGTCCAGGATGGCTTTTACCTTTTTCGCGTTGGCCTCAATCCCTCTTTCCGTCACCATGTACCCTAGGAACCTGCCACTTTTAACCCCGAACACACACTTAGCTGGGTTTAGTTTTAACCTGTGCGCTCTTAGGGTGGCGAATGATTCCTCCAGGTCAGAGATCATGTCTCCTCCTTTTTTCGTCTTGACCAAGATGTCGTCCACATACACCTCAATGTTCCTCCCGATTTGGTGTCTAAAAACTGTGTCCATCATCCGCTGGTAGGTGATGCCCGTGTTACGTAAGCCGAAAGGCATAACGTTGTAGCAGTAGGTGCCGTCAGCCGTCACAAAACTGACCTTCTCCTGGTCTTCGGGGGCGAGGGGAATCTGGTGATAGCCCTGGTATGCGTCTAGCATGGAGATGAACTCGCAGCCGACTGTTGAGTCTACTAGCCTATCTATCCTGGGCAGAGGGTAACAGTCCTTCGGGCAGGCCTTGTTTAAGTCTCAAAAGTCAATGCAAACTCGCCATTTGCCTCCAGGCATGGGAACAAGGACCACGTTGGCTAGCCAAGCCGGGAACCGGACTTCCCTGATGTGTCCCGCTTTTAATAGCTTATGCACTTCCTCCCTTATAGCTTTATCCTGCTTCGGGGAGAAGTGCCTCCTTTTCTGCTTCACGGGACAAGCTTCGGGTGACGCATGCAGGTGATGCATAGCTAGCGCTGGGGGGACCCCCTTGATTTTCTGGGCAGCCCAAGCAAACACATCTCCGTGGTTTCGCAGGCACTCGATGAGGCGATTTCGTAGTGCCGACGCGAGGTCAAGTGCAATGCGTGTACTTCCCCCTCCGCCGTGAGGATGGATTTGTACTTCTTCACTCTCCACTCCCCGTCGTTCTTGCTTAGGGCCTTCATCCTCCTTCGGATGAGCGAGATCTTCTGCTTCTACCATCGGTGCTCCTTCGGGTGCTTTTTTGCAGGTTCCCACAGACAGCGCCAAATTTCTTTCGGAAGGAGTCGTCGACGATGGCCGGTCGCTGAGGATCAACCCCTACGGAGGTTGCTCTGTTGTCGAGGAATGAGAGAATCCTGCGAGAGTAACACAAGCGTTAGTGGACACACCGACTGGGGTCCGGCGGAGTCCACTCCGACGCTCAAGTTAGTAGGGCAGCCGAACAATAGTGCCAGATAAAGGAAAAATGTAGAGATGAGAGATCGTACCTCCCCAGAGAGATAGAACTACCTTTTATATCACTGTAGGTCGCCCGATCGTGCCCCCTTTATCAGTGTCACGACTCCGATATTTGAGCCACGGTCTCGCTTTCGATGTTGAGAGGATATCCCTTGAAACCGTCAGCGCCCCTGCCATTCTCTCCCTCATGGGGCCCACGGTACAGGGGGAGGGGGCCTGGACTTTTCTAGTCGGGATCCCCAGTTGGCTATTGCGAAGGCCCCGATCTTTGAGGCGAGCTAGGGAGTCTCGGGAAGTTATGTCTTCCAAGGTAGGCCTCCCGAGTGTATCCTTAAGGGGGTCCCGGGGCCTGAGTGAGGGGATTAAGTTGTGTCCTTAACTTCTTCATTCGCGCCCCATTTGGAGAAAAAATTCATGCAAAATACGCCATAGCTAAGGATCGAAACGTAAATATCTGAGATAGCGACTAATCATCTTACCGCTGTCCCATAACCCCCGAGGGCAGCTCCAGAGGTTTTAAAAGACACAATAAAAGGTTCATTTTCAAAAATTGATCAATTTAGAAAGAAAATACCTGAAACTAAACCATGAAATCCTAAATCCCTATAAGATGATTAATGTCTTACAAATTACAGATTGTGTACTTAGCTTGACAAAATCCTATCGGTCGATGGTTGATATTTCTAAGTATTTTCTAAGTGATGGAGTGCATGTCAATAGTCTTATACTCTGCTAAGGCAAATGGTAGTTTCTTTGCTTTAGGGAAAATTAAGGCTACGACAAGGCGATCCTTTATCATCAACTATCTAGTCTAAGATCAAGGGTATTTGCAGGTGCAACGATAGGACGATTAGTCGCTATCTCAGGCATTCGTGGTTCGATCCCTAACTACGGCGTATTTATAGGAATTTTTTCTCCAAATGGAGCGCGAACCCTAGGACGCTGGACTTCTAGACCGCCCACCGTGAGCGCTTCCCGATTTACCCTGGCAGTCGGTGGGAAACTTCCGTGGGGCCGGACCAGTTGCTCGAGGTTGGAAAAATCTCGTTAATCATTTTTTTTAGTCTAAGATCAAGGGATAGAATGACTCGGTAAAGTACACACGCCCAATTACTTTTGATTGTTTGAATACAAGTCGGGTTGGGTTCCATTGAGACAAGTCCGAATGAGCTTGGGGTAGACAACTTCGAGGAACCTCTAAGACCGTCAATAGAGGATTAGAATGGAGGTTAAGACAGACCATAGCACAATCACTCCAATGCTCAAGTCATTTCTTAGTAATCAAAAAGTGCGTGTTTTTTTAGCGCATATCTTGTCTGCGAGTACATACCCTTTTTATACGGTCTCTTGGCGGGAGAAACAACACCTCATGTTCCCCATTAACCACGTTTGGTTGAGGGGTTTCCATAACACCACGTCGTCCCCTGTCTATGGTCCCAATCAGCCATGTTGGTTGAGGGGAGGCCACGAGGCCACATGGTCACTGTCCGTGACTCTAGTCAGTCACGTTTTGGTTGAGGGGTTCTCACGTCATTCCATGTTCTCCGTACCTTCCAGTAACCATATTCTTTGAACTCGGGGTGGGGGGGCTCTCAAGGCATTCGAGCATCGAGGACTCAGACTTCTACCGAGTTGGGCGTTGAGGAGTTGGACTTCTACCGAGTCGGGCATCGAGGAGTTAGACTTCTACTCCCAATTAGAAGGATCAATGTTGAGTCAAATTTAGGGTGACTTAGCCTGCCTGTGGGTTGATCTAACTTGACGTGGACCTCAATTTAGGGTAACCCCTAAAATATGGACCTCAATTTCAATCTTGTAGAAAAATAAAAGAGATATTTTTAGAAAAGAAAATCTCTTGACAGACATTGAAATTAATAAAACAAGGTGCTGATTTAGACAAACTATGACTCATAAGTATCAGAAATATCATAATACCCAAAATGCCATAAAATGAGAATTATTTTTGAAAATAGTAATAAAATATTCATCGACTCGGATGATTGCCTAAATGGAGGAAGTTTAGCTCGAAAGTTAGAGGTTACATGTTCCAAAGTTATAAAAATAGATCTCTAAAATATACACATGTGGTCATCGACATAACCTGATTCAAAGTTCTGAGTCAAAAGTTATGATCGTTTGAAATTTAAGGGGTCATGTTGAATCTATCCTACATCACTATGGAGTCGAGGGATGTCCTGATGGCATGGAAAGATATATGTTATTCTAAGGAGGAGGGAGCCTCGACTTTTAAGATACTTAGATGTTGGAATTGGGCTTTACATATGAAGGTACTATAAAGGCTGACCCGTAATGAGCAAAGTGAATCAATGAAGTTTACCTCTGTTGACGGGTGACACATATCTGAGTGAAGGTCAATGCGATAGACGTCATGGAAGAAAAATCTGTTACAATTTTTCTTAACAGAATTTCTATTACAATTTTTAATAACAAATTCTGTTATGATTTTTCGGGAGAAGAGAAAGAGATTGCGTGGAACTAGCCGTTGCTGAACTAGCCAGCCAAACCGAGCTAGCCAAACCGAGATCGTAGCTGAACTAGCCATTACCAGTCGACTGGTGCCAACACCAGTCGACTGCTCCACACAAAACTCGAATGTTGCATCCCAACGTTCGAACTTCAGCCTACACCAGTCGACTGATCAGAAGATCAATCGACTGTCTTTCTGTGTCCTCTATCAATCAACTGATCTCATCATCAGTCAACTGCCCAAACCCTAAACCTAGGGTTTCTGCCCCGAGTACAATCATTCAGCACTTATCCTCACTTGACCAACCTAGACTTAGCCTTCTAGCCTCCTCCATCAACCTCGCGCCCCTCGAATGTCTCTCCATCCTTCACGCCTTGCCTTCTGGAGCTTCTTTCGGTCTTGGTCATTGTTGTCGGGTCTTCCTTTACCAAGATCCCACTTAGACTTTTCTTCTTCGTACCTGTATCCTGCATTCTCATAGTGCATATCAAATACAACAATAAACCCATCTTAAACTTTTGCCTAAACATCAAAACCTAGGGCACCTAGATTACTTCAACAATCTCTCCTTTTTTGATGTTTGACAACCCGTTTAAGTTAGGGAAACAATAACAATGCAAAAATCATGGAACCTAACCTTAGTCTCCCCCTTCACTTAAGCTCCCCCTAAGCTCGGATTTCCTTGCAAAGGTACTTCTCCCCCTTTGCTGAGCACCCATTGCTCCCCCTTCACCTAAACTCCCCCTTGAGCTTTGATTTCTTGCAAAGGTATGTTGGTTTTCCCACTTAAACCCAACACTTCTCCCCCTTTGCTATACATCAAAAGGGCTCTAACAATATTTCAATTATTGGATCCGTTAACCTTTAATGACTATAAACGTTGTGTATTAATCCCTCATAAGATTATACACAAGTTTATACTCATTTGGATACTTTCTGACTTTGCTAAAAATAATTACAGCTTGTATCAGTCGACTGGGATAGTTACCAGTCGACTGACCTAGTCAAAAACCCAACTTCATAGAATTATCAGTCGACTGCCCCCTGAACCAGTCGACTGATACCCTGATATCAACCTATTTTAGCATTTCTGACCCAATTTCAGAAATGCACAACTAATTCCATAAATCTCCAAATATTTCTAAAATTTATGGAGAGGTTTGTGGTACCCGTGTCTACTTGGAAAAAATATATTTAAAAATATATCTATCACCAATCCCAAGATTGACACAAAATCCAAAACTATCTAAATGGCTTAATGGAACCTTGACATAAAATCTTAGTTTTGACTTCCTCTTAATGTATCTGCCCATACTAAGCCACAATACAACCCTAGCATAGGTTTATATGACATCTCTATATCAAAAATCAAATTCTCATGCAATATAACCCCAATGTCATATTTTCATGCATGACACTCAATTCCAATATGCCAAATCCCTAGGATTGAGACTCAAATCTGTCTCCAAATCTTTTGACACACTCCATGGTTCATCTAGACTTCCGAGAGAAATCCTCCCAAGATCCATTAACCATGGGTCCCAACTTGGCTCCTGGAGTTCCCTCTTGAACTCTTATCCTTAGCTACCTCCCTAGGTGACTCAACAATACAAGACCACACCGGTGTACCTCCGATGATTTTTAGCCTACAAACTTAACTTTCTTAACCTTGGATACCTTGTCCTTAGTTAATATCCTCTTTCCCTTAGCTTTAAATGGTTTATTCTTGCCATTTTTGGATTTTCCATCCTTGACATAGTTATATGCTACCCTAACATATTTCCTTTTATTTGCCTTGGATGTACCCAATTTGACATTTTTCAATTTTTGACCACCCAAACATATGTCAAGTCCCCTAGGTCCAATAATGAACCTATCTAGGACTTTCTTCATTTCCTCAAGTCTTGCCTTCATCTAAGGTTTTAACCCTAGAGTCAACATGTCCATTTTGGACATTTCTAGACCTACCCACCTTCCTAGGCATATGTCTCCCTTTCTTAGGATTAATACCTTGATTATTTACTACCTTCCTCCCCTTAGACATGGTAGTTTGGGTCTAGCCTTGGGTAATGATTCCCGGTTATCTACCTTGTTAATCCTATTTCTATCATTATACCTAAATCTATGATTATGCTTGGGTAAATAGTCTACATTATTTCTAGCGAACATATAAGAATTAGAAATTGGATTAAATTTTAAAAAAGGGATTACCTTTCCATTTACCTTTGAAGCTCCCCTTGACTAGAGATCCTCTTCTTATCTAATTTCTTCAAATGCCCTAGCTTCTTAAGCTCTCTTTTCCTTGGGCATTTTGTGTGGTAATGACCATGCTCACCACACGTGAAGCAAATTATATGCTTCTTATTCTTAGTTTCATCCTACAACCCACATTAGTTTTTAAATGAACTTTACCGGGTTTAGGGTTTACCTCTTTTACCTTCTTGAGTGAAGGACACCTACTCTTGTAGTATCCCATTTTCCCACACTCAAAGCATTTGATGTGAGATTTTCCACTCTTCTCGGTGATTGAGGTTGAGGGTTGAGCTTCTAAGTTTTCCTCCACCTTAGATTGCTCTTCTTCCTTGTTTGAGGATGTGAACAATTCCACTTCCTCCTCTTCTTTGGATGTTGAACTCGATTCAACATTTGATTGGTCATTTCCCTTCTCTTAAACTAATGAGCCATTATCCTTGGGCTCCTCTACTCCTTGTCCTTGTATAAAATTCTCATGTAGAACTATCACTTTTCTCCATAGCTCATAGGCTTGCATTCACCTACATGTGACACAATATAAGAAGATAATAAATTTAAAACAATTCTCGTTACCTCCTTATTCGACTCTATTTTCTCCTTTTGATCCTTGGTTCAATATCGAGGTCGGAGACGTTTTCCCTTTTTCTCCATCGGAGCTTCGAACAGAACCTCCAATGTGGTCCAATGGTCTCAATCCATTTGGAATCACGCCTCTAACCACTTCCTCCATTTGGAACGAACCAAAGACAATTTCGTCAACCTTAGCCAGCCAAATCAAGCTCCCTTAAATGGAGCTCGTCGCTTAACTAGTCATTAACAGTTGACTGGTGCCAACACCAGTCGACTGCTCCACCCAAAACTTGAACATTACAGCCCAACGTTCGAATTCCAATCGACACTAGTCGACTGATCTTTCTATGACCTCTATCAGTTGACTAATCCCATCATCAGTTGACTGCCCAAATCCTAATTTTAGGGTTTCAACCCGAGTACAATCACTTAGCACTCGTCCTCACCCGACCAACCTAGACTTAGCCTTCTAGCCTCCTCCATCAGCCTTGCGTCCCTCGAATGCCTCTTTATCCTTCACGTCTTGCCTTCTGGAGCTTCCTTCGACCTCGGTCGTTGTTGTCGGGTCTTCCTTTGCCAAGATCCCACTTGGACTTTTCTTCTTCGTACTTATATCCTGCATTCTCATAATGCATATCAAATACAGCAATAAACCTAACTTAAACCTTTGCCCAAACATCAAAACCTAGGACACCTAGATTGCTCCAACAGTTGATTAGCCTTCTAGCATAGTAGGAGAAGTAGCTTACACAAACAGTAGCAGAGACAAGAATGAGCATAGAGAACCTTATGGAGAGCATATTTTGAGCAGTCAAAAGTTGTGTAGAACTTAATTCTCAAGCCTCATTTTATAGCAAAAACCCACCAGCCAAATCCGAAATTTCTACAATTCCATCGACTGATCTTGCTGATTCGTCAACGAAACCTCAATGTAACATCCCTGGTTCATGTCCAACTTTGTGATTTAATCCTATGCAAAATCATCTTGATCCGTCGATTGAACCATCTTATCAGTCGATGGAACCCAAGATGCCTTTCTGACCGAGTGGGCTGAGTTGGCTGCCGAGTCAGAATCTACAGATCCATCGACTGATCATACCTTTCAGTCAATGAATCACTCTCTTCCTTTTCTTCTTCAAATCGACCTGAGCATGCCTTAATGTGAATGTGATATGTTAAATGAACATCTTTATCCATAGACAGAACTGATTTGCCTTTTATGCCGAGTTTCCCTTAATATGATTGTGATATGTCGAATGAACATATTTATCTGTCGACAAAACTGATATTTCTTTCAATGCTCTGACTCGAATTTGGACTATTCTAGGTTTTGAGGATCCGTCGATGGAACCACTCCCCATCGACGAAACATTATTTGATTTTAATTTCTTGCAAAACATTATTAGCACAAATATATATATTTTACCCTGCAAAATAGAATTAGAACAATTGCATGCATAATAAAATCCTAATTCAGATTTCAGTGTGATCTCAACATAGGTTATCGAAGTGGTCCTAAGTTGGATCGGTGCCTAAGTCTCAATTGAGACTTGTCCTCAATGGTTCTCTCCACTGCAGTGACTTATCTTACTTATCATGTGTCTGACTTTCCATGCTTGATGTTTGATCCCTGACATACCAGGTATTTCCTTGCCTCGATGTCTGGTCTACACTGACCCATTGAGTCCTCTTGCCATATGTCCAATCCTATTTGGTCTTTTTGCTAATCCAATCCTTCTGACCCATCTGGACTTTTTGCCAAGTGTCTAGTCCTCTATATCCATCAAGGCAATCAAGTCTGCACACTTAACAAGCATATCAAATATATATATATATATATATATATATATATATATATATATATATATATATATATATATATATATATATATATATATATATATATATTAACTTTAACATCTTTGTCATACATCCAAATATAAGTTTGATTATCAGTGCATTTTGCACCAACAACATGTGCTTTGTTGGGCTTTCTTTAGTAGAAGACAGTAAGTGACAAAGTTTCTCAAGGAGAATAACTTATGGTGAATAGTAACCAAGAGCGCAGTAGGAGCAAAAATTAGTATGGGTCAGGCAAGGTCAACAAGGCTCGTTCTAAGTTGTGAAGGAAGAAGGTGATCATGTGTTATAAGTGTATAGGCAAAGGTTATATGAAGATAGGCTGTTCAGAGATAAAGAAACATATTGCAGAGAACCAATGTAGTTTGACAAAGTTTACAAACATATCGGAAAATTTAGAGAACAGTGCTGGAGATATGATATTAGTTATGTCGAGTTCTGAGCAGCTGGCAGATATATAGATCTTAGACTTTGCATGTTCATATCACATGACTTCAAACAAGGAGTGATTTGACACCTATAGGACAGTAAATTCTGATTCAGTGTTAATGAGAAATAATGTGTCTTGCAGAGTCATCGACATAGGGAATATTAGAATCAAAATGTTTGATAGTGTGATCAGAACTTTATGTGATGTCAGATACATATCGGATCTAAGGAAGACTTTTTATCTTACTCGGAACACTAGATGATATTGGTTGTAATTACAAATAAGTGGATGAGATGATAAAGGTCAGCAAAGGAGCTTTGACGGTAATGAAAGGTCAAAATTTAGTAAGGAACATTTACAAGTTGATAGAGACTACAGTTGTAGATGGATCTTCACAAAAGTAATTTGTTGAAGGGCGTCAAGACATACGATCTTGAATTTTGCAAATTTTGTGTTCTTAAAAAACAGAGCAAAGTACAACTCAAGACATCAATACACAAGATGAAGGAGATTCTAGACTACATATATAAGGATATCTGGGGATTAGCCAGTGTAGCATTATGTTGAGGACACTTGTATTTTGTGAGTTTTACTTATGATTACTCACGAAAAGTCGGGCTATACTTCATGTTCATATATCAGAAACTGAAGTATAAAGTTTAAACTATAGAAAACTGAAGTGGAGAATGAGACCGGAAGGAAGATCAAATGTCTTAGGTTAGACAAGGATATTGAGTACACTGATTCAAAGTTTCAGGAATTTTGTGAGCGGTATGAGATAATGAGGCATTTCTATGTTCATAGGACACCTTAGCAGAACAGTATGATAGAAAGGTTGAACAGAACAATCAATGAGAAAGCAAGATGTCTTAGGTTAAATGCAGAGTAAGCAAAGAATTTCTAGGTGAAAGCGATAAATAAGACATGTTATCTCATCAATAGATCACCAAGGACAATACCAGAAGGTAAAGTAATAAAGGAAGTATGGATAGAGAATCTTGTAGATTACTCTCATCTTCAAGTTTTTTGATGTCTAGCCTATATGCACATATATAGTGAAAAAAAGATCAAAGCTGGATGCGAAGAGAAAGCTATACTACAGCATACTCAGGAAGAAGAAAAGAAAACACCACATGACAACATAGAGAAAAATGTTGTGCAGATGGAGCTAGAAACTCATGACTCTGATAATTCTAGTTCAGAGCACATAGAGCATCACACTATAATTGGTGGCAGAACGAGATGAGTCGTAAAATCACCCACCATATCCGAATTCAAGTATTTCGTGTCCTATGCACTCATCACCGATAGCAGAGACCCTAAATCTTTTCAAGAGATGGTACACAACTCTAAGAAGGATAAGTGGAAAGGTGTTATGGTGGAGGAGATGGAGTCGTTGCATGAGAACCAAATGTGGGATTTAGTAGGGCTTCATGAGGAAAAATGAACTATAGAGTGCAAGTGGATTGTTGCAAAGAAAAAGAAAGAGATCAACAAATTGAAGAGACTCACTACAAGATAAATGGTCTTTGATAACACCACAAAGGCAATAGATTTTGGCTAAATCGTTGTTAATTTTGTAAAAGACAACGATTTTTGATGAAATCGTTGTTTATTATCAAACATATAGCACCAAAGACAACAACTTTACACTATCCGTTGTCATTAATGCAACGATTTTTTAATCAACAATATATTTCATAACAAAATTTCAAACTGTTGTCTTTCAAAGAGTTTTTTTTTATCTTAACAATGATTGGGATAACGGTTAAATGAAATGTTATCAATGAAAATATTTTACAACGCTTGGTACAACGGTGAATAAATCGTTGTCGTTGTCATAATAAGACAAAAATTTTAAACCGTTGTAATTGAAATTTGAAGCGTTGTGTGCTTCCCGACTCAACTCGCGCAAGAATTTGGGGGAAAAAATTAATAATCTTATTCCTTTTTCTCTCCTCTATGAGACCATGGGCACATTCACTTGCCCTAATCCATCCACATCATATTCCCTTTCTCTTTGAAACACTAATCGCAGAGTAGCCATGCTTCTCTCCCCTTTCCCCTGGCCATTCACCTCCCCAAATCTCCTCCCCACCCACAGATAGAACTATGCCCTTCTCTACCTCCACCGCCACCAACTCTCGGAAGCGTGGCACCGCCAACCTCGATGAGAAATCTTACGTCGTGACTTCTCTCGTAACATCTTGAAGCTCTGCGACCACCGCGATTGACTTGAGGTTGTCTGATCTAGCGTCCTCGTTCTCATCCATGATACCTAGCTCAAGATCCTCAAGCACTATGCTACTACTATTGGGGGATCATGCGCTACCACCACCTCCGCTCGATGTTCCATGGCCCATACCCCTGGGTCATCATTCTATAACTAAGTTAGAAAAAGACACTGTTGAAGAGCCATGTTGAACAAGTTTTAAGGATTGAAGATGTTATCAATGAGGAGAAGACACTGGCTTTACATTTGTAGCCCAATGTAATAATCACATATTCATTTGTGTTGGTTTTCATTCTTTTTTATTCTTATAAATTTTACAGACTGTGGTTTTAAAGGTATCAATGCACTGCAGTGGGTGTGCAAAGAAAGTGGAGAATATAGGGATCTCTTAGAGAAAAACACTTAAAAATGTAGCGAAAATTCAAGATTCCTTCGAGTGATCCATGCGAAAGAAAAACTCATACAAAGTTTGATTTACTTAACTAAGGGTTATACCTTTGGTGCGTGTCCTTCAGTTATCCTGTTCGTCCTTAGTTTGCTAGATCTTTTGCATATTCAGGTGTCCATGTCTCTAGTAGTATCCACACAAACACAATTTACATCTCGGAGAAGAACTACCTTAGTTGTGCTAGCAACTTGAGATGACTTACAAAACACCAAACCCCCTAAGTGAAGGTTTCGGCCAAGAGGGAGAGAGAGGAAGAAGAATAATGAATCAATCTTCTCATGATAAGAGACTCTTTTATAGTCATCCAATGAATACCAAGGGTTTTTATCCATTGAATTTACCTAGTGTGAATGCCAATAGAATTCAATGAATACCATAACATTTTGATATTCAATTTGGTTTTTCGATCTTCTCTTCATCCAATGAAGAGAATAACTCAATTTAGTTTTTTCATCTTCTCTTCCTCTAATAATAATATTTATTAATCTTTTAATGAATATTATTCATTCTCAAGTGGTTGAGTCTAATCTAAAAGTGTCTAACACAGATTAGACTCAATCCCTCAACTCAATTAGATTTATTTGAGTCTAACTTAATTAATCCAATTTTGGATCATAATTTAGTCGAACTAAATTCAATTTATCTTCGAGATATTATGTCCTTTGTGTGTGATCCAATAAGTTTTCTTAACGTTGACAATGTGTTTAAACCAATTTAGATACATAAACAATAAGGCTGCGTTTGGTAGGGTGTATTCCACCCTGTAATGTAATCGAAATTACATTACAAGTTGGATTCCTTTGTTTGGAATCACTTTAAGATTGTAATGTAATGTAATCTCGATTACAAAAGAGGTTGATGATTTGTAATCTGGATTACAAACCAAAACCTCCGTAATCTGGATTACATTACAGCTTGTAAAGTCGTCGGTCGGGCGACGACAGTTGTCGGGCGGGCGGCGACAGTCGTTGGTCGGGCGGCGACAGTCGTCGGTCGGGCGGCGACAGTCGTCGGTCGGGCGGCGACAGTCGTCGGTCGGGCGGCGACAGTCGTCGGTCGGGCGGCGACAGTCGTTGGTCACTGGCGGCCGGCCGCCGGCGACCACCGCCGCCGGCCGGCCACCGGCGACCGGCGGCGCCGGCCGGCCGCCGGCGACCACCGCCGCCGGCGACCACCACCGCCGGCCGGCCGCCGGCGACCACCGCCGCCGGCCGCCCGCCGGCGACCACCGCCGCCGGCCGGCCGCCGGCGACCACCGCCGCCGGTCGGCCGACGGCGGTGCTCGCCGGCGACCATCGCCGCCGGTCGGCCGTCGGCGACCATCGCCGACGGCCGGCCGCCGGCGACCATCGCCGCCGGCCGACCGCCGGCGACCATCGCCGCCGGCCGACCGCCGGCGACCATCGCCGCCGGCCGGCCGTCGGCCGCCGGTGACCATCGCCGCCGGTCGCCGGCGAGCACCGCCGTCGGCCGATCGCCGGCGACCGCCGCCGCCGGCCGGTCGCCGGCGACCGCCGCCGGCCGGCGATCGCCGCCGACCGGCGGCATTCGCCGGCCGGTCAATGGTCACCGGCCGCCCGGCGACGGTCGTCGGTCGTCAATCTTGATTACATTACAGGATGGATTGCACCTCACCAAACAAAAGAATCTAACTTGTAATGATTATCAAAGATTACATACAACTCATTACCAAACATAACAATGTAATCAAGATTACATTACATTACATTACAAACTTGATTACATTACAGACCGGATTACATTACCCCTACCAAACGTAGCCTAAGTGACATCTTGTAATGCATCATTGCTACCCAAGTGACAAGAATGTCGAGATCCGACATAACTTTTTTGTGACTATTATAATATATGACTTTGTCCTTCTATCTTCGATATCTAAATTGATCAATAAGGTACATATCGTGTCATTCTCTAATTAATCTTTGTGTTTCTTGATTCCCAACTAGACTCACTCAAGCAAATGAGTTCAATATCTCATATTGACTCATTTGAGTATGACTATACATTTAGTAGTCCTACTCAATCAAGGGGCCTACAGATATCACTCCAGTCATATGGGAAGGATATATCCTATCTATATCACTCACATCCATCTGCATAATTTGTTGCATATCCAGTGATTGCCTTTATAGTCCACCCTATTACGGATGACATTTGACGATTCCAAAGTACACAACTTCTTATGTAGGAAATCCTACTGACTTCAGGTCTAAGGACTATTCATATTAATAGTCACATTAGAATGTTTATGACACTCATGTAACGATCCATGAAACTTTCTCATGACAGGTCAATTCAGTATACATTTTCTAATATATACCCATATGTCAACTTGATATCCGATATCCATGACTTGTGAAATCAATTCATCAATTGACCTACATGCTAGTTTCAATGCATTAATATTGCCCTTGAATATTAATATTTGACTAGGAATAGTTAAGAGTAGTATTCTTTATATCATCTCACTATCAATTCAACTAATTGATATAATATAGATCAGAACTTACTACCCAAGGACATTATTATACTTATTCATTGGGCACAATCATGAAATAAATATAATACTCAAACTTTATCTATATTAAATAAAATATGATATAAAATATTTCCTAAACAGTTATCTCATAATTGTCTCTAACACTAACTACTAAACATATCTCCACTTTTTCAGTAAGTCTTATCTAGTAAATCTAATCTTTATCTATTAAATTTGCTTTTGTGATTTAGTTGGAATAGGATCGATTTCAAAAAGGTTGGAACCGTCAACCTAGCGGTCCCCTGGTCTCTGCCCCATAAGTGTCCAGAGAGGATAAATCATGGTGAATGCTGGGTAGGCTAAGACACCCAAACGCGAGAGATTTTTTTTTAAACAGCAGCAGCCGAGGTTTAGT
This sequence comes from Boesenbergia rotunda, assembly GCA_024364735.1. Taxonomy (NCBI): domain Eukaryota; kingdom Viridiplantae; phylum Streptophyta; class Magnoliopsida; order Zingiberales; family Zingiberaceae; genus Boesenbergia; species Boesenbergia rotunda. The sequence goes on from JAGFNQ010006964.1 coordinate 169,307, forward strand.
TGGAGGTTTAGTTGGAATAGGATCGAGCACAAGGAGGAGGCGATGGATCATGTAGTTTGGATCAGAGTGAGGAGGTTCCGACATGGGCAATGGGAGAGACTCGTGCTCTGCTACGCATGAGGGGGAGGCCCGACTGTCACCGTCGCAAAGTCGCTCGTCTGGGCCCCTATCCACGTCCACATCCGCCACCATCACCGGACTCGCATCCTGCTCCAACGCTGTTAAATCTCCCCTAGCGCGATTCATCGTACGGTGGGTGTCGTGATTCACTGAGGCCCGATTGCTCGAACCACCCTCCCCCATGCCCTAACCTTTTACCCATGTCGCTATCCCATTCACCTCATCACTCGCGTCTTCATCGTTGATTTCTTTATTTCATTATTCGTTGTATGTTATTATTCTCCTGAAATTTTTAGTGTTTCTTCGAGATGCTCATCTTTTTCCTCGATTTCTACTCCGGTGGGCCATGACTCGGTAGCAATCGATCAATCACCGGGAAGGAAAAAGAGACAATGAGGCCGATGAAATCATTCCGATAAGTTGCATTTGACTAATTTCTCTCCCTCGAATGTTTTCTTTTGTTCGATCACATAGCAACCATGAATGAACTTAACTACCATTTTTCTTATCTCAGATTCTCAATGTGTCTTTTTGCTCTTAATTGATGTCGCTCTGTAGTTGTTCGATGAAATGTCAAGCTAAAAATTACACCCGTCATTAGCAGATATTACGCTTGCTCTTTTCTACTAATTCATAATTGTTCTAGCCATGGTAAATGAATCAAATATTAATGAATAAATTTGGTATTCAACCTAGTAATAATGTATTTATATTCTTTTGATACATTTAAAATCAATTAAACTAATAAATAAATTTGAATACATGTGTATAGGCTTTAAATGATTTGAATATGTGTGTACAAGCTTTTAATGATTTGAATAGTTCGTGAATAAGTTTGATGTTTGAGTTGGTAAAGATTATTTATGTCCGGTTAATAAATTCATGCAAATATTAATATTGTGTGTATTTTTTTAGGTGGATTGAAGTTTTTTTTTTTCAGTTGGTCTTATTTTTGGCATGTTTTAAATCTTCATGCAAGGTGAGGTTGTTGGGAGTGGACTTGGGCTAAGAAACAAACATTTAAGAATGTTACAGACTACATTATTGATATTATCTACAAGTGTGTAGAACTTGGCTACAATTATGACATCATACTTATTCTTGAAGGATTGATTGATTTTATTCCTGCGGCATGGATTAATCTTTATTTTTCTGATTTATGCATGTTTGATATAAATTAGTAAATAAGGAATATGTTGGTATTCATTTGTGATCCAGATATAAACTATTGTATTGGTATTTTTGTTCTTTCCTTTTAGGTTCAACAACTTATTGCTGAACTAAATGAGATCCTAGTTCACGATGTAGTTGATGCTGAGGGTTGTGGAAAATAAACTTCAACAACAATCAAAGTTTTCTTTGAGTTTTTGCCCCAGCAAATCCAACAACTCTTGTTGGAAAGAGATTTGCATGGAAATGTACAGGGGATGCTAACTATTTAATGATCGTACCATGTAGGTTCCTGTGCTATTGGTATTTTTGAGTTGGCTAGTCATTTTGTTTATCACTTATTTATGTTCATGTACAAGTTGCCAAAATTGAAACTGAGAAAATATATTAGGTTATTTTTAGAGTTTAAGATTTTTTTTAATTTTAATTTCATTATGGAGTAGCATAAACTTCCTTTTGGTTTTTTAACTCTTCATTCACATATTTTAAAGTTCTTAATTTTATTTTGTGCCAACTTTACTTAGGTGTTTTGGTTTTTCTTTATACTCTAGTGTTTCAGTTAGGAGTTCTACATTTGTAGATACAAAGGAACATATGGCTTACCGATAAATTTTGATGCCAACTGTTGCTATACATTAGGTTATGCTGCAGAAGCCCTGCTACATTCTGGAAAGACAGGGCTCATTTCCTCAGTTAGTTATTTTCATCACTTACTATTAAGAAGAATTGATATTATACTGCTAGTAATTGCTACATTTTATGCATAGAATTTGTCTGTATAATTATCACTGTATTTGCTAGTGCATGCCATATCAATTTCTATGTGATATGCATCAGTTTACGATTTGTATTAGTGATGCATGATATGATTCTTAGACCGCTGTTTGAATTGGTAAATAATCTACCAGAAATCATTGGTAAAAATCATTTTGTAATTCTAGTTCAATAAGAAAAATGGTGAATAAATGGTTTCTTACATTTTTTCTTTTATGTGTTTCATTATTTCATGATTTGTGATTATTCGTGTTACCAGGGACAATCATAGTTTGTTCATCAAAGTTGTACTACCAGCTTGAGTGATGTTATGGCACAAGATAATTATGTAAAAGTCCTGCTTGAATGCTAGTTAGGTCGATGCTAAAATGTTTTTCTAGGTTTTAATAACTAATTCTCTATTTGTGTCTTCTAATTTCTCATTGTCTTATGGTGGTCTCATCTTTTGTAATATTTATTTGCAAGCAATTTCCACAAGAATATCCAATATAAGCTTGACTAGTTTAAAAATTGATTCAGAGTTGATGATCATATTATGTGTATCGATGAGTTTTCTAAGTATTTATATCTTGCTTCAGACTTATTTTTAGATTAGTATGTCATTCATTCATGTTCTTTTTCAGAAGAGTAAGGGGGCGTTTGGTTTACTCTATTTTCTATTTTCATTTTTTAGAAAATCGGGCGTTTGGTACGCTTGTTTTCCATTTTCATTTTCTATAAAAAATGCGGTTTTCTGGAAAACGTATTTGGTTTGCATTTTCCAGCCTTGTTTTCTAGAAAAAGATATAGCGTTTTCTGGAAAACTAGAGAATGAAATAAAGTTATTTTCCAGAAAATGAGAAAATACGATTTTCTGAAAAATAAAAATAGAAAATGGAGCAAACCAAACGCTCTCATTTTTTGAAAAATGACTTTATTTCATTCTCTAGTTTTCCAGAAAACGTTATATCTTTTTCTGAAAAACAAGGCTGGAAAATGCAAACCAAACACGTTTTCCAGAAAATGACATTTTCTACAGTAAATGAAAATGAAAAACAAGCATACCAAATGCCCCCTAAGTTTCTTTATTGCTATTCATTCTTAACTGTACATAATTTCTTTTATTGTATATATGTTTGTAAGGAGTTATCAATCATAAATGGGATGATATGAGTTTGTACTAATGTGTAAGGAGTGAATATCTGATGTTTGCAAGGAGCTAGCTTCTGATGTATATAGTTTTTCAATTAATGTATATATGAAAAGCAATCGCCTAGAAGAAGGTTCCTGCGAGTATATATAACTTCTCTATACTACTTTACCAATTTATGCATGTAAATAAATATACTAATCTTGTCCAATTTACCTTGCTTGATTTTCAACTAATATTTCCATTTTCATTGTAGCTTGTCTTTTCTCTAAAATTATGGTAAGACTCATTGAACAAATATTCCAACAATTTGTCCCAACTAGCTTGATTTGCTTCCACATTCCTAATAGTTAGAAAATCAAATCAATCCATGTCAAAACTATATATCTTTAGTGAAAGAAGGTGCTGGACTAAATTTTGCAATTTACCTGATATAGCAAGAATCATCAGCTTGTATGTATTTGTTATTACTATCCAATTAATAAAATCTTTGATTGTTTGAGGTGTTTACAATATCAAGCTTTAGTTGATTTATCGTACTGTCCTGTGGAACTTCTATAAGATTGTAGTACTACCTGTCTGTATTTTATTATTATATTATATTTATTATGTTATATTATATTTTATTATATTTATTAGTGTTTTTATTATATTATATTTAAATATTATATTATTATATTTATTATGTTTTATTTTAAATCTTGTATTCGACCTTTAGGAACAATCGGAAATGCTTCTAAATGAAATATATAAAAGCGGTTATAGGAATCGCTTCTATAAGTGCTTTTAGAAGCGGTTAAAACTGATTCTATAAGAAATTATATAGAATTGGTTATAAAACCGCATCTATAACTTTCGTACAACAATGCGTACAAAATAATCGCTTCTAAAGTTATTCAATAGCAATAGTTAATAACCGTCATATGTGTTATACCAACTGAAGCATTTGTAGGAATGATTTGTAACAACCGCTCCAATTGGTTCATCTTATACAACCGTCTCATCGACCGCTTCTAATTATCTAGTCTTATTATTTAATTTTTTTTTTGTAGTGGTAGTACTCATCATACTCTACTAATTTACTTCTGTTTTAATTTGGTAATTATTGATACATTGTCAGATAATCTGTGAGTGATTGGATCTACAAATTGATGGCAAAAGTCCAAGCGACAATCAGACGTGTACATATTGATTGTCTCATCATTCCTTGAAGTTTTCCTTGAGTTTTTTCCTTGAGCGTATTATTATTCTTCCTCATTTTTGTTTATTATGATTCTTTGTATACAATTTATTATATTCAGGATATTGTATCTTCTAAAAGGTATTTCTCATTTTCTTTTGCTATTCATTCTTAATTGCACATAGTTTCTTTTATATATTCTTTTTTTTAATCTCTCAGAATGATGATAATATTCTTTTCATATACTATCCATGATAATATTGAATATTGTTGTTCCTTAATTGTGTTTCCTTTAGATTGTTTGAGAACATCGACTAATGTTCTTTAAGTGTTTTTTGAAAAACAATATTCTTTTGAATATTGTTGTTCTTTAGTATTTTATAGTTTTAATTTGTTGTGTGTGTGTGTGTATATATATATATATATATAGTTTTTTTGGAAAATATTTTTGTTTGTTTGAGAAGTGGTTGTTTGAGCAAGTAGTTGTTTGCATGACTCTTGATTTTCTATTATCACAATGTCATGAGTGGGATGTCTTAATAAGTGAAAACTATACTCACGAGGCATGACATATTCCTTTTAATTCCTTTCCTTGGATTGTCCCTTGCATATTATGAATTGGAAACCTTTGTGCTCATGGCTTGCTTACTTTATTTCATCGTGCTCATTGATGCATGCTTGTGGTAATTTTCAGCTTGTATTGATGATGCATGTACATAGTTGCTATCCTTATAATGATTAGAGATTATTCTCATCACTTGCTACTTGTTACTAATATGTTGTGTACGATATACTTATGCTAACATAGATAACTTATACTTGTTACATATGGTGTTATCCTTGTATTAATATTCAATTTCCTGCCTATTAGATTATTTGTCCAATTGTTACCATGGATGCTTAGAAAGCTCTTACCCTTCTTCGATCTAGGCTCTATGAACCTAACTATGTCCATGCAACCTTCAAATCCTCTGAGGAGAGCAAGTCCTAGTAGTGCCATTAGATCTCCTATCTCAAACCCTCCAATTTTTTCTTTACCATTATTAATTCGTTAGATTCTACTATTTCTCACTTTTTTCATTTCTGAATCTCTAAGAAAATGTTCTCCATTCATTTTCAGCAAATTGAAGTTCCTTATCACGAATACTATTTTAGAAGCTTGTAACAATTTTATCCTCCTCCTTAGTCCTCGAGGATCTGGAAATGTTGTGATAAGGCCTTCAATAAAAAATCTACATTATAACCTTCATCATCTTTCCATTACATGTACACAATCGACCTTCTTGTTGTTCAGGTAGTTGACTTGGTCTTTACAGATTTGAAAACTCTAACACCCTGATTCAATTTTTGTGGTATATTATCATGTTTCTTGGTTTTTGTTGTCTTTTCATTGGTTCATTTTTTTTCTTCTTCTTCTATTGTTCTATTGTAATGAGAGATCTTTAAGTATATAGTGATGTGTTTTTGTGTTCCAGATCAGGATAGGGATGACAATTTTGCATTGAAAGTGAGATCTTTTTATCAAATCTACTTGGTTTGTTCAAGATTCTTCGCTTTTCTGATTGTTAAAATTTTCTAGTGTGTAGATAGCTCATGCAATTGTGCTATGCACAGTTAAGTGGATAGAAATTTTTTTGTGGGTGACCATAGTATTTATCTGTTACTTTCTCTTGATGCCAGAATGTTGACATTTATGATCTATAGTTTGAGTGATTCACTGATGTCAACATGTTTTTTTAAGATTGCTAGCATGGATTTGAATTTAATGTATTTTATTGTTGGTCGGTTATTTGATAAGCTCCTATTTTTTCAATTGTTCGCATTTGCATAGATATTTCTAAATGTGTTTACGCCAAAGTGACAACATTGAACACAACTCTTCATTTCTAGCTCTCACTCACTTTCTTTCGATCGTAAAATGTGAATACTATTCTCATGCTCCTTCTCTTTCTTCTCTTCAGGTTAACTGATCAACCTTGGGTGGTTGTCTATATTACTTAGGTTTGCTTGTGATATCATAGAATATGTCTTTATAGTTGTTCAGGTTTGCTTGTGATTTCAGACATTCAATCAACTAGCATCAAGGCCAATAGCAGCTATGATTCATTTCACATTGATGCTAAGCAGAGGTAACTAGATAAGCATTGTTATCGCGAATGAGCTCTTTTTTTCCTCCCTTTTTGCTTTCCAACAAATTATCATGGTTGGTAAATTATTATTCATTGAATGTGATTTTGTGCTACCTTAACTTGGGTCACAAATTGATCTTGTTTCATTTGCATTTGGATTTCAAAGTAATGAAGAGAAGTAAGGATATACTCTTTTTTCTCTTTTTTCTTTGTTGACCATAAGTATTTTTTTTCAAGAGATGATTGCTGCTAAGTAATGGAGATAACACCATTATCACAACTATGAATTGGATAACGTTGCTAATACTTTTCATTTGTATTTTTGTTTATGCCTCTCAATAACCTGAACTCAAGTTCTAATTATTTATGGTGATTCTAGTATGCATGCGAAAGAAAGAATATGGTTTTTCTAAAACTAATGTATAAGTTGAAATGCTACGTGATAGGGTAGCCTAAAGATCTTCTGTCATTCCTCTTAAATTTATTTTTTTGAAGGATTTGTCATTTTCTTTTATCTCATTTTTTTAGTTAACTTCTTATTCAACATTTTTGTTAGTTGTCTTTTATTGATTATTTATGGACTTATTTATTTTCCTTTTCTTTAATGGCAAATGCAGAAATTTTGAAGGATCTCTTGCAATATTTCCCTGCACTAGCCTTGACTATAAATTCACCGACTTCCACAGCCTTTGACACTGCTACAACTCAAGAACACGTTGATACTACATGCTACTAGAAACTGATATAAGTATCGTATATATATTTGTTAGATCATTTTAATATGGGATAATATATATGTTTGTAGACAATGAATTGTATATATAATATGTTTAAGACAACAGTTAATTATTTTCTAGTGTGTGTTGAGAAATAACAACGGTTAAAATGATAATATTTCAAAACAAATGACATCACTTAAAAATCATTGCGAAAGACCCCTCAATGCATTGAGAAAAATAAAGCGTTCAAAGATAATAGTTATAATTCGTTATCTTTGCATTTAAAATACAATGGTTAAAAATCGTTGTTAAAGACAAAAAAAAATCATTGTAAATTGCATGTTGAGAAAGACAATCCAAGGAAGGGTTGAATTTCATGCTAATCTTGGGATTTGGAGTGAATTTATTTGAAAACATATTTTTTACAAGTAGACATAGGCTCTATAAATCTCTCCACGAAATTTCAGATTTTTTGGAGATTTGTGGAATTAATTAGGCATTTTTGAAATTAGGTTGAAAAACTGAAATTCAGGTATCAGTCGACTGATAAACAACCAGTCGACTGATCCAGGTAAAATCGAAACTGGGAACCTTCTGTTCGTTTTATCAGTCGACTGTTCAGGGAGCAGTCGACTGATCCGTAGGGTTAGATAGAAAAGACATTGGATAATCAGAACTTGCAAAATTGATAGCATAAGAAAGGTTCATGTTACATTATGAGCGTTTAGGTCATGACTTGATATTGCTTATATGGTTTGAGGTTCATAAATTGCTATTGGATGATAGGATTTGGCTTTGAATTAAAATCCTTGGTTATGCTCTCATATTCCTTGAATAAAGTTTTACGTCATGATTTAATATTGATTGTATGAAATAAGGCTCTGTTGATATCATGGAATTCAAGGAAGAGTGATGAGTACATATGTATCTAGGGTTAAGAGATGAGAAGAAGAGAGTTTTATCATATTGAGGATACATGAGAAAAAGGGGAGAATTGAATGCAATTATATGTGTCAAAATGTAATGGTTAGCCTTGGTAAACACATAACATTATGTCTAGGTTTGAAAGTTGATACAAAATGATAATTTTTGAGGAAGTTAGAGTTTGTACCAAAAGTCAAGCACATTTGATACTTTTCATGGAACTATATTTTTCTAGGATAGATTATATCCTAACAAATGTGCTTGCAAACTTTTAGATTTTTTAGAATTTTCTATAGGTTTCTGAAATTAGGGCTGGAATTTCAGAAGTTGACTGTATCAGTCGACTGCCCAGGAGCAGTTGACTGGTAAGGTTGAGTATTGATTTCTGAGAGGTTTTTCATAAATATGTTAAGTTGGATAGAATTTAACTTGGTGTAATGGTGTTAAGTTGGGTAGAATTTAACCTTGGTAAATTGAAATTGGGAGAGAACATAAGTTAAGGGGGAGGTTGCCTCTTGTTTGTTATGTCTTGATTTTCATATATAGTTTTGAGTTTTGTGTTAAACTTGGGAATGTTAATAGATACATTATTGAATGTATTTTTCCCAAGTAGGTATGGGTACCACGGACCTCTCCACAAATTTTGAAAATTTTTGAAGATTTGTGAAATTTCTGGTGCATTTCTGAATTTAGATTCAGAAAGCTAAAATTCTGATTTTTAGCGTGCCAGTCGACTGCCCCTGGGGGCAGTCCACTGGTCAGAGCTGAATTGAGTTTGAGCAGCTGGAAAAGTGTCCAAATGCTGTAAAACAAGTGTATGGGGAGCTAGTACACTGTGTTTATGATCATCAGAGGTTAAAAGATCCAATAATTAAGATATTGTTGGAGTCTTTTTGATGTTAGGCAAACGGGGAGAAGTGTTGGGTTTAATTTGGGAAACCAAACACGCCTTTGCAAGAAACCCTAGGTTTAGAGTGAGCTTAGAAAAAGGGGGGAGCATGGTTGTTCCATTCTTAGCGTAAGGGGAACCTTGGAGAGGTTCTTAAAAAGTCTTTGTAAGTCCAATATAGGGGAAGCCTTGGGATAGGTTTTAAAAAACTCGTTTTGGTGAAAATTCCTAACTTGGGAAGGTTAGGTGTGGGATGCCTTGGGATAGGATCCATATTTGCATTGCATATGTATTGGCGGTGTAAGTCCAAGGTGGAGCCTTGGCAACGTAAGTCCAAATAGTTGTTTAGCATTGTTATTGCTATTTATTGCTATTTATTTTCCCTAACTTAAACGTATTGCCAAACATCAAAAAGGGGAAGATTATTGGGGCAATCTATGGTCCAGAGTGACAATGTGTTTTGATGTTTGGGCAAAGGGTTTAAGTTAGGTTTACCTTTGTGATTTAATATGTGTATTTGAGTGTGCAGAATGTGCAGGTTACACATATTGACTTAGCTGGACCGCTTCGGTACGGTGAAGGGTGGCATGAAGACAAGCTGGAGGCTTGTGTGCACCCGAGGGACTATGGATAGCAGGGACAATGAGCCAAGGGACGTGGACTTCGAGGCGTACGTGAAGGATGATATGGAGACAAGCTGGAGGCTTGTGTGCATCCGAGGGATGAGGGCCGAAGATAAAGAGGGCGTAAAGGCAACAGTCGAGGCTGCTGGTGAAAAGTTAGTTGAGTCGTGAAGGGACAAGAGCCGAGGGAAGAGAACTCCAAGGGCAAGTCGGGAAGTGAACTTCAAAGGGCACACGTGAAGGGTGGATGGAGGCAAGCCGAGGGCTTGCGTGCGCATCTGAGGGACGATAACCGGTGGAAGAGGACTTCAAGGGGCAAACCAAGGGAGTGGACTTGAAGGCACACATGGAGGAGGGTCGTTGGAGTGAGGAAGAGTGTGTTTGTAGGATGGGCAGTTAATTGGGAATATAACAGTCGATTGTCAGCAAACACAGAAACTCACAGAATGTTTCTGACCCTGGACCAATCGACTGCTCTGGGACCAATCGACTGCTCTGGGGGCAGTCGACTGGTAAACCCAAAAATTAGCCGTTGAGAGAGCCGTTGGCTAGCTTGTTGAGTGGGACCAGTCAATTGGTAATTGACCAGTCGACTGGTAGCGACTGGGTTCAACTTTAAGCCTTATTTAAAAGACTTCGTTTCAGCTGGAACCCTTGACGAATTTGGCTTTGGTTAAGAGCCAAATAGTAGTCTTTGTACTCAGAGGTGTGCTTGTGATTGTGGCGAGGTTTCTCCACCTACAAGGAGCTACACGAGTTAGCCGGAGGGCATCCGGGGAGCGATCTGCCGAAGGATCAAGAGATCGTCCACCTCACGGACTGTCGTGGAGTAGGAGTTTTCATCTCCGAACCATGTAAATATGTTTGTTAGCGTTTGTTTGTTTTTATTGTGATTGTTTTCGCTTGCGCACGCTAACCTTGTAGGAAAGAAATCGAAAATTGCTATTCACCCCCCCTCTAGCAAGGCGTAACAATCTAACAATATTCGCCTCCACTGTCCACTTTTCGCATGACGTAAATAGAAAAATTTACATGCTATTCGGTCATGTTTTGACCGAATTCTTTTTATCTAGAGGTATTAGAACCACTAGAGGTCAGACACATCAGCTGTCTAAGGACCACGACCAGATAGGTTATCGGCAGCTCTCCTTGGCTGGGATCGATAGATGGCAGGGAGTGCTGGTCTGGCGACAGCGTCATGATTCTTCCAGCTCTGATGATGAGGAGGAGGTTGCTCCTGCTGTTGCGCCTGCTGTTGCACTTGCTGGGATCACAGATGAGCATTTCTCCCGATTGGAGGCAGAGGTTCACAAACCGAGGGAGGATTTTCAGACCTTTCAGCAGCACTAGGAAGTTCTTAAAGGCGACTTTCAGATTTTTCAGCAGCGACAGGCTGATATGTACGAGATGATGCAGCGCTGGGACTTGATGTATCAGACCCCTCCTCCAGGCGATGACATGTATACTCAGCATGATTTGGTGATTATGGTGTTGAGAGTGTATTTAGCGTGGGCGTTTTTATTATCTCTTAAACACTACATTTCAGATTGTAATATTTGGATATTTTTATAGCACGTACTTATGGTTCCCTATGAAATTCACTTTTTGAATTTGTTTTTATAGTTGTATGAAAAATTCAATTCATCTTCTATCAAGGGATTAAGATAAAAGGGGGAGCTTTCATCACTTTTTCTATCTTGGGCGTTCATATGAGAAAAAGGGGAGGCTGAAAACATTTCTATGTTTTAAATGATGTAGGTTAGACTTGGAAAACATTTGGATTCAAATCTAGGAGGGAAGATTGATACAAAATGGGTTATTTTTCAAAGAATTGGAATTTTTGTCAAAAGGTCAAGCATATTTGGTATTTTTATGAAACTATATTTTTCTAGGATAGAATACATCATATGAAGTATGCTTGTAAAATTTCAGAATTTTTCGAATTTTGTGAAATTTATTAGGGGTTTCTGAATTTCGGCTGAAAATTTAGATTTCTGTGTATCAGTCGACTGTCGACTGATTTTTTTGTGGGTTTGTGGTTTGCAGGTACTAGTCGATTGGTAACTGACGCAGTCGACTGTTGCTGCTGATTTCAGATTTCTGGGAGGTTTTTAGAGATAGAAAGGTGTTCTCATTGATACTAGGGTTAAGGTTGCTTAGGGCAATCTTTTTGATAGTATCAAAGGAGGAGAACTTGTAGTTTTAAGTGAGGTTTCAACTTAACTTGTGAAGTTAGTGTGTAACTTAACTTGTGCTTATGAAAAATTGAAAATTATGTGGAGGACATAGGTTAAGGGGGAGAATGCATGTTTATGTGTGCTTACTATGTCTTTAATTTTCAATTGTTATTGTTGCTTTTGCACCTAACTTAAACATGTTGCTACACATCAAAAAGGGGGAGATTGTTGGGACAATCGACCCAAGTTTAATCGGGAAGATCATGGGTTTTGATGTGTGTGTTAATATGGTTAAGTTAGGGTTTCATATTGATCTAATATGTGTATGTGAGTATGCAGGTTTGCAGGATACACATTGACTTAGTTGGACGGCTTTGAGACCGGTGAAGGATAGCATGGGAGACAAGTTGTGGACTTGCATGCATCCGAGGGACCGTGGACAAAGCAGGGACGATGAGATGAGGGAAGCGGACTTCGAGGCATACGTGAAGGGTGGCATGGGAGATAAGCCGCGGGCTTGCATGCATCCGAGGGACGAGAGTCAAAGTTGAAGAGGGCTTGAAGGCAATAGGTCGAGGCGGCTGAAGGAAGAGTTAACTGAGTCGTGAGGATTCGAGTGCTGAGAGAACTGTACTCGGGAAGAGAAATCCTAGGGTTCAAGTGCTAAGAGAATTGTACTCTGGAAGGGAACCTTTGATCAGTCGACTGAGGTAGAGCACAAAAAGATCAGTCGACTGGTAGAGAACCAGTCGACTGCGAATCATAAAGCAGTGACATTTGAATTCGCGAGGATCAGGGGCAGTCGACTGGTAACGGTCAAATCAGGATCAACCTCTATTTAAGCGTGTTTGACTACTTTTCTTTGGCGAAACAAGCTTGGTTAGAGCCTGTTAGTAGCCTACAAGTGCTCAGGTCGTGTCAAAGGGTTGTGACGAGGTTTCTCCACTCATAAGGAGCGACAAGAGCTAGCCGGAAGTGCTCTGGGAAATCATTCACCGAAGGATCTGGATCGTCCACCTTATGGACAGTCGTGGAGTAGAAATTTTATCTCCAAACCACGTAAATAGGTGTCTTTCTTAGTTGTTAGTTTTAGTTTTTGTTATTTCGCTTGCCCACTAACAACTTGTAGGAAGAAAATCTAATCGAAAGTTATTCACCTCCCTCTAGCTAAACGACAAGGTCCCAACAATTTATAGAAACCAACACCAACGTTGGTACTGGTTGTTGGAGCAAGCTATGGTCCAGAGTGACCATGTATTTTGATGTTTGAGTAAAGGGTTTAAGTTAGGTTCACTCTTGTATTTGATATGTGTATTTGAGTGTGCAGGTTTGTAGGATACACAGAGACTTAGCTGGACGGCTTCGGGTCCGGTGAAGGATGACATGATGAGACAAGCCGCGAGCTTGTATGCATCTGAGGGACCGTGCACAAAGCAAGAACGATGAGCCGAGGGAATCACACTTCGAGGCATATGCGAAGAATAGCATGAAGACGAGCCGCGGGCACATATACATCTGAGGGACGAGAGCCAAAGTCCAAGAAGGCTTGAACGCAACAAGTCGAGGATGCTAGGTGAAGAGTCAGCTGAGTCATGAGGATCCGAGTGCTGAGAAAATTGTACTCGGGAAGGGAAACCCTAGGTTTAGGGTTTGGCCAGTCGACTGATGCTTGGATCAGTCAACTAGCATTGGGCACAGAAAGATCAGTTGACTGATCTTCTGTACAGTCGACTGGTATCAGCTGGAATTCAAACGTTGGGCTGTAACGTTCGAATCCGAGTGGACCAGTCGACTGGTGTTGGCACCAGTCGACTGGTAACTGCTAGTTCAGCCACGAGTTTTATTTAAGGGATCTCGGTTTGGTTGACTAGGGTTATCGAAATTAACTTTGGTTAAAGGCCAATTAGTAGTCTTTGTGCTCAGGATTTGTTGCAAGGATTGTGGTGAGATTTCTCCACCCACAAGGAGCGACAAGAGCTAACCAGAGGTCTTTCGGGGTTTAATCTATCGACGGATAGGGATTGCCCACCTTACGGACAGCTATGGAGTAAGAGTCTTATCTCCAAACCACATAAACGATTTGTATTAGCGTTTGTTTATTTGTATTACTTGTATTTCCGCTTGCGCACGCTAACGTTGTAGGAAGAACCAACATGAAACATGGGTGACCATCTATTCATCCCCCTCTAGCCGACGCATCGATCCCCAACACTAGTTTCTAAACGAGCACCACATTGGTGCTGAATTTCTCATATCAACACCATTTAGTGGTGCTGGTTTATACAAACCAGCAATCAGCAATGCTGGTTTGCTAAATCAACACCACGGTGGTACTGGTTCGAACCAACTCTACATTGGTGCTAGTTTGTGGGAATTAACACCAATGTGGTGTTAGTTTTTCACAAACCAACACCAAGTGGTGTTAGTTTTTCACAAACCAACACCAAGTGGTGTTATTTGGTAGCACTATTTTGGAAGACCAGCACTAACTTGGTGTTGGTCTTGCAAGACCAACTCCAACGTGGAGCTGGTTTTAGAAGACCAGCACCAAGTTGGTGCTAATTTTCCAAAACTAGCTTCAAGTAATTGTGTCACTTAGCACGCGGCATATATTCTTATGAGAGTTTCATAACTAAAATTGAAGGACATATATACATACTAGACACTCACTCTTTCCATTTCATACAAAATTTTATAAATCTAAGCCCTTGGTCAATCAATAGGTTTCAGTCAAAACTCATTGATGGACTTGGTGGATCCCGATCGGGTCCATTTCAATTCTTGTGAGATCACATAGCTCAGGAAAGTCAAAATATGATCTCAATTACTATTTTTGTAGCTTACAAATATAGTTCCAAAAGATTTAAATCTTTATGTCAATAATGGTGCTAGTCTTGCAAAAATAACACCAACATGGTTTTAGTCTTGCAAGACAAGCACCACATGGAGCACGTTGGAGTTGGTCCTGCAAGACCAGCTCTAACGTGGAGATGGTTTTGGCAAACCAGCTCCAAGTAGTCATGTCACTTGACATGTGGGCAAATATTCTTGTGGGAGTCTTATAACTAGAGTTGGAGGACATATATACATTCTAGACATTCACCCCTTCCATCCCATACCAAAATTCAGAAATCCAAGCTCTTTAGGTCAATCAATATATTTCGATCAAAATTCATTGATGGACCTAGGGATTCTGATCTAACCCATTTCAATACTTATGGGATCACATGGCTTAGGGAAGTCAAAATATGACCTCAATAACTATTTTTTACTTACTGGTGTAGTTTTAAAATATTCAAATCTTTATGTCAATAGTGGTGCTAGTCTAGCAAAAATAAAACCATGTGGTGTTAGTTCAAACCAACATCATTTGGAGTTGGTTTCTATAAACGAACACCAACGCTCTGGTTTATAGAAACCAACACCAAGTGGTACTGATTTTTACAAATCAACATTGCCTTACATGTATAAGAGAGAAAAATTAAAATGCATGCAGAGAGATTGATCAGCTCCATGTTGGTTTGTAGCAAAGTGGTGCTAGTTTATAGCAAACCAACACCAAAGTGGTGCTGTTTTTTAAAGTGGTGTTGGTTTTTAAAAATCAACATCAACATTGGAGCTGGTCTTTACTAGTGTTGATTTATAAAGACATGTTGAAGTTGGTATTTAAAAACCAGCTTCAACATGTTAGTGCTAGTCTTTACAAATCAGTTTCACGTTAGAACTGATCTTTAAAGACCAGCCGTGAAACTGATCTTTAAAGACCAACTCTACGTTAGAGCTGATCTTAAAAGATCATCTTCATGCAATTGATCTTTAAAGGTTGGCTTCACATGTTGGAGCTGATCTTTAAATACCAACTCCAACATATTGATATTGGTCTTTAAAAATCAATTTCATATTGGAGCCAGTTATTAAATACCAGCTCCAACATTAATGGTGGTAAATTTTAAAAATCAAACCTTGTTAGTGTTTTTTGAAAATCAATATCATTTTTAATATCATTTTGCTATTTGGTATTGATATTTATAAATCAGCATCACATTCTATATAAGAAAGAGAAAATTTTTATACGTAGAAAAGAAAAAAAAAATATATGTAAAAAAGAAATTTTTAAATTTACTTACGCGGGCCGGATTAGATATCATCCAGCGTCGCTATTCTGAGGATGTACAGGCGATGAGTTTTGATAATATAAATACCTAAAATAATATGTTGCATATGGCATCCCACCTAAAGGCATTCTCGATCCGTGTAATCCGACAACGAGATGCGACAAAATCCAACTCATGACGATTACTTAGAATTGCAATATCAATGATTCTCCTTTGCAAAATGAAAAACTCATCGACCTTCGCAATCATGCACATACATGCATCAAGGGTTCGCCACCTTGTCAGTTTCAAAATCTAATCTCAATTTTGTTAAATTAGTTAGTAATTTTTTTTAATAAATAATTGATTTAAATACGATGGACCTGATGATTCGTTAATTATTAACATTTTTCGATTTATCTTATTAATCAATATCACTTTGAAAAAATAATTAAACACATGCCTCAAGGTAAACACGGACGCTAGCTCGCATCATGTGACCATTCTTCTCCCTCCCTCTTCTTTTGTCTTGTCGTTTCGTGAAGCAGCATCTCTGGCCTAGCTCCCATTCCACTCACTTCATGCTCTTCTCTTTGTCCCTTGCTAGATGTCGAAGAAAGAAAGAATTTAAATGAGAGTTTGAATCCGTGAGATGGGCATGGTGTGGGTTAGACAGAGCAATAATGCGCTTGGATGGGTTTCACGGAGGAGCAATGGGATTAGGGAAGACGACAGAGAAGTCTAGCTAGCTTGGTGTTGCCATGATCCTGATACCTTGATTATATTATATTATATATTATTATGGTTTCTAAACTTATGTATTTTATTTATTTATTAAATTTTTTATGGAACTCAAATTGAAGGGAAAATTATCCTAAACTCCCTGTATACAAACTCAACTTTCTCCTCAGTCCCTGCGTCAGAAAAAATTTATTTTCACTCCCTGCATGCAATGTTTCATGCGTTTCAACTACAGATTTACCGAATTACCTCTCAATTTTTTTAGGTACAAAAAGTCTGAAATCAAATATAATTCTTTCAAAATTCAGTATCATTTAACTAAAATTCATTATATTTTATATCAAATTGAGTATGACTTAATCAATTCATCCTAAGTTAATCAATTGGTCCGGTGGAAAAAGAATTATGCTCAATTTGATATAACATATACTAAATTCTAATTGAAATATACTGAATTTAGAAAGAATTATACTTATTTTTGAACTTTTTATACGTATAAAAAGTGTGGTACATAATTTGATAGAAAATATACTAGATTTTAATTATATGATACTGAATTTAGGAGGAACTATACCTCATTTTGGACTTTTTGTACCTAAAAATATTAAGGGCAATTAGGTATGAACTCCTAATAATTGTCCGGTGGAAAAAAATTATGCTCAATTTGATAGAGCATATACTAAATTCTAATTGAAATATATTGAATTTAGGAAAAATTATACTTCTTCCTAAACTTTTTATACGTATAAAAAGTGTGATGCTTATTTGATAGAAAATATACTAGATTTTAATTATATGATACTGAATTTAGGAGAAACTATACCTCCTTTTGGACTTTTTGTACCTAAAAATAATAAGGGCAATTAGGTATGAACTCCTAAGCAATTGGTCCAGTGGAAAAAGAATTGTGCTCAATTTGATAGAATATATACTAAATTCTAATTGAAATATACTAAATTTAGGAAGAATTGTATTTATTTTTAGACTTTTTATACGTATAAAAAATGTGATACTTAATTTGATAGAAAATATACTAGATTTTAATTATATGATACTAAATTTAGGAGAAACTATACCTCATTTTGAATTTTTTATACCTAAAAATAATAAGGGCAATTAGATAAAGTAATATTTATTAGAGAGCCGAAGCTAATGAAACCTTACATGTAGTGAGTGAAAATGAACTTATTCTGATATAGGGACTGAAGATAAAATTTAAGATTTAATTGGGGAT
Organism: Boesenbergia rotunda; assembly: GCA_024364735.1. Taxonomy (NCBI): domain Eukaryota; kingdom Viridiplantae; phylum Streptophyta; class Magnoliopsida; order Zingiberales; family Zingiberaceae; genus Boesenbergia; species Boesenbergia rotunda. The sequence continues at coordinate 187,210 of JAGFNQ010006964.1, forward strand.
TTAAAGGTAATTTACAGTAAATTGAACTTAAACTTGTGCATTAATATTCTTCGACCTTTTAATTAAGCTCGACTATCAATATTATTATTCTTATAATTTATATTGAATTTATATGTATTCATAAAATTTATAATATTTTTTATTTTGAACGTATTATTATGAATACTAACTTTTTTAAAAAAATGAATATTTAAAAATCTATAAAATATATTATTCTTAACAATTAAATTCTATATAAATTAATATATAAGTTTATTCATAAATTATTCACTATACATTTGGTAGAGTAATCAACCTTATAATATAATTAGAATTATAACATTACAAGATTTATTATTTTATATGGTACAGTTTTAAAACTGTAATGTAATGTAATCTATATTACAAAAGCTAGTAAAAATATTATAATATGAATTACAAAATCAATAACATGTAATTTGAATTACATTACAAGCTTAATTACGTTACAAACTAGATTATACTATCCCTAACCAAACATAGCCTTAAATATCATTCATCCAAGCTCATTAGTATTAAGCTTGTTTATTTTATATATTCTTTTATAATTAAATGAATATAAATAATCATTATCCAATTGAATATTATAGGTAGAGGTGAGAAAAATTCGATCAAACATAATAAACCTATGGTAGAATCAGATTTTAAAATTTGGTTTGGATCGATTTATTCAAATTAAAATTTCAGTTTTTAAAAAAATCGATTAATTCTATTTTTTTGTTCGGATTTAATTTTAAAATTCCTTATTCGATTATATTGAATAGATCGAATAAACGAAATTTCAAATTTTTAAACCATAATTTTTAGATTAAAATTGAATTTTGATAAATCAAATCCAAGTTTTAGACCCTATATAGAAAATTTTGATTAATTTGGTTTTCGACTAAATTAATCGATATTTTATTGGTTTGGTTTGTTCAATTTTTAATGAAAAATTTAGTTAGTTCAATTAGTTAAAAAAACAATTTGATTAATTCGGTTAATTTTGATTTTAAATGAATGCACATTCTTAATTATAGGTCATATAAGATAAATAATCACTTCGATGACTCCTCTAAGATAGTTCGTCACTGTCTAGAATGAAGGTAAATTACTAAGGACTTTATCCAACAATAACAACCTATACAAGGAGAGGTTGAGATAACTAACTGAACATTTCACATTCATTGAAAATTGACCTAAGTCAATTAATATCAACATTCTCGTATGAAATCAAATTGAATATTATAAGGTAGATCCGCAACTTTAATGACCCTTCGAGTCGACCTCAAAGAAATGGAAGAAAGTAAATATATATACACAAGTAAAAAATATATGATGAGGTGAAAGTGGATCCTCAATTTATAAAAATCAATCATTGATTGTTACATTAAAAATGTTACGTGTCTATTGTCTATGTTACATCATGAGAATCCCTATGAGATTGGCTGATGGTTAGTACGTAGGTGTTGCCACTATATGGTCTTGAAGTCCAAACCTAAGTTTGGGGGTAAAAACCTAGCAAAGCTAATGTGCTCGTCCTCTTCATACGCTAGCCATAACATCCGGATTAGGAGTCTTCATGATTTACTTCCTCTATATTATTTTAGGATGGATTAGCGTATTATTATAGGATGGATTAGTGAAAATATTAAAGGCAAGTGAATTGCCTTTACCACCCTGTTACATTCTGAGAGCTCAAATTGAATCTTATAGTTAAGGTTTTATCAGAGAGAACAAATCCTCTATCCCCAATGACCCTCTGTCCCCGTGTCCCAACTCGCCGGCGATGGCCGGCGAGTCCTTCGATCGTCGATCGGACACCACCGGCAGCCTCTGGCCGCCGCCTCAAACAAAACTATACCCTAGAAGGTATGATGACCCCGTCGGGGATTGTCGCAATTGCGATCTCGCCGGATTCACCGTCGAATCCGACAAGATCGCAATTGCGACGATCTCAACCGATTCACTGTTCCCCCAGGATATCGTTTGATTCGGGATGACGATCGAAGACTAATGATGATGTCCGATCGGCGATCGGAGGATTCGTCGGTCATCGCCGATGAGTCCGGAACATGGGATCCTCGGGACAGATGATTATGTTTGTTTGTTTGTTAGATGGTAAGCACCTAGATATAAATTTTTATTAGGAGCCAAATTTTTATTCATTTTGGAATCTTTTTCATACATTTTTTGAGATTCCTTTTTCTATCTATACAGACCCCATCTGAACATTGCTCTTAGTTTTACAAATTAATTCTTGGCTTAATTCTAAGAGCTTTGATACGTATAAAGAAAAAACTTAATAAAAATTTTAAGAAATGATGTAACAATTTATATGTATATATTCTATTATAGTTCAGATATTATTAACGACCTCCAGTCGTTATTCTGAATCAAATTATACTATTTCGGAAGGAATCGACGTCGACAGCCAATTATTAGGGTCCAGTCCATGCGGACGCTGACGTGAGGAGAAAAACTCCACACCCTGCGAGATTAACATGAGCATTAGGGGAATATGCCGGAGGTTGTCCGGCGGAGCCCACTCCGATGCTCAAGTCAATGCCTCGATGGAGAAGAAGAATAGAAGGCAGGAAAATGTATGAGTAGTAGAAAATGTGTAACCTCTTTACCGGAGGGGTTAGAATACCTTTTATACCTGTGACGGCTGCCTTCATGTGTCCCCATGATTTGTGTCACGTCCCCTCGTTCGTCGGTTACCGGATAACCTTAGAAATGGTCTACGTCGTCATCAAGTTCGGCCCGTTGCGACATTTAAAGGTTATGATGGCTCCGCGATAGGGGGATGATTATCCGTAGATCCGAGAAAAGAGGGACCGCTACTTGAGGTTGAATGCTTCTTGGGCTCCACTTCCCCGAGGTGATCTCGAGGTCTTCTAGCCCGGGAGGCCCCGAGCGCTCCGCTTCCCCGAGGTGGTCTCGGAACCCAACTTCCGTGGGTGATCCCGGGATGAGAGGGTTTTTCTGATCTGATCCCCGGGATGTGTTTACCGCCGGGGGGGGGGGGGGGGGGGAGTCCTTCTCCCGAGAGCTCCGAAAGGGAATCGCTCAGACTCGTTATATTTTGTCACTCAACTTCTTCAGTCTACGTGTCCGCCCTGGGGTATTCAACCCCATCATATACCTTTGGGGGCACGATGAATCCGTCAAAATCGCTGCAATTACAATATCACGTCATTTCTTAAGATTTTCTTTAAATTTTTTTCTTAAACATAATATTTTTCTAAATTCTAATCCACCTATTAGTTCATCTTTCCAGCGCCTCTCTTTCTCCTCTTCCTTCCTTTTGTTTCAAATTTTATCAAGATAAATTAAAAAAAATCATGAAAATTCATATTGTTAGATCCATTTTTCACCTGAAAAAATCTCATATAATACACATAATACACCGTTACTAAACAAGATGCATCCAACTAAACCCACCGGTTCGAATCCAATTTCCAGATGCGAGACCTCACAGAAGTCAGAAATAGCTTTATCTTTTTCACGCAGGACCAGCAGCCCGCTTCCCTTGGCTGCTTCCCTTCCTCGCAGGCGCAGCTTCAAGACATGGACTCCACAGTCTCCCAGAACGTGACTCAATTTGTCTTTCCCTTTCCCTCCCTCCTTTGGTGTTATCTTCGTCTCCGACCTTTTCCTCTTGCACCGTTGCACGCCTGGACGCAATCCAAGCGCCGAGGCCCAGTAGCTGGTCTTGCAGTGGCCATGGCGATGACATCGGGGAGCGCTCTGCTCCTTTTTTCCTTCCTCCTCCTGGTTTTCGCCGGCGCGCTGGAGCTTCCGGTGCCGGTGAGCGAGGAGGTCCTCGGCCTCGTCGTGTTCAAGGCAGCGCTGCAGGACCCGACGGCCGCGCTGGCGTCGTGGAACGAGGCCGACGCCTCCCCCTGCGACTGGGCGCACGTCCTGTGCGACGCCGGGACCGGGCGCGTCGCCCGTCTCGAGCTCGATGCGCTCTCCCTCTCCGGCCCTCTCCCTCGCGGCCTCGACCGCCTCCCGGCGCTCGTCGCGCTCTTCCTCTCCGACAACAACCTCTCCGGCCCCATTCCGCCCGGGCTCTCCCTTCTCCCAAGCTTCGCTTCCTCGACCTCAGCCGCAATGCCTTCTCCGGCCGCGTCCCGCAGGATCTCGCGTTCCTCCCCTCGCTCCTCTCTCTCGACCTCTCCTCCAACGCGTTCTCCGGTCCGCTCCCGGAGGCACTCTTCTCGGCCGCCACATGCCGCTCGCTCCGCTTCCTCTCTCTCGCCGGCAACAGCCTCGATGGTCCCCTCCCCGTCGCCGCATTGTCCCGCTGCTCCCTCCTCCTCCACCTCAACCTCTCATCCAACAGATTCTCCGGCTCGCCGGACTTCGCCTCCGGCCTCTGGTCTCTCTCAAGGCTCCGCGTGCTCGACCTCTCCCGCAACGCCTTCGCCGGCGCAGTCCCCGAAGGCGTCGCCAATCTGCACAGCCTCAAGATACTCCGGCTGAACTATAACCGCTTCTCGGGAGCCATTCCCGCCGGCGTTGGCCTCTGCCTGCATCTCACCGCCCTGGACTTGAGCCACAACTCATTCGACGGCTCCCTGCCGAGCTCCATGCGCTACCTCACTTCACTAACTTCTCTCAGGCTTTCCAACAACCAGTTGGTGGGCGACCTTCCCGAATGGCTTGGCAACCTGACGGCCATCCGGCAACTGCATTTATCCAATAACAAGCTCACCGGAACCCTCCCGACGTCCCTCGGAAACCTAAAGGAGCTCGACTATCTCGGCCTCTCAAGCAATCACTTCGCCGGGTCGATCCCGGATAAGATTGCGGAGTGCACGAAGCTCACGGAGCTACATCTCAAGGAAAACAAGTTGAACGGGAGCATCCCGCAAGGGCTTTTCAATCTCAGCCTGCAAGTTCTCGACTTGGCGTCGAACGCTTTGACCGGGGTAGTGCCGGCGGGATCTTCGTGGATATCAGAGACCCTGCAATTTCTCGACCTGTCCGACAATAACCTCACCGGGACGATTCCGCCGGAGATGGCCTTGTTTTTCGGATTGAGATACTTGAACCTCTCTTGGAACGAATTCCGGTCGCAGCTGCCGCCGGAGCTGGGCTCGTTCCGGAACTTGTCGGTGCTGGATCTTCGTCGAAACGCGTTGTATGGGTCGATTCCCGGCGACTTGTGCGAGTCCGGCAGTCTCTACGTCCTGCAATTGGATGGAAATTCTCTCAGCGGCCCAATTCCTGAGGAGATAGGAAATTGTTCCTCCTTGTATCTCCTGTGAGTACTCTGAATTCCCTTTTTGTTTCAATACTTGAAGATCGATTCTGACATTGTTGATGGCTTTCAGGAGCTTATCGCACAATAACCTGAATGGTTCGATTCCGCCCTCCATTTCCCGTCTGAAGAAGCTCGAGATCCTAAATCTGGAGTTTAACAACCTGAGCGGCGAGATTCCGCCGCAGTTGGGCGGCCTGGACAACCTCCTCGCCGTGAACATCTCCCACAACCGGCTCATCGGCCGGCTCCCCTTCGGCGCCGTGTTCCAGAGCCTGGACCAGAGCGCGCTACAGGGCAACCTAGGCCTGTGCACCCCTCTCGTCACCGAGCCCTGCAAGATGAACGCCCCCAAGCCCCTGGTGCTAGACCCCAACGCCTACCTCCCCGGCTTGGCCAACAGTATGCCCAATTTATCCTACCCAGCATCGACGACGCCGATCCGGCGCCGGCGGTTCCTCAGCGCGTCGTCCATCATCGCTATCTCCGCCGCGCTCATCATCGTGCTCGGCGTTCTGGTGGTCACGCTCCTCAATGTGTCGACGAGGCGGAGAATGGGGATCCCGGAGAAAGCCCCGGAGAGTACGTGCTCGAGCTCGAGTAGGTCGGCCGGACCGGCCGTGGGGCGGATGGTGGCGTTCGGCGCCGGATGCGTTCTGAAAATAGACGAACTCAACGGCGGCGCCGAGGCGTTGCTGGCCGAGGCAACGGAGCTCGGCAAGGGCGTGTTCGGCACGTCCTACAGAACTCCGGCCGCCGGCGACGGAAGCATTATGGTGGTCAAGAGGCTGGTGACGGCCAACGTAGTCCAGTACCACGAGGACTTCGACCGCGAGGTGCGGATTCTCGGCAAGGTAACGCACCCGAACGTGCTGCCGCCCAGGGGATACTACTGGACTCCGCATCTGCAGCTAGTGCTCTCCGACTACGTCCCCGGCGGAAGCTTGCACTCGAGGTTGCACGAGAGGGATGCATCGGTGCCGCCGCTGTCGTGGCCGGAGCGCTTCAAGATCGTGCTCGGCGCGGCGAAGGGCGTGGCGCACTTGCACCAGGCCTTCCGGCCGCCCATAATCCACTACGACCTGAAGCCGACGAACATCCTCCTGGACGGAGACTGCGAGCCGAAGGTGTCGGACTTCGGGCTGGCGAGGCTGATGCAGAAGCTGGACAAGCACGTGACGAGCGGGCGGTTCCAGAGCTCGATGGGGTACATGGCGCCGGAGCTGGCGTGCCAGAGCCTGAGGGTGAACGAGAAGTGCGACGTGTACGGGATGGGTGTGCTGATGCTGGAGGTGGTGACGGGGAGGAGGCCGGTGGAGTACGGGGAGGAGGACGTGGTGATACTGATCGACCGGGTGAGGACGCTGCTGGAGCAGTGCAACCTGGCGGAGTGCGTGGACGCCGGCATGGGGGAGTTCCCGGAGGAGGAGGTGCTGCCGGTGCTGAAGCTGGGATTGGTCTGCACCTCGCAGATTCCGTCGAGCCGGCCGTCCATGGCGGAGGTCGTGCAGATACTGGAGGTGATCAAGGCGCCGATTTAAGCAAGGATTTTTCTGCCGATTCCTCAATTGCATGGTTTCTATTTTGCAAGATCCATCAATCTCTGTAACTACAACGATCCGAGTGAAAGCCCATATTTTGTATGGATCATCGTTCCGTTTTTTTTTCTTCTATGCAATTTTTCATCGATTTCGTTCCCTAGCGATTTAGCACGTTTAGCCTATTCGTGTATATAATATAGGTTTAGGTTACTAGTTGAATTTAGTGACAGAAACCTCGAATAAGCTTGGGCAAAAATCCATTTTTCCCCCAAATTAAATGGGGATTTTGATTTTTTTTATCAAAAGGTTTCTTCGCTCACTGTTCAACCGTCTATAACTATTGAATTATCCTCATATTATTCCTCTCGTATCTAAATTTTGAATCGGTCGAAATATGCACTATCTGAAGAAGGTCTAATGAATAACAGAGAATCTTATGCAACTTCTAGGCCACTTTATGAGGTGAATTATTCTGAGAGTAATATGAGTACGATGGATTATGGTCAGGGTCAGAGGTGAATTATTCGTAGAGTAATACCAGTGCTATGGATTATCGTCAATCGCCCATCTCGCAAGGCAAGTAATATTTTAAGACATCCATGATAGTTTAACACCATCTACCTTATCACATCTACTGTCTCATCATAAAAATAAAAGACTCATATGTCATATACACATTAACATTAATATTTTCATTCTCTTACATTTATTTAACATTTAACACTCATTATTTATAAGGTCACATGCCACATAAATATTATTTCATATATATGTTCTCTCGTATATTCATTTTCTCATATACATATTTTTTATTTTCAATTTCGTTTGTCAATTTAAATGATTATTATTAAAATAAATAATAATAATATTTTTAAATATATTTATTATTATTTAAAATTAAAATATTATTATAAATCCAAAATAAAAAGTACGACCTACAAAAAAAATACACTTATATATAATTAAAAAATAACATATAAATTAAATATAAAGTGAAACTATAAAATATTAATTCAAAGATTATTGTTATATTGTGACCAAATATGATCAACTAAGTTGGCACGAAATTGATGATGCACATGACTGTCACGTAGTTGGAAATTTATCCGCAGATAACCATGAAATCATCGGTTTAGCCCGATGGATTGTGCGGGTTTGTTACCTTCATCGTTGTACCAATTTGTCACGTGATCCCCCTCGTCTTTCATAATCATGTTGTGCAAAATAATGCATGCTAACATAATATGTTTTAATTTTTTTTATACTAATAATGAGCTGGACCTCTGACAATTGTCTATCGAGATTGGAGCACCTCAAATACTCGTTCAACATCTTTTCTTGTAGTCTCTTGTCTTTCCTTAAACAATCTCCTCTTGGGATCTTCCAAACAAGGAAAAGTCTTCACGAAAATAGCTCCTTCCGGATATATTCCATCTGTTAGATAATACCTCTTCCTATATTGAGTGTTGATGATCGTGAAATTAATCTCCAGGGTATTTCCTTGCAAGACGTTTTGAATATAGGAGATTCATACAACACATTAAAATCATTACGTGATCCTACGACACCAAAGAATGTATGTCATATCCACAAGTTTTGAAACGCGACCGCTTCAAGCACGATTGATCATGATCCATGACCTCTTATAAATTGGCTTTTCCAAGCAACTAGATAATTTTTCCATTCCCAATGTATGCAATCAAGACTGCTTAACATTCCAGGGAAGTCATGTCTCTCATCATGCAATTGAAGAAGACGTTGAACATCATCAACATTTGGCCTTCTCAAGTATTGATCACCAAAGAGTTTAACCACATAAACGCAAAACTTGAAAAGGCATTGGATGGCGGTTGATTCACTCATGCATTGGAACTCATCAAGATGGTCAACTGGGACTATATAAGCTAATTGGTGAATCGCAGCTGATCCCGGCCTAGCTCACGTGTCGCTCAGTCGGCCAACCTAGCACCACCTAAGGCTAGGTCGGGCCCACCAGGTACGAGTAGATTGGAACAGCTGGCGGGGTAAGGATCCCAAAGTTCACTCGTCCCGGAGCACCCGACTGTGCGGTTAGGTAGATATACCCCGACCCGAGCACCTGAGGGAAAATGCCGGGTGACCGAATCGTCCGACACCCAAGGCACCTGCTACATCAGCCCTTAGCGAGAGGTATTGACTGCCGAGCCTAGGGTCGTCTGGGTTACATTCGGTGGGCATCCAGTCGGCGTTCTCTCGACACTTTAATCATACGACTCGGGACTGGACGGATTGATCAAACCCGAGTACTCCCTGACTCGGGGAGTGCCTTGCATCACTCTGAGATACTAATTGCACAACCCGATTTCACTCGAGTCGGCCGGTCGGCGATCCAGCACAGGATTTTTCCCTTTCTTTATAACATCCGCCCCCTAACATTATGCTGACAAATCGTGGTACGAGGGTCGGCACAGACCTTACTTCGATCGTGCTCACATCGCAGATATCCCGCCGACTCTGTACTTCTCTGGCACATCCTGGCATCCCGCACCACGCCACCCCTTACCTGTGTCAGACTGGGCGGCGCCGATCAGTGCTATTCTGTGAGCTGACAGTGTCCATACTCCTGTCTCAGCTGGGTATAGAAAGACGGTAGATGTAGATAGGAGTTGTCGGCTCCGTCGGCTATATAAGCCCCTCCGCATCCCCCTTCGCAGGTACGAGTCTTTCGTCCACTATTCTATTGCTTTCTTGCTCTTCCACCAGGGACTGACTTGACTGTCGGAGGGACTTATTGGGGACTTTTCTCGGCGGGTTGCTAACGGTCATTTCCTTGTAGGTCGGAGCCAGCATCAGCGGTACTTGGGTCTGCTTCGCTCTTAGGAGTCCACCTCACTCTGCAACAGGATTATATTTGACGCTAGAAGGAGGGTCTTTCTGCCTGATCGGGTGTGCATGATGGAAGATCCCAACCGAGTAACAGTAACCCTCACACCCGAAGAATATGAATTCCTGTTGGCTGCTCGGGCTCAGAAAACACCGCAGAGGCCTTTCCAAGCTGGCAGCCCGGCGGCTCAATTTCCTGAGCCTTTGGTGCCTGGCCACTCAGCAGGTCAGGGAAACATCGCCCGACTAGAAGGAGGCTCGGTCCCATTCCCTGCCGCCTTCTACCGAGCCCGGGACGATGAGGCTCATTCGCTTCCAGCCGAGGCGTTCGCTTCCAGCCAGACGCACAAGTCATGCCCAGATATGGGAAAGGCACCAGCCGACCCGCTCCCGATCACCCCAGTACGCTGCCCTTTCTCCTCACAAATCCTCGAAGATCCGATGCCCAAACATCTCCGATTCTTCACCATACTAGAGTATGCCGGAACGACCAACCCCGAAGAGCATCTAATGAAGTTCGAGAGTGTGGTCATGCTGCACCAATATTCCGAAGGCATGAAATGTCGAGCCTTCCTAACCACGCTCTCGGTGCCGACCCAACAATGGTTCGATCGGCTACAGAATAGGTTCGTGTCGAGCTTCAAGGAACTCAGAAGGGTATTCCTACAACATTTCGCTAGCAGACAGAGGCATCACAAAACCAGTCTCAACCTATTCGCGTTAAAGCAGGGCCCGAAGGAATCGTTCCAGGCCTACATCAAGAGATTCAACGGAGTGGCACTAGACGTGCTGACCGCTACACCCGAGATGGTGATCAGCGCCTTCTCCCAAGGACTACAAAGGGAGACTTCTTTCGCTCGTTGATCAGGAAGCTGCCGAAGGACTTCGACAGCATGTTAGGGAGGTTGTCAAGTACATTAATGTGAAGGAAGCACAGGCCGCTCGGAAGAAGGAGGCGGTTAACACACCGACCCCGAGCCCCAATCAAAACTGTCGATCCTCGGGTGGGCCCACCGGCAGCCTGCAGGGAGCAATCGACCGAGTGGGAATGGAGCACAGGCAGGTGCAGCAAGTGGCCCAGTGGTGTATGCTGACCCGCTGGAGGCCCTATTGCGCTTATCACCAAAGCAACACGCACAACACAGAGGAGTGTCAACAGGCTGGTAGAGGTTGGGCTCCTGCCAAGCGAGGATGGGGGCGTCAGGCATCTCCCAGACGTGGCTCGAGCCAAGGCAGTCCGGCGGTTGCCCCAGCAGCCGGGAAACCTAGGCAGAACCCCCCAACAGCTCGTAATTTGTTCCCACGAGAGGAGCGAGCCGAGTTCGAAGAAATGGACGAGGAGCAAGCCAACTAGCAGAATGTCGTTCGAGGAGTTGACGTGATCTCGGGCAGGCCTACCGGGGGAGACTCCAACCGAGCCCGGAAGGCACAAGTATGCCGATGGGAGATTCACCAAGTCAGTACGAGTGTGGCCCAGGCACAAGGGCCTATAGCTTCGGGCCGCAAGATTTGCAAGGACTGGAAGTCTCGCACGATGACGCCCTGGTCATCACCACAATAATCACCAACTACAAGAAAGCAGGAGATTCAGAAATAATATAATATTATATATATTGTAATATAATATATATATTATATTATGAATAAAAAATTATTTTCATTAATTCATATTATTTTTTTAAACAATTTAAATTATAATTAAATCCGAAAGAATATATATATATAATTTAATCATTTTGATAATATTCTAAACTATCTCATTTTTTATTTGCTAATAAGAATAATTTATTATATGCCATTGTCAATATCTCTTATTAATTATATTTAAATTCAATAAAATTCTCTAAATAATTAATTAGGGTGAACCAATAAGTCACATTGGGCCTGATATTCTATATCAAGTCCAATGTGAGCCGGATATAATTCCATATCGACCTAACATGGACCGGGATATGTTTATTAGTCAATTTCGATCAGATCTCACTGACGAACCAAGATATGTCCAATTGAATCCATTTTAGATTTTGTAGATTTCTGAGGTTATAAGGAATAAAACAGCACTATCCATGATTATTTCAGCTTCTCGAGTGGTGTTAAAATATTATTGAAAGAATCGGCTAAAAAATCCAACATGAACATAATATGAATTACATCAGACCCGCATTGGGCCTGATATGGAATTATATCAGGCCTAATGTGTCAATTAAATTTTAGTTTCATCTTAATTTATCTTATTCATTGTTCTAGGAAATTATATTACATTTAAATATAATTAACAAAAGATATTCGCAATAATATATAATAAATAGTTCTTATCATGAAATTAAAATATTATCAAAAGATATAAATTATATATATATATATATATATTTGGATTTAATTGTAGATTAGAATGTTTTAAAAACTTTCAACTAGTTTCATATAAAAAAATCCCAAATTTCTTCATTAGGCTAAAATAAAAAAAATATGATATTTTGCTTTTATAATATGGATAAAAAGAATGCATATTATCCTTCTATCCATGTCACAAAGAGTAAAATATCACATTTTTATATTTTAGTTTAATTAAGAAATCTATGCATTAATGAAAATAATTTTTTTATTCACAATGCATAATATATGTGATGGGTTGAGTATCCTGGGGCGGACACGTGGCTGAAAAAGCTGAGTGGCAAGATATAGCGAGTCTGAACGACTCTCTTTGCGGAGCTCCCGAGACCCTCTTGGGAAGGGGATCCACCGCCCCCCCCCCCCCCCCCCCCCCCCCCCCCCCGCGCGGTAGACATGCCCCGGAGATCAAATCAGGAGACTCACTCCCGAGATCACCTCGGGAAGCCAGGCCCCGAGACCACCTCGGAGAAGCGAAGTACCCGGGACCCCCCAAGCCAGAAGACCCCTAGATCACCTCGAGGAAGCGGAGCCCAAGAAGCGTTCGACCTCAAGTAACGATCCCCCTTTCTTCGGAATTACGGATAACAATTACCCATTATCGCGGAGTCATCATGACCCATAAATGTCGCAAAGTGCCGAACTTAATGCCGGTGTGGACCATTTCAAAGTTTATCCGATAACCGACAAACGGGAGGGGGGGCGTGGCAAGGATCGTGGAGACGCACGAAGGCAGCCGCCGCGGGTATAAAAGATACCTCAACCCCTCCAGTAAGGGGGTGACGCATTCTCTACTACTCGCATATCTTCTTGCCTTCTTTTCATCTCCTTCATCGAGGCATTGACTTGAGCGTTGGAGTAGGCTCCATCGGACAACCTCTGGCGTGTTCTCCTAATGCTCGTGTTAATCTCACAGGGCGTGAAGTTCCTCCTCTAGCGTCAGCATCTGCATGGGCTGAACCCTGGTGACTGGTCGTCGACGTTGATTCCTTCCGGAACAAGTTTGCATCGTCTGTGGGAAACCAGTAAAGCGCCAGAAGGAGCACTGATGACAGAGCCGACGGGACATTCCATTGTCCTGACAAAAGAGGAATTGGATCGCTTGGTGGCCAACACCATCAAAGAGGTGCTCAAACATCACCAAATCGAGCACGTCACCTCACAATGAGGTGTTTCTATACGGGAGGAGATCCCCAGAGACTCCATCTCGCACCCTCAACCGTGAAGATCCGTCACACCACCGGGGCGACGCGCCAGAACAACCCCGGACCACCGGCGAGACTCTCCCGGAGACATGGAGAAGGCCAACTCGGTAGCCTCTAGTGCGTTGAGACATGAAGATGGACAGGAGAAGAGGGAGAACCTAAGGTCTCCCCTAAGGCTCCCTATACTCCCCTCTCATTTGAGATTGTCGAAGACCCCATGCCGAAGCAGCTCCGCGGGTCTGGGATTGCTGATTATGATGGGAAGACAGATCCGGAGGATCATGTCTGTAAGTTTAAAAATGCGGCGCTCCTACACAACTACACCGACGGTGTGAAGTATCGTGTGTTCTTGAACACCCTGTCCGGGGCAGCCCAACGATGGTTCCAGCGGCTACCATCAGGTTCTATCAACTCCTTCATGGAGTTTAGAACTGCTTTCCTCTACCACTTTGCCAGTAGCCGTCGTTATCAGAAGACGGCGCTTAATCTCTTTGCTCTCGAGCAGAAGCCGAAAGAGCCGCTCAAGCAGTACATCCAGCTGTTCAACTGAGTGACACAAGATGTGTCAAGTGCCACGTCGAAAATCCTCGTCAATGCCTGTACCCAAGGGCTCTCAGAAGGAGATTTCTTCCGATCATTGGTGAAGAAGCCACCCGCCAGCTTCGATGATCTGCTGGGGCGGTCGGTCAAGCACATCAACGTGGTGGAAGTGCAATTCGCCTGACGCAAGGAATCAGCCGAGGTCCCCCCTCAAGCCATCACCCGGTCCAAGAGGAGGGAACCCCCGACCCCAGCTCAAGGAAAAGACCTTCACTTGGGGAAGGACCAGTGGGCTAGCTGGTCGAGACAGTGGACACCGAGCAGCCGGAGCCACTGATGAAGTAATGCGGTTTCCATGACAGTACGATCCACTCCGCCGAGGAGTGTCATTCCTTGAAGAAAAAATTGAGTGAAGAGGCAGACCCCAAACCTCGGAAGAAGTGGAAGAAGACGGGGTATCGCCGGAATTCCCCTCGGTGAAGCTTTTCTCCCAGACGTAGGCAGTTGAGAGAAAACGAGACCCGACACCAGTCCCGATCTTGGTCAAGGGGAAGGAGCCGGGGGCCAGCACCCCGCAGGTCTCCCTCCTTGGAAAGAGACCCCCGGAAGGGCAAGGGCCCTACACGCAGCCCGCCCTCTGGACATGTGGGAGTTATCTCCGGAGGACCCACTGGGGGAGACTCCCATCGGGCCAGGAAGTCCAACACCCGGCGCCTGGAGAACTATGCAATTGGGTCGAGCCGGAGCCAGGATCGTGGTCCTATAATCTCGTTTGGCCCCGAAGACTTGGAAGAGATGGAAGCTCCCCATAAAGACGCCTTGGTGATCCTTGCCCACATCGCCAACTATGAGGTCAAGCGCATCTTCATGGATACAGGAAGTTTCGTGAACATCTTGTACAAGGCTGCTCTGGATCAGATGCAGATCGACGATGATGAACTACTTCTGGTCTCGACCCCGTTGTTCGGCTTCACCGGGTATTGAGTACAATCGATAGGGCAAATCACCCTATCGCTATCGTTGGGTAGCGACGTGCTCGAGAGGACCAGGAGGACACCCTTCTTGATCGTGGATGCTCCCTCATCCTACAACGCCATCTTGGGCTGCCTGGCGCTCAGTGTCATCCAGGCGGTGGTCTCTGTCTACCACCAGAAGATAAAATTCCCGATTGGCGACCAAATGGCTAAAGTTAAAAGGGATCAACTGGTGTCTCGGTGATGCTACAGTGGGGAAGTCAGAGCGGAGTCCCAGAAGAACCCGAGGGTGCAGGAAGACTAATCGGAGGAAGCGACTATTCACAGAAGGACAGGAACGAAAGACTCACGAAGCTAGAACAGGCCAACTGTCTCTAGTCCGGTCACACCTGGTAAGATGTGTGTCGCATGTTATGTACTTGCCTATGTGTTCTTGCTGCCTTGCAGTAAATTCATGAAACAAAGAAACATACCCTCGCACAAGTACCAATACGCCAAACCAAAACCCTAATGTCTCGCGGTGCTGCAGATGCCAGGGGTACTTAGGCTTGATCTGAGTTCTACAGACGCCCGACCAAGAAATAAAAACCTTAATACCTTACGGTGTTGCGGATGCCCGGGGTACTTAGGCTTGGTCTGGGTTCTACAGACTCCCAGAAGTACAATCAAAAGTATAGCAAAGTAAGTACAGAATAATAAATGCAAATCGAACAACTAGGGTTTGAAACTCGGCCGATCTGGACCTCCGAAGTGCCGCGCACTTCCTCCTGGAGCCTCCCGGTCGTAGAGCCTCATCTTTAGCGCGTTGTCGTCGGTCAGAATGCTCAGAATCACTCTCAGAAGTTGAGTCTGAAGCAGAGGGGTCGAAGGCCCTTTTATAGTGCTTCATACGGGCGCCTAATACGTTGGGGCGCCCTTATAAACTTGGTCAAACCTTATCCCCGCGCCGACCTCGCCGCAGCTGATAAAACCTCTGACCAGGATGCCCCGGACCTCCCAGGCGCCTAACTGGAAGCTAATCTCTGTTTCAAACTCGAAACAGCAAATATAGCTTTCAACTTGGGCGCTCGTATCATTCCGGGCGCCTGAATGGAAGCATATTCTGCTTACTTCACGAAACTGTCATTTTCCTCTTTGGGTTGGGCGCCTGATCCTTACTGGGCGCCTGGCTTCAAAGCATTCAACCCAAACTGGGTTTTCTTCTTTGGTCTGGGCGCCCCCATCAATAGGGGCGCCTGGGTTGGCTATTTTCCAGCCCCTTACCTGCTTTGTCTCCGGTTCTTGATACTTGCAAGATATACAAACACAAAGCAAATATACATACAATATTAGCCTTAAGTGTTGAGGCAATCTGTGGTCCGGAGTGACCATGTGTTTTGATGTTTGGGCAAAGGTTTAAGTTAGGATTACCCTTGTGTATTTGATATGTGTATGTGAGTGTGCAGGTTGTACAGGTTTACACATATTGACTTGGCTGGACGGCTTTGGTATGGTGAAGGGTTGCATGGAGACAAGCTAGAGGCTTGTGTGCACCCGAGGGACCTGATATAGCAGGGATGATGAGCTGAGGGGCGCTGACTTCGAGGCGTACGTGAAGGATGGCATGAAGACAAGCTGGAGACTTGTGTGCATCCGAGGGACGAGGGCCGAAGATGAAGAGGGCACGAAGGCAATAGTCAAGGCTGCTGGTGAAGAGTCAGCTGAGGCAAGGGACAAGAGCCGAGGGAGGAGGACTCCAAGGGCAAGCCGGGAAGTAGACTTCAAAGGGCACACGTGAAGGGTGGCATGGAGGCAAGTCGAGGACTTGCGTGCGCATCCGAGGGATGACAACCAGTGGAAGAGGACTTCAAAGGGCAAGCCAAAGGAGTAGACCTGAAGGCACGCTTGGAGGAGGGTCAAGAGAGTGAGTAGGAGTGTTGTTGTAAGCTGGGCAGTCGACTGGGGGTTGTCCAGTCGACTGCCAAAACTCACAGTAGGTTCTGGACCCTGTACCAGTCGACTGTCATTTTGGCAGTCGACTGGTAAGTCACCAGAATTCGAATGTTGTGACTGTCAACGGTCGAATCTGAGTGGTGGCAGTCGACTGCCCTAGGACTAGTCAACTGCCAGCGGGTTTTCCAGCCCGAGTTCTATTTAAAGAGGACTCGGTTAGGGCTGGGTTTCTTGATGAAACAAGCTTGGTTAAGGCTTGTTAGTAGTCTCTAGAGTCCTAATCGTGTCAAGGTGTTGTGGCGAGGTTTCTCCACCCACAAGGAGCGACGAGGGCTAGCCGGAGGTTATCCGGGGAGTGATCCACCGACGGATTCTTGGATTAGTCACCCGGCCGGGGTGGATACCAAGTAAAATCGGTTTGTTAGCGTTGTTTGTTTCTATTATTATTGTTTCCGCTGTGCAACTAACAACGTAGGTACAAGAACAACCGAAGAAACGCTATTCACCCCCCTCTAGCGTACGGAATCGATCCTAACAATTGGTATCAGAGCGAAGGACCGCTCTTGATCGGACTAATCGCCGAGAGAGCACATGCTAGAGGCAAGAACCATGAAAGACAAATTTGGGGATGAGATCTACACTCCACCGGCCTACCACCATGAAGATTTCGGGTATTGGAAGACAAGGATGGAGATATGGCTTGGCATGGATTGGGACTGTAGGATGATCATAGAAGAGTCATTCGAAGTTCCAAAGGACAAGCACGGAAAGAAGCTTCATCCTAGATATTGGAACAAAGAGTAACAAGATCAATTTTGGGCAAATAAGAAGGTAATTGATATATTGGTAAATCTTTTACCTAATAATGTGTTGAGTTGTGTAGGTGAATATAAAGATGCATATGATCTATGAAAAAAAATAGAAGAAATCCATAAAAACCCTACACAAGTTCAAGAGCCCGAGGAGATAAGTCAAATGGCTCATGAAGAAGAAAAAGGACAAGAATTATCAACATCATCAAGTGAGGTGGAAGAATTGAGTGAAAGATCATCCACCTCATCAAGAGAAGAAGATGAAGTGTCGACTTCAAGAATTGATAGGGAGGAGAGACCCTCAACCATGCTGAAACAAGAGGAAGCATCCACTTCATCCAAGGTTGAAGAAGAAGTCAACCTAACCTCCACCTCCACCAAAGCTAAGAAGAAGGAACACATCATGTGCTTTGGTTGCAACGAAAAGGGACACTACAAGGATAAGTGTCCAAATGGTAAGAAAAAGGAGGTAACCCCTAAACAAATTTCAATTCTTTTTAAATCTAACATGGGGTGTAGGAATGGAGAAGCCCAAAAGAAGAAAAAGAAGATTAGATGTTTCACGTGTGGTGAGCTAGGTCACTACCACACGAAGTGCCCAAAGAGTGGAGAGCTCAAGAAAATGGAGCATTTAAGAAGATGGAGAAGAAGGAAAGAAAGAAGAGAAGAAGCTCACAACAAAGAGGGACTTCAAGGGTAAGGGAGGTAATTCCTAACCCTAAGTTAAAACACAATTCAATTTCAAGCTCCTCTATGCATGATAAAAATAGGGTTAATTATCCATCCATGCATTCTAGATTTAATGAAAAATGCTTAATGGTGCATAATTTTGGATTTAAGTATAATGATAGGAATAGGGTTAACAAGGTAGGTTATAACCCTAAGAAGGTCATACATCATGAGCAATCAAAGACCTATAGACCTAAGGACCAAGGCATTAACCCCAAGAGGGGGATAAATATGCATAGAGAAATGGGTAGGTCTAGGAATGTCCAAAGTGGACATATGGATTCTAGGTTTAGGAACCTAAAAAGGGAAAATCAAGCTTTAAGGGAAAAACTTGATAGGTTAGAGAAAACCCTAGAGAGATTCACGGTTGGATCTAAGGGTTTGGATATGGTGTTGGGTGGCCTAAACAGCACCAATGATAGGTCGGGTCTAGGATATCGATCTAAGGTCTCCCATGCCAAGGGAAAGAGATATGCTAGGGTAGCATATGATTATGGCAAGAATGGGAAGATCAAAAATGGCAAGGGAATGTCATTTAAAGGGAAGAAAAAGGTCTTAACTATGGACAAGGGGTCCAAGATTAAGAGTGTCAAGTTTGTAGGCCAAGAGTCACGGTGGAACACCGATGTGACCTAGTGATGGTTGAGTCACCTAGGGAGGTGGCTAGGGCTAAGAGCTCAAGGGGGAGCTCTAGGAGCCTTTGGGATATATGGTGAATGAACTTTGGGAGAGGTGCTCCTAAAGGTCTAGATGGACCATGGAGTGTGCCAAAAGAATTGGAGACAGACTTGAGTCTCAATTCTTGGGTTTTGGCATGGTGTTGTTGAGTTTCATGCATGAAAATATGACGTTGGGGTCATATAGCATGAAGGTTAGTTTTTGATGTATAAATTCATGTAAATCAATGCTAGGGATGCATTGTGGGTTGGCATGGGCAGAGACATCAAGAGGAAATCAAGACTAGGACTTTAGGTCAAGGTTCTATTGAACTTTTTAGCTAGTTTTGGATTTTGTGTCAAACTTAGGAATGGTGATGAATACATTTTGGAATATATTTTTCCCAAGTAGATATGGGTACCACAAACCTCTCCACAAAATTTGGAAATTTTTGGAGATTTGTGGAATTTTTGGCACGTTTCTGAATTTCGTCAGAAAAGCTGAAATTTCAGACATTTAGAGTATCAGTCGACTGCCAGGGGCAGTCAACTGGTCAATGTTAACTTTTGTATCAGCAACTGGTTTGGTGTCCAAATGATGTAAAACAAGTGTATGGGGGGCTAGTACACTATGTTTAGGATCATTGGGGATTAAAAGAACCAATAATTAGGATATTATTGGGGTCTTTTTGATGTTAGGCAAAGGGGGAGAAGTGTTAGGTTTAATTTGGGAAACCAAACATACCTTTGCAAGAAACCCTAGGTTTAGGGGAGCTAAGATTAAGGGGGAGCATGGTTGCTCCATTCTTGGTGTAAGGGGAACCTTGGACAGGTTCTTAAAAAGCCTTTGTAAGTCCAATGTAGGGGGAGCTTTGGAGAAGCTTTAAAAAGCATGTTTTGGTGGAAATTCCTAACTTGGAGGGTTAGGTGTGGGAAATTCCTAACTTGGAGGGTTAGGTGTGGAAAATTCTTAACTTGGAGGGTTAGGTGTGGGATGCCTTGGGATAGGATCCATGTATGCATTGCATATGCATTTATTTAGCATTGTTTTTGCTATTTATTACTATTTATTTTCCCTAACTTAAACGTATTGCCAAACATCAAAAAGGGAGAGATTGTTGAGGCAATTTGTGGTCCGGAGTGACCATGTGTTTTGATGTTTGGGCAAAGGGTTTAAGTTAGGATTACCCTTGTGTATTTGATATGTGTATGTGAGTGTGCAGGTTGTACAGGTTTACACATATTAACTTGGCTGGACGGCTTTGGTATAGTGAAGGGTTGCATGGAGACAAGCTAGAGGCTTGTGTGCACCCGAGGGACCTGATATAGCAGGGATGATGAGCCAAGGGGCGCTGACTTCGAGGCGTACGTGAAGGATGGCATGAAGACAAGCTGGAGGCTTATGTGCATCCGAGGGACGAGGGCCGAAGATGAAGAGGGTGCGAAGGCAATAGTCAAGGTTGCTGGTGAAGAGTCAGCTGAGGCAAGGGACAAGAGCCGAGGGAGGAGGACTCCAAGGGCAACCCGGGAAGTGGAACAAGCTTGGTTAGGGCTGGGTTTCTTGACGAAACAAGCTTGGTTAAGGGTTGTTAGTAGTCTCTAGAGTCCTGATCGTGTCAAGGTGTTGTGGCGAGGTTTCTCCACCCACAAGGAGCAACGAGGGCTAGCCGATCCGAGGAGTAATCCACCGACGGATTCTTGGATTAGTCACCCGGCCGGGGTGGATACCAAGTAAAATCGGTTTGTTAGCGTTGTTTGTTTCTATTATTATTGTTTCCGCTGTGCAACTAACAACGTAGGTACAAGAACAACCGAAGAAACGCTATTCACCCCCCTCTAGCGTACGGAATCGATCCTAACATTAAGGACTTGGTTCGTACTTCGGATTTCCACGAAACCCTAGGTCGAACCAACGTAAGTTTCCACCCCCGAGAACGCGCCTTTCACCTACTCCTTTCAGAAGACAGTTGCCACCTAGTCCTTCGGGTGGACTTTTGCTTAGCTTCCGATACTCTCGGATCTCGAGACGTCCGAACCCTGACCCGTCTCTACTTCTGTCCTTAGTCATCACTCAGCTAAGTTGCTCAGTCCCTCGGACCAAGACTTCGTGCCCAAACCCTAAGTCCAGGGCTTCGGTGCCCAACCCTCGGCCAGGTCTTCTTGCCCAGTCCTCGACCAGGACTTCGGTGCCCAACTCTCGGCCAGGTCTTCTTGCCCAGTCCTCGACCAGGACTTCGTGCCCACCTTCCGAGCAGGTCTTCGGTGCCCAGCCCTTTGCCAAGACTTAGTGCCCAATCCTCGATCATGACTTAGTGCCCAATTCTCCGAACCAGGACTTATTGCCTAGTTTCACTAGGACTTTGGTCCATTTTGTTACTCCTCTCTTAACTCCCCTTCTCTTGTTTAATGTATCACTGACTTAAGTTTATTGTCAAACATTAAAACATTTAGAGGAGGGCATCACTGATGCAACTTGCACCAACAATCTCCCCCATTTTGATGTTTGACAATATCTTAAGTTAGATTGGCTAAAGGGATAACTTACTATCCTTGGGATCAAAATAAAAAATGATCTAAGTTTTGAAAATATATTTTTGATCCTCTAGGAAAAATAGGGGAAAAAATTTCTAACTTTCACTCTCCCCTTTTTTTGAAAAACATTTTGATTAGTTAGGTCCTTTGGTAAGAGAGAGAAAAAAAATTATTTCTAACTTAAGGTGCATCTCTCTCCCTTTGTCATACATAAAAAAAATCAAAAAAATACTTGCACCAACAATGGAGACCTTTGATTCTTTTTGAAAATACTTAGTGTAATTTTTGAAAGCATAGTATAAAACTAAGTACTTAAGTATTTTGAACTCAGAAAACTTAAACAATATTGCTTTTTTTTTGAGAAAATACCGTATTTTTGAAAGAATACTATGAGCTTTGAAAGGTACAAATACTTTGAAAAATGATCTTTGAAACATGCAGGTACTTTAACAGATATTATGAATTTTTGAGAAATATTCAAGTACTTTTGAAGGAAATAGATTGAGCCTTTTTGGAAAATCTAAGTACTTTTGAAACATATTAGAATTTTTAAAAAACATAAGTACTTTGAAAAATATAAATTTTGAAAAATTAAGTACTTTGAAATTATTATGAATTTTGAGAAGTCTAAGTTCTTGACATGGTTCCTTTTCCAGTCTGACATAATCTTAGGAAATCTTGTTAACTACAGGGACATTTTCCTAAGTGTCCTGAAAAATTCTCCAAATTCAAGTAAGTACTATTTCTAAACAGAATTTTGATAGGTAAAAAAAATGATAGTATTTAGAAAATATATGTAGGTACATTTTGAAAAATGTATGAATTTTTGAAGACATAATATTTTACTTGACTTTGTTTATCTTCCAGTCTGACATAATCATAGGAAACCTTGTTGACTACAAGGACATTTTCCTAAGTGTCCTGGAAAATTTTCCAAACTCAAGAAAAACATTATTTCAAATTGATTAAAACCTGATGAATTTTTGAAGATAATAGTATTTTTAAAGAGAAATTATTAAAATGATAGCCTTTGAAAGGATACTTATGTTTTCAAAAGGATTTAAAAATACCGCACATGAAAACATTCGAAATATTCAATAATTCTTTTAATTTGACCTCCCCCTAAACTTGACCCAGTCCTGGGAAGCTTGTTGACCACAAGTACTCTTCCTCTGAGTCTTTAGGATTTGGTTCAGATAAAAAAAATTATTTAACAATTTTAAAAAAATAAATGATTACCAAAAAAATACTTTTCTGAAATTCATCTTTTGACTCAGACTCCCCCTAAATTTGACACATCCTAGGAGTCCTTGAAGATCATGAAGTGGACCTTCCTCTGTGTCTTTAGGGTTTATCAAAATCAAAAGAGATATAGGCACAATTTTTTGAACATATAATTTTTAAAACATAAGCCTTTTTCGAAAACACAAGTGATAATGATTTAAAGCGCAGTTTTCGAAAAGTATTTTTAAATGAAGGAAAGAAAAGAACTCCCCCTGTATCCGACACCGTTTGACATTTAGAGGAGTACATCACTGATGCAACTTGCACCAACAATCTCTCCCTTTTTGATGTTTGACTCTATCTAAGTTCCCTAAGGAACTTTAGTGTTGTCCTAAGAGGCTTGTGTCTAATTGCATAAGTCAAACAATTTTCAAAAGGATATAATTTTTGAAAACATATACTGTATTGGCAATCAGACAGACATGAAATCCATAAAAACATTATTATGTTAAAGCACTATTTTGAAAATATATTTTTAGAAAAATATTCTAGCAATTTTGAAAAATAATTTTGAAAACTATTTTTCAATTCATTAGTCCTTAACATCTCACCCATTCTAGATATCTCAATACAGCAAGCATGGTTGTCTTATGGGTGTATTGTGAGATACTTGAATCATTTTCCTTAATTTATTATTAAATCTAAGATTTAATTGAAACTTGTATTAGATTCAAATCTAGCAATAGTAAAGTGAATTTGATTTTCAGTAATTGGCTTCCAGGTCTTGGCGAGGCACTAGGTTTTCTTTGGCCGTAGCCTTATTGGATCATCAACCCTTTCCATGACAAAGTCTTTTATAGAAAATTCATCTTCAAGTTACTTCTTGAAAGATTTTGGTCTAACTAGTTTAGGTTTTGGATCGGTAGCTTCGGCTAGTTCCACCAGAAGGCTTCCCTAACGTACTATCATCTCACCTCCACCTAATACTAGGTTGATCAAGTTTCAATTATCCTTTTTCCTATAACTGTTCTAATTTATGCATAAAATTAAATATGAATGACATGTCATATATTAAAAGAAAATAACATATGCATGTTTATGGCATTAATGCATGATTCAAACAAGTCCAAAGTATTTTAATTACATTTCTAAAGATGTATCAAATTCTTGATTTGATACATGTAGTGTGAACCGGCGAATATGTCAACCCACTTTGACATATTTAATTTTTATCAAATTAATTGTTGCGGTTTGGGTAAAATTTTATTTTAGTTCGAGTTTAAATTATTTAAGATTTAGTTGGATTCAAGTTAATTAAGAATTAATTGAAGATGAATTAGCTAGAAATTAATTAATTTGAATTAATTAGGAATTAATTAATTTGAATTAATTAAGATTTAATTGAATTAATTTAGAATTAATTTGAATTCGAGTTAATTAAGATTTAATTGATTTGAATTAATTTAAGTTTGAATTAATAAAGATTTAACTGAATTAATTTGAATTATTTGAATTTGAATAAATTTAAGTTTGAATTAATTAAAATTTAATTAAATTAAATTAAGTTTGAATTAATTAAGATTTAATTGAATTAATTTGAATTTGAATTAATTTAGATTTAATTGAATTAATTTAAGTTTGAATTAATTAAGATTTAATTGAATTAATTTGAATTATTTGAATTTGAATAATTTAAATTTGAATTAATTAAAATTTAATTAAATTAATTTATGTTTGAATTAATTAAGATTTAATTGAATTAATTTTAATTTGGTTTAATTTAGATTTAATTGAATTAATTTAAGTTTGAATTAATTAAGATTTAATTGAATTAATTTAAGTTTGAATTAATTAAGATTTAATTAAATTAATTTAAGTTTGAATTAATTAAGAAAGTTTGAATTAATTTAGATTTAATTGAATTAATTTGAATTAATTAAGATTTAATTGAATTAATTTAAGTTTGAATTAATTTATATTTAATTGAATTAATTTAAGTTTGAATTAATTTAGATTTAAATGAATAAATTTAAGTTTCGATTAATTAAGATTTAATTGAATTAATTTAAGTTTGAATTAATTAAGATTTAATTGAATTAATTTAAGTTTTAATTTAATTAATTTAAGTTTGGATTAATTTAGATCTAATTGAATTAATTTAAGTTTGAATTAATTAAGATTTAATTGAATTAATTTAAGATTTAATTGAATTAATTTAAGTTTTAATTTAATTAATTTAAGTTTGGACTAATTTAGATTTAATTGAATTAATTTATGTTTGAATTAATTAAGATTTAATTGATTTGAATTTGATTTAGGAAGGATTTAATTAAGATTGAATAATTAAGGTTGAAATGATTAATTAATAGTTGTGGGTTTAAGTTTATCATTTCCATTATTTCGAAAATTTCTGCTTCATCCATTATTTCTTCTTTATCTATCTTTTCAAATTTTTCTAATAATTCAGATTTATTTGAACCTTTGTGAACTTTATTAACTATGGCCTTTATCTTAGATAGTTTCATATCCTCCTCATCCTCAAAATTACATCTTTTAGTATCCTCAAAGTAGGAGGAGTAATTTGGGCCACTAGTTAAAGTTTTGTAATAATTTTCAAGAATATCTATAATTAAGTTATTAACTAGGAGAATTTCATTTTCAAAATTATCCTCAGAAATAATATTTTTAGAATTAACTATAATTAAGTTATTATCTAGGAGAATTTCATTTTCAAAATTATCCTCAGAGATAATATTTTCATAATTAACTTTTGGATTATCCTTAAGATTTTCAAATTCAAATTCAGAGTTATACACTGGATTTTCAAATTTGAATTCATAATTATCTAAAGGATTTTCAAATTTAGAATTATCCTTAAGCTTTTTGAATTCAGATTTATTCTTAAGATTTTTTGAAATAACAAATTTAATTTCAGAATCGAAATTATTTTTAATATTGTCAGAATTAATTTCAAAAATCATTAAATTGACATTAAGAATTAAATAATTGATTTCTAATATTTTAGCATTATTTGCATTTTCTAACTGGTCATGCAAGATATTAACTTGACTATGCAATAATTCTAATTTATCAGAGAAATTAACTAAATTATCATAAGACAGTGCAGGAATTTGTAAAATTTTTGGAATGCAAATTCTGCGTACCTTCGCCGAACACTGGCTCTTGTAGTGCCCGTACATTTCACACTTGAAGCATTTGATGTGACCTTTATCTCTCCGGACTCATGGCGCTGGTGTCTCCTTTGCCGCCAGTGAGGAACGATTTTTACGAGTAGGGCACTGATTTTTATAGTGCCCTCTCTCCCTGCACGTGAAGCATATAACATGGAATTTAAAATTTGACATTTTAAAATTAAATGTACCTGATTCACCCCTGGGCTCCCCCTCAACTCCTGGCGTTGTTGCTCCGTCGGTGATTAGTCCGGTGAAGAGCGGCCTAGCTCTGATACCAATTGTAGGACTGGTGCCGTCGATAGAGGGGGAGGTGAATATCGACCGTTAAAACTTTTTCGAAAACTTCGTAAGACTTTCGTTCGTAGTGGACTCAGAGTGTTAGTGCAGCGGAAAATAAAATAGAACGAATACAAGGACACAGCGGGATTTATTTACTTGATTCCTAACCCCCCAGGGTCGGTACGTCCAAGGCCTATGTACTCGACGTGAGTCCACTATTGGTCTCCTTTCCGGAATTTCCAGAGGCGGAGAAAACCCGTCTTACAATGTAGAAGTACAATCAAAAGTATAGCAAAGTAAATATAGAATAATAAATGCAAACAGAACAACTAGGGTTTGAAACTCGGCCGATCTGGACCTCCGAAGTGCCGCGCACTTCCTCTTGGAGCCTCCCGATCGTAGAGCCTCGTCTTTAGCGCATTGTCATCCGTCAGAATGCTCAGAATCACTCTCAGAAGTTGTGTCTGAAGCAGAGGGGTCGAAGCCCCTTTTATAGTGCTTCATACGGGTGCCTGATACGTTGGGGGTGCCCTTATAAACTTGGTCAAACCTTATCCCCGCGTTGACCTCGCCGCAGCTGATAAAACCTCTGACCAGGGTGCCCCAGACCTCCTAGGTGCCTAACTGGAAGCTAATCTCTGTTTCGAACTCGAAACAGCAAATATAGCTTTCAGCTTGGGCGCCCGTATCATCCCGGGCGCCTGAATGGAAGCCTATTCTGCTTACTTCACGAAACTGTCATTTTCCTCTTTGGGCTGGGCGCCTGATCCTTACTGGGCGCCTGGCTTTAAAGCATTCAACCCAAACTGGGTTTTCTTCTTTGGTCTGGGCGCCCCCATCAATAGGGGCGCCTGGGTTGGCTGTTTTCCAGCCCCTTGCCTGCTTTGTCTCCGGTTCTTGGTACCTGCAAGATACACAAACACAAAGCAAATATACATACAATATTAGCCTTAAGGACTTGGTTCATACTTCGGATTTCCACGAAACCCTAGGTCGAACCGACGCAAGTTCCCACCCCCGAGAACGTGCCTTTCACCTACTCCTTTCAGGAGGCGGTTGCCACCTAGTCCTTCGGGTGGACTTTTGCTTAGCTTCCGATACTCTCGGATCTCGAGACGTCCGAACCCTGACCCGTCTCTACTTCTGTCCTTAGTCATCGCTCAGCTAAGTTGCTCAGTCCCTCGGACCAAGACTTCGTGCCCAAACCCTAAGTCCAGGACTTCGGTGCCCAACCCTCCGCCAGGTCTTCTTGCCCAGTCCTCGACCAGGACTTCGGTGCCCATCCCTCGGCCAGGTCTTCTTGCCCAGTCCTCGACCAGGACTTCGTACCCACCTTCTGAGCAGGTCTTCGGTGCCCAGCCCTTTGCCAGGACTTAGTGCCCAATCCTCGATCAGGACTTAGTGCCCAATTCTCCGAACCAGGACTTATTGCCTAGTTTCACTAGGACTTTGGTCCATTTTGTTACTCCTCTCTTAACTCCCCTTCTCTTGTTTAATGTATCACAGACTTAAGTCTATTGTCAATCATTAAAACATTTAGAGGAGGACATCACTGATGCAGCTTGCACCAACAGAGATCACTCCTTTGACCGAGTTTTTCCCTATCGCTTCAGTATCCCCGCATGGTCGCGTAGCCCGGAACAAAGGGGAAGAGAAGGGGGAGCAGCAGCTACAACTCCTCCTCGGATGACACACTACTCCAAGCCCGACCGATGTCTGATGCCCAAAACTCGGGGAAACGGGCGATCAGGCGAAGGAGAGCAACCGAGGACGAATAGAAGATGAACCACTAGGAGATGCTCTCGGGTGAAACAAATGATATCATCTCTGTCATGCTCCCCGGCGAAGCATGTAATGTCTTTTCTGAACTCTCCGATGAAACATGTGGTTCCATCTCCACCGGGCTCTCCCGGGAAAGATGCAACATCATCTCTGCTATGCTCCCCAGTGATGCCGAAGACCCCTGGTAGAAGGGGGGATGATGGAGGATGTACCGAGAAGGGGTACGCTTAATAGGGGATTCTAGGAGCGCCGGACTTAGCCCGGACAGACGGGACTTCGCACCCCTTTGGGTGGTGAACCTCCTCCCTTGCCGGGATCCTCTCCAGGCTGCAACCTCAGTTCCCTTTCTGGTCCATGAGAATGGGAAGGAGAGATGGAGGGGACGAATGTGTTGGCCTTCCACCTTTATAGAGGGGACTGCCCATCCGCATTTAATGCAGGAACGACGCAGGAGCAGTAATAGACGTCAATCCTGAAGCATCGCGTCGATTGGTATGCTTCTGCTGTGCCTGGGACTTCGCAACCCTTTATAGGTCAATTCAATGGATTGCTTGGGACCCGGAGACGACGGTTCAGAGGCCGCAAACACTCAATAGAGAAAGGAGTCAACATGGGGCCCATAGAAGAGTAGCCACGGGCTTGGTAGTTGGGCTTGCGGGGTTATCTTGGGGAGATTCGTACCCAGGATCAAGCCCGAAAAACCTCTAAAGACATTCAACATCACAGGAGGTGTTGGGTCCCTAGAACCAACCCAAGGGGATGCAGGGGACGAGCAGTGGTTACCTGACTCCTTTACCCCAGGGGCTGAGAGGGAATGCTCATTCTTCAAAAAAGTTAATCTGCTATCTGACCCCTGTAGTCAAAGAAAGATACCGATCCTTCTACTCTCTGAGCCCTCAAGACGAAGACTAATGATACAGGGAACCAAACGCAAAAGCATGCGCAGGACAATAAGGCAAAGAGATATTTTCATTATAACCAAAGCGGGTACATTGAGGCCAAGCTCTCAGGCAACAAATAATCCTGCAGCTCTTTGTCCTCAGGAGGGAGCTCTTCCCAAACTCGGTCGATGCTCATGAAGCCCAGGTCGGCATCCGGAGGCAAAAGTTGGGTCTTCTTCAGTTGCTCGATGGCCCCGTAAAAGCCTTGCTTCAAGCGTTTCATTACCTGGCCGGTAATGATGTCGCCAAATTCATCCGACTCCAGGTACTTAGCAAGTCTGCCTCAACCTCTTTCATGCGGGAAGCCTCAGCAACCCGAAAGTTGCGCACGTCGGCCTCAGCAGCTTCCTTGGCATGCTTTAGCTGTTCGATCTCAGCAGTCATTTTATCTTGGTCCACCAGAGCCTCCTTGAGCCTGGTCGAGGTAGCCCATACTTCCGACCGTGCCTGGGCCAGATCCTCCTCGACGTCAGACAGGCGATCAGCCGCCATCAAGAGGTCAGACTCCTTCTGGGAGAGCTGACGCACTTTGACACATTCATTTGACCTCCCGGCCGAGGCCTCCAGAAGGCGGATATCGCCCAACAACTTCTTCTCCTTCCCATGAAGTTGGTCCCGCTCCCGAGTCACCTGGAGTAGGTCATTGATGACGGCCACAACCTTCTCGGATGCTAAACGTTCCTGGTGCCTAGAACTCTGGAGAGAGGACTCCATGGCCAGCAAGGTGTCCAACTGATGCTCCACCTTCGTGTGGAGAGCTCTGCTGACCCCCGCTTGCATAAGTCCCGCTCTGTGCTCGTGGTCATCTGTGACCTCTTCTCTCAGGGCCCGGCGGGTCAGGGCTTCAATCTCGGGCCAGGCGTACAAGCCATGGTCGGCTGTCAGGTAGTCTTCAGCCGCCTATCATTGCACCAAGGAATTATAGAGCATACAAGAAAACAACCTATGTATTGGGAACACACACCTTCAAAAGGGACTCACGGAGAGTGGTGAGAGACCCCGCAGAGACTCACACGGCTTCCCCCTCTTGAGACCTTGAGGTGTCAACCCGGCTCTCAGAAGACAACGAGCCCCTGTGCGGAGGAAGTAGCTGGACAGTAGGAGCTCCGGGTGGCAGGGTAGAAGGGCTGGAGTCGCCCTCCTCGGAGCTGGAAGTCCCCTCGGAAGAAAGGCCCTCGGTCGGAATCTCCTTCAACTGCACCGGGGGAAAAAATTGCAGGGAAACCTTGATGGACCCAAAAGAGCTGTCACGAATGTGGGTCTCAAATTTAGAATATTTGTAAAGCTGGAAACCCTTTTTTCTCACAAGAATAAAAATGTAGTAAAGGGGCCACAGGTCGTATTTTTCCTAGGCCTAGTTGCGGTTGTCTGATTCAGACTTGAGTTTATGTATCGTCACTTATTTTTGGGTTTCAGATAAATTCTAAACTTAGGTTGCAATCAGAAATGAAAAACACCAAGAAAAGGGAAGAAACTTAACTAAATGAACTCGACAAGACAATAGCAACTAATAAACTCAACTAATTGTGAACTTCTTTGACTAATGCAACTAGCTGAACTCGGAAATGAGTTTGATATCCAAAGCAATTCAAATGCTAAGAAAATTAAATCAACACAATAGCTGAATTTTGATTGAAACTAAGGCAAGAACTTCAAACCTAATTGTAGCAATAACACTTGATTCTAATGCTGAATTTAAAATCTAGATGCAGTAGCTAGCTGTACCCGAAACAAACTGATTTTAAACTCAATGGCACACTAAAACTTGCACTTAACTTGATGCCAAACACTGCGTAAACTACACTTGATACAAAGTTCAGAATTTATCAACTTGATACACCAAGATGAGAAAACTATTGTGCCAAAGATTATCCTAAATTGCTTCAACTGTAGACTGACAATTATGAAATGCTAGCTGATCAATTCTGTATGGAAAACAAAGCTATTAGGGACATGATCTCCTGGATAAATGAAACAATGCAACAATGAATCAAAGACTGAGCAATTCGGAATGCAAGAATGCAATCTGAATACAGAAATGAAATTCAGCAGCTAAAGAGTGCAAACTGAATGCAGCAATGAAGCAAAGCAACTGAAATGAAGCAAAAGAAATTAGAGGAACTGAATGTAGAAACAATCTGAATGCAGGAACAAAATTTGGTAGCTAAAGGATGCAAAAACAAACTCAAATGAAACCAAATTGCAGAGCTTAAGCTAATGTGCAGAAATAAATTTCTGCAGAAATCGAAAGAAAAACCAAGTGCTGAAATTAACAAAACAAACTACAAAAGTTACAACCAATACTCAAATGAGATTTAGAAGATAAAGGTGCACTAGTGTACAACTCAGAACTGCAGCTAAACTTACAAATCCCAGTATTGACACGCAGAGTCAGAAACAAGAATTCTGATACGCAACAATTCAGCTGAACAAAAATTCAGAAATGCGACTAAATGCTAAACAAACTCAGATCAAATGCATTAGCTAGCTAAATGTTGTCTTCAACCTCAGGAATTAAAACTAGGCATGAATTGAATTTGAAATGAACTGAAAAATTCAGAACTAAACTGGCATTTGCAGAAACAAGGCTGATACGCAGTGACAACTTGATACGCAAACAATTAAACAAGAAATAAACTGAATTTGAACAGATTTGTTCACTTAACAAGATCCCTAGATGATTACCTTGCAGAATGAAACGTAATTAAGGCTAAATCTATTCAAGATAGTGAACTGAAACAACTAATACTAAGACAGTAACAGAATTGAAGTGCAGAATTGAAATTACAGCTAAAGCAACAAGAAATGCCATAAAAACTAAGCCTCGACCATTCCCTTGTCTCAAGACCTCCTTGCCGTCACACAAGAGCAAGCCAAGAACCCGATCAGCTCCACAAATCAATGAAAAACAGCTTCAATCTCGACTCTGCTCACAGATTGCACTCAGCTGGAGAAAACCAATCCGATCTCCTCGATCTCGCGATGTCGAGGTGTGATGATGATTTGGTAATGATCAAAGAATACCATAGGACCCTCCAGTAAGCTCCGATGGAAGAAAATGGCACGCGATCGCGATTGAATCGATCAGATCACAGAAATGGACGAAACCCTCAATCCACTCTGTTCCGGTGCAAATCCGAGCTAGAATCTCAACAGAAACCTTCTCCCAATGATCCAGATCGTGTTCCAAGGTTGTGATCGAGATAGCCACGCCTTCAGATGGAAAAATCGCCATAGAAATGAAGAACAAGTGAAGAAAATTTGAAGAAGCTGCGAAAATGCGACGCTGATCCGAAGCAGAGGAAGCTGTTTAAGTAGTTAACCAGTGAACGGCTGAGATCATTTCACTTCCATCCAACGGCTGATCTTCGTCCGATTTGACTCAAACTTCCCAGATCTTGATCAAGGGTCAGGATCATTCTCGGGGTAGCTCAGATTTGCCAGATTTGCAACGGATGGTTCAGATCCCCTTGATCTTTGAACGAACGGTCTAGCTTCTCCCTAACTTGATACGACGGCTAGATGATTTCTGATTTGGACGAAACCTTCAGATCTTGATCTGATCGCTCGATTAGCCTTAATCCCAGCTCGGATTGATCAGAAGTTCTCAAATGGTCTAGATCTAACCGTTCTTGCATCGGACGGTCCATATTAGTTGACGCTTGATCACTTGATCCAGTCCACTTTTGACTCAACTTTGACCCAACATGACCTAGGTCCATGATCCTTCCAAGTCTACAAAAGCAGATCAACAATTTAGTGACAAAACAATTCAAATATATCAAAATTTGCAATTAGGTCCAAAATGAATGTAAATCCTAGAACCTAGGGTAAATCCACAATTACACAAGTAAAATATGGGTCAAACACGGATTTTAGCATCTGAAATGATCAATAAAATGATACTTATCAAGCCTCCAACGCCGCATCTAGCCTTTTTTGAAGGCGGTTAAGTAGCATTCAGTATTGGGTGGGCAATACTTTCTTACTCTTAGGGGCCTCGGCAGGGTCAGTCGAAGAAGAGTCGGAGGCCTGACCACCTACCTCCGAAGCGGCAGTCGAAGGAAAGGTAGAGATAGGGGAATAGCTTCCCCACCATCGGGAGATGAAATATCCTCCTCAGGGACAGATGGAAGGGTGTTGGGGCCACTGGAGCTCAGCCTTTTCCATCTGGGGCCCGAGCATTCCGAAACCTTCCTCTTCTTCCGACCAGAGAATTGGGTTGTTGAGGGAGTAGTAGGAGGCGATGACTCCCCGGTGACCCCCTCCGGATGGACAGCAGCCGGGGACGGGTCATCCTCTGAAGGGATGCTCACCTCCGAATCAACCGACGGACCGGAAGTCCCCCGGTCCGCAAATGGAGGAGGCGCAGTAGTAACCTCTGCCCGTCCTAGTGAGGCAGACCCACTGGGTGATTCAGTGGTCCCCTCTAAGAACTCGACTGGAGCAGAGGGCGCATCAGGAGCGACAGGGGGAGGGGCCAGCGCCTCCTTGTTGGCCTCCTCCCACTTGATAAGTCGGTGCATCACCCTCGGAAACATGAGTTTCTCTGCAATAACCACGCAAGAGGATATCAATTAGAACTAACAGGCATTGATGAAAAAATGAATGTACCAAGGCTGGGGCTAATCTGGGTCACTTTAGAGCTAAGGTTCGCTCAGTACATGAGCTCCTCACTCTGCACCAGACCTGGGCCACTGAACTCCATGCCGGAGAGAATGTTCCTGGCACTAGTAGGGTGGACTCTGGAGGAAATTCCCTAATGAGGGAGGAGTCGGCAACTCCTCCGTCCAGCGGAGAGGACTGAAGGGTTGTGTAGGCAGTTGGATGAAGAAGAACTTCTCTCTCCACCCTTTGTGCGAGAAAGGGAACCCTCATAGGAATTTATGATCGAAACGAAGAATGAATGGAAAAGGCGAGGGGTCAAGGGGATGTCGAAGAGATTAAAGATAATGTTCGCCCCGCCCATCTGGGCAAAGGCGTTGGGAGCCATCTGGTGGAGGGGGATATCAAAATAGGAGGTCACATTCATGAAAAAAAGAGGAATGGGGAAGCAGAGCTCCGACTTTACTTGCCCCAAAAAGAAGGTACATGTTGGTGCCCCAGTTGGTTTTGATGTGATCAACCATGTTAGGTTAGGTCCTGTTGGGTTTAATCCCTCTGCTAAGTGTGCAGGAGCTTAGGTACGGAGGAAGCCGAGCGTAAGACGTAGCGGACGAGAAGGATTGTGCGTGGAAGTGAGCCGACAGGCTCGGTACAATCCGAGGGACGCGGAAGCTGCGGAAGAGTATACTGGTGGAGCGAGAAGGACATGCACGGTGTCCGAGGGATGAGAAGCCGGGAGGAAGGACGCTCGAGGGGCGAAAGGCCGGAGTCGGGTTCGGGTGAGCCTAACTCCGATTGGCCGGAAATCACCCAGAAGACGAAGAATCAAAATGACTAGTCCAAGCGCTCAAAAGAAAAGAAAAAATTATTTGGTGCCACGAAGGATCGAACCCAAGACCTCAACAACACACACTAACCCACTTACCATTTGGACTAAAGGGCGATGGCAATAAAATGTTGCCGATATTACTACTTAGAGATTACAACAGCGACATGGAGATTCCAACAACCATCTCAAGGAAAGATAAAGTTTTAATTAAAACAATTAAAACTTAAAGGATAATGTTACATTATCCTTTAATCAAATCCAATGGATACAGTTTAATCCCATCCAAGATCAACCATCCAGATTACATCCATGGATCAACGGCCAAGAGAAAAGTGATCAACAATCAACAATCCAGATTTATTCTCTTAGGCTATAAATAGACTTAGAGGTTTTACTTTAGAAATCAATCATTTTATTCATTCTTGTAAAATCTCTAATGTGCTATTTTTGTAAGGCTTCTCCGCCACAAGGAGATTTTTATTGAGCGTCCACTGCCTTGGAAGCAACGTTCTCAATTGCGACCAAGTTCTTTTTTTGAAGACGAGTGCCTCCACTTTCATAATTTTTTCCCCGTCTATTCACCCCCCTCTAGCCAGTCCAACCCGATCCAACAAGTGGTATCAGAGCCAAGGTCGCCGCAGAAGGACTAATCGCCGACTGCAGCAATTTCAAGAAAAATGGTTGGAGCCGTAATCTACCCGCCGAAATTTGAGGGGGAGTTCACAATGTGGAAGCGCCGAATGCAGGTATTTTTTAAAACTGATATTGAATTGCTAATAATTAAGAAAAATGGATTTTCAGTTCCTAAAGACAACAACGGCAAGGTTAAAGAAATAAAGTCGTGGACCAAGAAGGAGAAATCAGACTTTGAAGCAAACGGCAAAGCTGAATTTCATCTACTAGCCGTTCTTCCCGCACAAGAAATTAATCGCATCAAGAATTACAACTCGGCAAAAGAGCTCTGGGAGAAATTCCTAGAATTGCATGAAGAGAAGAATAAGAAATCAGACATCGCCGCACTGAACACAAGAAAGATCCAACTCGACGATGAGTCCTCGTCAGAGGAGTCGGAAGGTCAAGAATACGCGGGACTTGCGCTGATGGCAAACCATCAAGAAGGGAGCACTGATGAAGGGGGAGAGACGTCAGAAGAAAGCGACGACGAAGGAGGAACCTCGCTTTTCGAAACCGACCCGGTAAGTGAGGTATGTCTACTTCCACTTGCTCGAATCTACTCGATAATAAAATCCATGGTTAAGTCGATGAATAAATTGGAGATAGAAAACTCTGAGTTAAAAGAAAGATTTGGTACTGTATGCTTATCTGTTCTATCCGACCAATTAAAAATAGAAAATGAAAATTTGAAGAATCTAGTGGACAAATTAGAAAATGATATTGCATATTTAAGAATTAAAAAGAAATTTTATTCTGAAAATCTGAATTGGTATGTTAAAAATCATAAGAGGAGAATTCCTAGAAATTATATTCCTCCAAAGTTTTAGATTAACCCCGTAGATGAAAATTTATTTTGGGTTCCAAAATTTATTTTAAACTGATAAGTTTTTTTTGTGCAGAATTCTTTTACAAAAGTTATGTTAATAATTTTCAAATATTTTCGGTCAAAATTTGAAATTAAAATTAAAAAAATAGATAAATAATTTATTTTTATTGATCTAATTTTTCATGATTCAGATATAGTGGAAAAACTCATTATAATTTTTTTTAAAAAAAAATATTCGAAGTATATGTTATTTTCAGACTTGATAAACAAATTTAAAGCTGAAAATTTTTGTCTAAACTCATATCTTCATCTTCGACTTTGACAAAAATATTCAGATTTTTTTCATAAATGTTCAATTTTTTATGAATCGTTTATTGAAATTTATTTTTTATGAATCATAAAAAAAATTGGAATTAACTTCTGAAAAAATATGTCATTTTAAATTTGAAAAATTTGTGGTAATGCGATTCTTTTTACTTAGAATATTTGTTATCACACTTAAAATTTTTCTTCTTCCCTAATTATATTTTCCCTTCTCTATTTTTTTTGTCCCATTTTTGCTGTGATCAAAGGGGGAGAGTAGTTCGGGGGAGGTTATGTACATGATTACAAAATTTTTTATGCTTAATTCTGTTACAATACTATTATTGTTTGTTGTTTATCCCTAACTAAACTTGGGTTGATGCACATCAAAAAGGGGGAGATTGTTGGTGCCCCAGTTGGTTTTGATGTGATCAACCATGTTAGGTTAGGTCCTGTTGGGTTTAATCCCTCTGCTAAGTGTGCAGGAGCTTAGGTACGGAGGAAGCCGAGCGTAAGACGTAGCGGACGAGAAGGATTGTGCGGGGAAGTGAGCTGACAGGCTCGGTACAATCCGAGGGACGCGGAAGCTGCGGAAGAGTACACCGGTGGAGCGAGAAGGACGTGCACGGTGTCCGAGGGACGAGAAGCCGGGAGGAAGGACGCTCGAGGGGCAAAAGGCCGGAGTCGGGTTCGGGTGAGCCTAACTCCGGTTGGCCGGAAATCACCCAGAAGACGAAGAATCAAAATGACTAGT
This sequence comes from Boesenbergia rotunda, assembly GCA_024364735.1. NCBI lineage: Eukaryota > Viridiplantae > Streptophyta > Magnoliopsida > Zingiberales > Zingiberaceae > Boesenbergia > Boesenbergia rotunda. The sequence continues at coordinate 224,062 of JAGFNQ010006964.1, forward strand.
CCAAGCGCCCAAAAGAAAAGAGAAAATTATTTGGTGCCACGAAGGATCGAACCCAAGACCTCAACAACACACACTAACCCACTTACCATTTGGACTAAAGGGCGATGGCAATAAAATGTTGCCGATATTACTACTTAGAGATTACAACAGCGACATGGAGATTCCAACAACCATCTCGAGGAAAGATAAAGTTTTAATTAAAACAATTAAAACTTAAAGGATAATGTTACATTATCCTTTAATCAAATCCAATAGATGCAATTTAATCCCATCCAAGATCAACCATCCAGATTACATCCATGGATCAACGGCCAAGAGAAAAGTGATCAACAATCAACAATCCAGATTTATTCTCTTAGGCTATAAATAGACTTAGAGGTTTTACTTTAGAAATCAATCATTTTATTCATTCTTGTAAAATCTCTAGCGTGCTATTTTTGTAAGGCTTCTCCGCCACAAGGAGATTTTTATTGAGCGTCCACTGCCTTGGAAGCAACGTTCTCAGTTGCGACCAAGTTCTTTTTTTGAAGACGAGTGCCTCCACTTTCATAATTTTTTTCCCCGTCTATTCACCCCCTCTAGCCGGTCCAACCCAATCCAACAGTACAGAAACCTACGGGAGGCTCCACCGGTGTCTGGTCTACTTTAGAGATCACCACCGCCATCTCGGTCAGAATTGTTGATGCAGTCTGGCCCGATTGTTGTTTTGGTGTTGACAACGATTTAAGTTTGGTTGAATGAATTCGAATTAAGTCCTAGTCGGGGACTGGGCACGAAACCCTAGTGAGTGAAGCTAGGTTGATTGAAATCCCGATGAGTGAAGCCGGGTCCTAGTGAGTGAAGCCAGGTGAATGAAATCCCGGTGAGTAAAGTTGGGTCCTGGTGAGTGAAGCCAGATAATTGGAAATCCCGGTGAGTGAAGTCGGGTCCTGGTGAGTGAAGCCAGGTGATTGAAATCCCGGTGAGTGAAGCCGGGGTCCTGGTGAGTGAAGCCAGGTGATTGAAATCCCGGTGAGTGAAGTCAAGTCCTGGTGAGTAAAGTCGGGTGATTAAAATCCCGGTGAGTGAAGCCGGGTCCTAGCGAGTGAAGCTAGGTGACCGAAACCCTGGTGAGTGAAGCTAGGTCCTAGTGAGTAAAGCTAGGTTGAATGAAGTCCCGGTGAGTGAAGTTGGGCACTAAGTCTTGGTCCGGGGGACTGAGCATTGCGTGTACTGGTCGGAGAGGGCATGTGAGCTCGTTCTCTAGGACCAGAATGAGTCATAGAAGGCTAGGGAGGTTGTTCTCTAGACTCGGGGCTGTTTTGGTCGAAGCTGGATCAGTCTGGTGACCGATCAGGGAGTTGGCACGAACTCCCTGTTGTGGATCGGTCTGGTGACCGATCCAGAGAAGTCTGATCTTCTGGTGAACGATCAGGGAGAGAACAGAAAGGTTTCTGTTCGGCCTCTAATCGATCTAGTGACCGATCAGGGAGAAGTCGGATGGGTTCACAAAGTTTCTGTGAGGAACTTTGATCGATCAGATTGACCGATCAAATTGTCGCAAGATTCTCATCCGACCGATCAGGATGGCTCCTGATCGGTCAGAGAGTGACCTGATCGGTCACCAGACCGATCAGAGCACAACCTGATCGGTCCGGTGACCGATCAGGGCCTCTGGCTGTGGAAGCTGGAGGAAACCCAGCTAGTCTGGATCGGTCCGGTGACCGATCCACGATCTGTGATCGGTTAGTGTGACCGATCACAAGAAGTCCGCGATTTCTGGTTTCTCACTGTGGATCGATCAGGCTGGAGCCTGATCGTTCAGGGCTTACCCTGATCGGTCTGGTCATCTCTGATCGGTCTGGTGATCGATCAGTGCTTGAACTTTAATTTGAAATCGTTGTCAGACGCTCTGATCGCATCTGTTTTCTCTGCGTTTTCTCTGATACACTGCCGATTTCTTTGTGATATGCTTTGTTAAGCTTCTGATCAGTGTGCAGGTTAGACAGGGAGGATTCAAACAATGGAGGAGAGTCAACTGGGGACTTTCCTTGGTGCAGGTTTGTCTGTTTATTGATTTCAGGTCTCAACGGCTTCTGACGCACGGCTGGCAACTGACGGAGGCTCAGCTGGAGAGGTCTTCAGTGGACTGAGTGCTCAGGGAGTCAGGGGATCAGGCTGTGGCTCAGTGGATGCTGATGGAGCCTGGTGATGGGAGCAGGAGCTTAAGACGAAGCTGGAAGCAGAGGAGCGGGGGTGACGAACAAACAGAAAAACGAGTGAAGTTTTTGGCTGGGTTGTGTTGTGTTTTGTGCTCTCTGTGGCTTCGTGCTTGAGTGTTCTTGTCACATCCTTGTGAGTGTTCCTTCTTGGTGTCTCTGTATTCATTGTGTTATCCATCTGTGAGACAGCTTGTGGAAAGGTTTCTCCACCGAGAAGGAGGTTTTGATATTTGGGTTCACCGGGGCTTGATCTGTCGACGATCAAGGGATCGCCCACCTCACGGGCACGCCAAGGAGTAGGGGCAAGTTATCCCCGAACCTTGTACATCGTTGTGTTAGCGTTTGTGTGGTTTGCTTTCTTTGTTTTGTTTTCCTGTTCTTCATTTCTGTTTCTGTTTAGTTTCCGCTGCTGCTAACCTCTGAGTGCAGAAAACTTCAAAAGAGTCAGATTTGAGTGTCTGGCTACATTCACCCCTCCCCCCCCCCCCCTCTATAGTCATCCAAGCACCAACAAGTGCTATCAGAGCTTGGGGCTCTGCTCAAACGGACTAACACCCGAGAGTCTATAAGATGGCGATGGGAGGAGAAGGCTTCAGCACAAACCGACCTCCATTCTTGGATGGGACTGATTTTCCATACTGGAGATCCTAAATGGAATTTTATTTGAAGACAAACATCAGCATGTGGTTCTCAGTCAAGGAAGGTTTCTCCCCTCCAAAGGATTATGAGGGAAAAGAGTTGGATTTCTCAAGGTAGTCGGCAGAACAAATTCGGAAGGGAGAAGCCGATGCTAAAGCCGTGGTCGCCTTGCAATGCGGGATGACCAAGGAGGAGTTGATCAAGGTGGGTCCTTTCACAAGTGCTAAAGACCTTTGGAACAAAATCATTGAGCTCCATGAAGGAACCCAAGATACCCGGAGAGCCAAGAAAGATTTGCTTCTTAGCCAACTCCAAAATATGTCCATGGGAGAAAATGAAAAGGTAAGTGAACTCCATGGAAGATTCAAAGAGATCCTCAATGGTCTACATTCCATCAGCGAGAAGGTAGGATACCGAGACTTAGTGAGGTATGTTCTCAAAGCCTTCCCTAGGAATGCCTTGTGGTCATCCATGGTGGATGCTTACAAGGTTTCCAAGGACTTATCCTTTGTTAAGTTAGAAAATCTATTTTATGAAATGGAACTACATGAGATCTCTAACTAAAGCCCCAAGGAGAAGGGGATTGCTTTTGTGGCAGGTGACAGAAGGAAGAAGGAGAAGAAAAAGGAAAAGGAGGAAAGCTTCTGTCACATGGCCTTCATGGCGATAGAGGATTCAAATGAAGAAAGGAGTGGAGACAAACCAAGTGACTCCTCAACCACGGTTTCATCATCTTCGGATGATGAAGAGGTAATCTCTCCCGAGTTAGACAAATGTTATAGAACAATAGCATGTTTAACTAGTTTGTTAAAGAAATCTAAGAACAAAGCAAAGTTATTGAAATTAGAAGTAGAGGAATTGAAAACCTCTAAGGATGAGGTAATTAACAATTTGCATAATGAGTCCATTGAGGATGAAAATAAGACCTTGAGGAGTGAGGTTGAGAAACTCAAGAATTTTCTTGAGAAATTCTCAACTAGCTCCAAAACCTTGGACATGATCCTAAATTCACAAAAGGTGGTTTACAACAAGGTTGATTTGAGTTACCAACCTAAAGAACCTAGTGTCATATCATTAATGTCATAAACCCAATTTAGATCACAAAATGATTCTAGAGTTCAAAAGGCTAGAAAGAAATTGACTAAGGTATGGGGTCCTTCATTGTTGATTCATTAGGTCCCAAAATTTGGGTACCTAAAACCTCTATATTTAAAGTTGTATAAGTATTATTTGAGGGGGAGCATCTATCAACATGGATTGTTGATAATGGGTGCTCCAAATCCATGATCAGGGAAAATTGTTATCCACATGATTAGTTATAGAAAATTCAAATTAACTACCTTGATCTCCATTGTTTTAGTTCTTATAACGATATAATCCCTTGGCTAGTGATTTGTATGGAATTCATTTGTCAAATCAGTTAATCAAGCAAAAGTATAATCTACTTTAGTATTAAAATTCTACTATGATCATATGTGTCTCCAAAACAAAGAGGAAAGTAACTAATTCATCCTTACTAAATAACAATATACATCCATGCTATCCATGATTATGAATTTTCTGTTCAAATGGTTGTATGCATACCTGTCTTAGAATCCTAATACAAACATGTTATAAACATACAACAAACAGACAAACTGATCAAAACTTGGAAATCTGATCATATCTTGATACTAATGTTATATAGGCATGTTTTGGAAAATTGATCATATTTTGATACTATTTTGATACAAACCTGCTGGACAAAGTTAGGGATTATGGAATTGATAAATATTTTGAACAAACTTGAACACGTCTCGTAAGATGTTCAAACAACATTTCCCTTTAATGTTTTTCTTTGTTGATGTGAGAAAATACATGTTGGTTAAGGGAAATCTTTTTCTTTGAATAAAATCTAATTGTATTAGGGTTTGGTGTGTTTGACAGATGAAACAAATCTATTTCTGAAACATATCAATTTCATAAACCTTTCTGTGTCGAACCAGATCGGTCCCCCGACCGATCAGGACTCACCCTGATCGGTCACCGTGACCGATCAGGGATCCCTTTGATCGGTCTGGTGACCGATCAGATCAGGGAACTCCTTGATTGGTTCAAAAACTCCTCAGTCCGATCCCATTTCATCAAATTGTATCGGATTACTTGATCATACTGATACAAACAAATCTGATACGAAACAATTACAATTGGAACATACTCATCATACTTGGAACAAAACTTGATACTGATTCGATACAAACTCATGTTGGAATTTTTAAAATTCATAAGGAACGGTTGGTTGAATCATGACTCTTGTTCCTTGATGAGGAGTAACTTTTAGTCAAGAAACTCATGTCGTGTTTCAGAAATTTTTTTGGAATATCTATTGTCTACACCCGTGTGGTCGGATGAGTTTTGAATAAACATGTCCTGGGGATTTCAATTGTTAATGCAGTTTGATCTTGAACGAATCAGAGTTACAGAAATTTTTCTGAAAACGGATCGTTCATAGATAAATCAGAGATTTTTCTGTATCAATCATCAGTCTGATGAGGCTGCTTTACTTACTTGTCATATGAAACATATACATGTTTGGCCATGATATAATTCTGTATATGTTTTCATATGCAATTCAAAATTTACCTTTGATTATTTTGGGTTTGGGGAGAGACCTTGGTTAAGGGGGAGGTGTGTTTAAACTTAATAACCATATCCTTTTCGGTGTTTGACAAAGGGGGAGAGAATGGTTGATTAAGTTTAGGGTTATTGTAGGGGGAGGACTTTGATTCCCTTACGATAATTGAATTGACCTCAATTGATCATTAATACCTAAACTTAAATCGGGTTGTCAAACAACAAAAAGGGGAGATTATTGATGCAGTCTGGCCCGATTGTTGTTTTGGTGTTGACAACGATTTAAGTTTGGTTGAGTGAATTCGGATTAAGTCCTGATCGGGGACTGGGCACGAAACCCTAGTGAGTGAAGCTAGGTTGATTGAAATCCCGGTGAGTGAAGCCGGGTCCTGGTGAGTGAAGCCAGGTGAATGAAACCCCGGTGAGTGAAGCTGGGTCCTGGTGAGTGAAGCAAGGTAATTGGAAATCCCGGTGAGTGAAGCCGAGTCCTGGTGAGTGAAGCCAGGTGATTGAAATCCCGGTGAGTGAAACCGAGTCCTGGTGAGTGAAGCCAGGTGATTGAAATCCCGGTGAGTGAAGCTGGGTCCTGGTGAGTGAAGTCGGGTGATTGAAATCCCGGTGAGTGAAGCCGGGTCCTAGCGAGTGAGGCTAGGTGACCGAAACCCTGGTGAGTGAAGCCAGGTCCTAGTGAGTGAAGCTAGGTTGAATGAAGTCCCGGTGAGTGAAGCTGGGCATGAAGTCTTGGTCCGGGGGACTGAGCATTGCGTGTACTAGTCGGAGAGGGCACGTGAGCTCGTTCTCTAGGACCAAAATGAGTCAGAGAAGGCTAGGGAGGCTGTTCTCTGGACTCAGGGTTGTTTTGGTCGAAGTTGGATCGGTCTGGTGACCGATCAAGGAGTTGGCACGAACTCCCTGTTGTGTATCGGTCTGGTGACCGATCCAGAGAAGTCTGATCGTTTGGTGAACGATCAGAGGGAGAACAGAAGCTTCTGTTCGGCTCCTGATCGGTCTGGTGAACGATCAGGGAGAGAACAGAAAGGTTTCTGTTCGGCCTCTGATTGGTCTAGTGACCGATCAGGGAAAAGTCGGATGGGTTCACAAAGTTTCTGTGAGGAACTTTAATCGATCAGATTGACCGATCAAATTGTCGCAAGATTCTCATCCTGACCGATCAGGATGGCCCCTGATCGGTCAGAGAGTGACCTGATCGGTCACCAGACCGATCAGGGCACAACCTGATCGGTCCAGTGACCGATCAGGGCCTCTGGCTGTGGAAGCTGGAGGAAACCCAGCTAGTGCTGGATCGGTCCGGTGACCGATCCACGATTGTGATCAGTCAGTGTGACCGATCACAAGAAGTCCGCGATTTCTGGTTTCTCACTGTAGACCGATCAGGCTGGAGCCTGATCGTTCAGGGCTTATCCTGATCGGTTTGGTCATCTCTGATCGGTCTGGTGACTGATCAGTGCTTGAACTTTAATTTGAAATCGCTGTCAGAGGCTCTGATCGCGTCTGTTTTCTCTGCGTTTTCTCTGATACACTGCCAATTTCTTTGTGATATGCTTTGCTAAGCTTCTGATCAGTGTGCAGGTTAGACAGGGAGGATTCAAACAATGGAGGAGAGTCAACTGGGGACTTTCCTTGGTGCAGGTTTGTCTGTTTATTGATTTCAGGTCTCAACGGCTTCTGACGCGCGGCTGGCAACTGACGGAGCCTCAGCTGGAGAGGTCTTCAGTGGACTGAGTGCTCAGGGAGTCAGGGGGTTAGGCTATGGCTCAGTGGATGCTGATGGAGCCTGGTGATGGGAGCAGGAGCTTAAGACGAAGCTGGAAGCAAGGAGCGGGGGTGACGAACAGACAGAAAAACGAGTGAAGTTTTTGGCTGGGCTGTGTTGTGTTTTGTGCTCTCTGTTGCTTCATGCTTGAGTGTTCTTGTCACATCCTTGTGAGCGTTCCTTCTTGGTGTCTCTGTATTCATTGTGTTATCCATCTGTGAGACAGCTTGTGGAGAGGTTTCTCCACCGAGAAGGAGGTTTTGATATCCGGGTTCACCGGGGCTTGATCTGTCGACGATCAAGGGATCGCCCACCTCACGGGCACGCCAAGGAGTAGAGGCAAGTTATCCCCGATCCTTGTATATCGCTGTGTTAGCGTCTGTGTGGTTTGCTTTCTTTGTTTTGTTTTTCTGTTCTTCATTTCTGTTTCTGTTTAGTTTCCGCTGCTGCTAACCTCTGAGTGCAGAAAACTTCAAAAGAGTAAGATTTGAGTGTCTGACTACATTCAACCCCCCCCCCTCCCCTCTATAGCCATCCAAGCACCAACAGGAATATCGTAGGCCTCAATGGCTGCCTGTAGAGCCTCCGGCCTCACTCTCGAAGAGGCAGACTCATACCACTCCACTCGATAACCTTCCATGGTTCCTAAGGGAAAAGACGCGAAGGAGGCAGCAGACTTACATTAAAAAGAATCCTTAGAGAAGAAAATGAAGGCAAAGTGCACCAAGCAACGAAGCCAGAAGGTGGCCGAACGTCTTCACCTCCCCTTCTTATATAGAGAAAGTCGCCCGCATGTGTGCAATGGGAGCAAGGCACGTGGAATACAAGGAACTGCCACATCGGGGTAGCGCCATGGAACAGTCGCTTGACGTGAGTCTGCTACAACTGCGCACGTTAGTAAGAGATCATGAAGAGAGCAGTTGGGACACATGGCGACGATGAATTCGCGAAGGGACTTTGTCACCATTAAAGAGCGTCATGCGCCTTTATGAAGGATGGACAAGTATCATTGCAATACCTCGAAAGCCGTAGAAGCCTTTTTGGGAAGACAAAATCAAAGAGAGATTGCCTCGAGACCCGAGGCAAATTCTACAATCCTTGGACCCAGTATAACTGCCAAGAGAGCAGTAACGGGTATAAGGACCCACTAGAACATAACTTCTTCAGCACCACACTAGTCCGATCAGTCGGCAACACTTTCTTCGATTAGACTTGAAAGGAGGGACTTATGATGGGGTTGATACCCCGGGGCGGACACGTGGGCTAAAGAAGCTGAGTGGCAAGATGTAGTGAGTCTGAACGACTCTATTTACGGAGCTCCCGAGACCCTCTCAGGAAGGGGATTCCCCCCCCCCCCCCCGGCGGTAGACACGCCCCGGAGATCAAATCGGGAGACCCACTCCCAGGATCACCTCGGGAAGTCAGGCCCCGAGACCACCTAGGGGAAGCGAAGTGCCTGGGACCCCCCGGGCCAGAAGACCCCGAGATCACCTCGGAGAAGCGGAGCCCAAGAAGCGTTCGGCCTCAAATAAAGTCCCCCTTTCTTCAGATCTGCGAATAACTATCACCTATTATCGCGGAGTCATCAGGACCCATAAATGTCGCAACGTGCCGAACTTAATGGCGACGTGGACAGTTTCAAAGGTTATCCAGTAACAGACAAACGGGGAGACGTGACAAGGATCGTGGAGACGCACTAAGGCAGTCGCCGCAGGTATAAAAGGTACCCCAACCCCTCCGGTAAGGGGGTGACGCATTCTCTACTACTCGCATATCTTCTTGCCTTCTTTTCATCTCCTTCATCGAGGCACTGACTTGAGCGTCGGAATAGGCTTCGTCGGACAATCTCCGGCGTGTTCCCCTAACGCTCGTGTTAATCTTGCAAGGTGTGAAGTTCCTCCTCTAGCGTCAGCATCCGCGTGGGCTGAACTCTGGTAACTGACCATCGACGTCGATTCCTTCCAAAACAATATGTTTCAGGATTTAATTCATGTTTAAAATACACATAGAATTTGAAAATTAAATAGAAGATTTAGTTTTGAGAAAATTTTACTTTATTAATTAAGTCAAATTTATTCATGTCAAACTCACGTTGAGTATGATTTCATATCAAGTTCATTTTGAATCTGATATATTTTCTCATATTATAAATATATGCATCAAAAAGAGTGAAGAAAGAGAAGAGGATTTTGAATCTGATATATTTTCTCATATTATAAATACATGCATCAAAAAGAGTGAAGAAAGAGAAGAGGGAAGAGGAATAAGTTGAGAAGTTGTATACATAAAAGTCGAATTTATCAGGAGAATAAAACAGAAAGAATATTGGAAAAGTTGTGTTTTGTTATTAATACAAAATCAGGATAGGAAAAGCATCGAAAAAGTATGCTTTTTGAATAATATAAAATTAACATGCGCCCTTCCATGAATTCGAAAAGTTAAGTACTAAGGTAATGATAGGACAATAAATTTGAGAAAGTGAATGGGATAATGAATGATGTGGTAATTATTATGTACACATCCGATCGTTGATCAGATACTACCGGCGGCTTTCGGCCGCCGTCCCGAACCAAACTATACCCTAGGGGGCACGGTGAACCCGTCGGGGATCGCCGCAATTGCGATCTCGCATCATTGACCGTCGATTTCGATAGGTTCACCGTTGCCGGCGATCCTGACGAGTTCACCGTCCTCCGAAGGTATAGTTTGATTCAGGACGATAATCAGAGGTCATCAATGGTATCCGATCGGCGATCAAACGTGTACACATTAATTGCACGTCATTCACTGTCCCAAATTCACTGTCCCAATCATTACTCCATCATTAATATTCATTAATAAATTGCCGCTATTTTTTTTTATTAACTGCAGGAATATAAAATGTTGCCTCACTATTTTGGAACAGTTCTAAGCTTTTGAAAGCGGCATTAAGATAAAGCAGTTTGATTAAGGCTGCTTTAAGAAAATAAAATGCATAAAAAGATATTTTAGATAATAAATTATAAATGAAATATTATTTTATTTTTTTTAAAAAAAATAATGATATAGATAATTAAAAATGCTCTTTTAATTTCCCGCCAAGAGGAGAAAACCACAGCTGCTGAGGCTTGATATTGGTCAAATTTCAATATTGAGATGACTAAGAATTCAAAAATGTTCAAACTTTTGCTAGTTTGCTCCTTTCCATGAGGGCATTTGGTCAGAATTAATGTAACAAGATGTTAATATTAAGTGGGTGACGACAAAGGATTTTCTAAAGCATATCAATTCGTAGCTGGTAACTAGACTGTTTAGAGTTTTATATTTAACATAACACATGCCAAATATCTTGAATTTGTTCAGAGTTATTATATGTTAGATCAAATTTACCTCAAATAGCTTGGATGCACATTAGTCATGCAATACAAGATAGCAATATTTCCATAAACAAAGATTCCCTAATTAGACTAGAACTAACTGATCATAAGAGCTTCAGATTATTCAAAAAAAAAACAATAAAACTCTATTCAAAGGTAAGCTTGACAAGATCACTCATCATCTGTGATATCTTAAATCCCACTAAATATATAAGTTTATAAGTTCGCAATTATTTATTATATTCCTACAAATCTAACATAGCAATGAAAATGAACCATCTATTCCATTCTATGAATCAAACTACAAAAAATACATACCTATTTGTTCCTGCTACATTTGAGAGTAACTAAGTCCATGAATCATCTGTATCATTAGCTGCCACCCATGCATCAGTGAAGCCCCAAAAAAGGGACATGACGCAACAGTCACAAAATCCAATAAATATGAATAGATTTTAAGTCATACAATGGTGGGTACAACATTGAGACAACCATGATGGAATGATCCATTCCAATGTCACTCGAGTCTGACCACCCAACCAATAATAATTTATAGAAATACAAGATTTTCATACTATATACGCAATTCGATAAACAATTGTTCCTTAATAAGTTGGAAATGTGCAATCAACATCTTGTGCCCAAGACTCAAGTCCCCCAACAATGTCCTTGGCAAGAGGAAAACCATTTTTGCTGAGGAAGTGAACAGCCCTCTGGGAATCGTTGCCTCTCCTACAAACTAAATACAAGCTAGCACATTTGCTGGAATCTTGCCCTGCTTCCTTCAGAATTGAATCGATTGTAGAAAGCTTATCTTCCAGAGTGGAAAGGGGAATGTTAATCGACTTGGAAATAGCTGTAATTTTGAAGTGATGTGCTGGCCTCACATCCACCAATACGTGCGGCTCGCTGTTGTTAACAATTTCATTAAACTCTTTACTGCTGATCCGTGAAGTCTCGGGAATCAGGCTCAGTGTGTTGCTTGCCTGCATCCAATCGAAGCTTAGACTTCAAACTAATCATGATAACAGGCTAATTATAAAACAGATCAATTACTATATTCTAAAACATAGATATATGATATCCTATATGTTGAATATCAGACGTGGCCCAGTACCATTTGTTCGTCCCATTGAAAATTTAGTCAAAATATCTAGCTGACATTGCCATGTATGCCCCTATGCTAGGTCATACTTACCAGGTAGGATGTTTGACTTTAGAAATTTAATAACTAGACACCTTGGATGGATAAGGTCTAATTTTAAGACATATAGCTGGAGAAGGGTAAAATCAGCCCCTTTATTTTAATCAGATATTTTAATTATAACCTTTAGATGGTAAGTTGCTGGATTTCATCAATCTAGTAAATAGATTCAACTGAGGATAATACATGTCGAAAGCCAATTAAGCATCCAAATGGAAGAATTAACATACAATAGATGGATGACTAAGATATAATGCAAATCAGGAATCTAAAAATAAATGTGGCTTTGAAAGTTTAGGTCGGATTCTTTAAAACATCTAAAATCCATGCAGGATTAACAATTATACTAGAAATATTGAGCCATCCCAACCATGCTGTCATATTGTAATGCGTCTTAGAGCATTTAAAACTTTTCCTGAACTCATTCAACAAAATTCACCATTGTATTAGTTCTCATTCAACAATTTTAGAACTTTTCCTCTTTTCCCTAGTAACCTTCTTCCATCTAAAATTTAAAAGAATAAAATTTGGCCTTTCCCACATGAAATGGAGCGAAATACTTCCGTTTAAATATATTTTAAACAATTTAACAGCGTTCATATCATTTGCAAATGATAGTTGTTTATATATCTTTATACTTCTACAAGGGTAGATATTAAGAATCATGCAAGACAACTATCTACAAGAATTGACAAAATAAAGCAACCAAACTACATCAGATGGAGAAGTAAACCAATAGAAGTTGAAAACTTAAAAGTAACTCAATTAGCTAAGATACTTAAATCCTACAACTTGCTGAAAGTTATATTAACAATACATAACATCATGCGTTACTATGAAAGCAGCAAGCTTACCTTGTCAGACATAGGGGATTGAGTGAAGTTCTCATAATCAAAACTTTCAAAAAAATCTGAAGTAAACACAGCATTTTCACCACAAACAGGACAAAGTGGAGATCTTCCTCTAATCTTGACCTAGAAAAAGTTGTGCAGCTTGGTAAGTATCAAATAATTCTATGAAGGTTACTGATGTCATACTAGAGAAGACCATGACAATAGGAAAAAAAGATAATTTGTAAATGTCCTTAGTGACCTCCAACATTTTTTTAAATTAGATGCTGTAAATATCAAGTAGCTTAATATTCTCATTCAGAAAGTACAGATGATAGTATTGGTAACAAACCAGGTCGCTTGAAACCTGCACACTAAGTGCAAGGTTAATGGGTGCATAATAGCAACATTCCATTTTTGAGTGTAAAATCTGATGGAAAAATAGGAAATAAAATAAACTAGAAATCCATATGGTTGAGACAAACCAGTCTGAAGATAAAATTAAAACAGAAAAGGAAAAGGTATAGAAGGGAAAAAAAAATGTCATTATCTCTCATTGAATAGTTCCTTTGCTATTAAGTAAACTTTATCAATCACCTAAAGCAGCTGGTTAGAAGTGTGACTCAGTTCCTCAAATTACTATGCCCATCCTTCCAATTTTTTTTTTTTTGGATAAGATATGCCCATCCTTCCATGAATTGATATATGGTCATTACATCAAGAGTCATACTTCCTCTAGTTTGGAATCAAGCCAAGAGAACCAAATATATCCTTCAAGGATGCCTTCCACCAAAGTGTACTGATGGAATTGGTGGAATTTCTTTGAATCAAACTAAACGCCTAGGAGGCAGGCAAGGTATTAACCAGGTATTACTTTCATAATTAGTAATGACCAAGTAGATAGGTAGTCAATCATTGAACATATTTATAATGTACAATATTTCAAGTGCACGATGACAGCTATAAATTTGACTTGACTCTATAATTGAACATATTTATAATGTACAATCTTTCAAGCACAGGATGATATTTTAAACCATACTTCCATGGTTGTAAAAGTCGGCCTAGGCGGCCGCCTAGACGGCACCCCACCATGGTTCCGCCTAATGCCGCCTAGCGCCTATCGGCGCTAGGCGGTAGTCCTACACCCGATTACCGCCTAGCAATTTTTACAACCTTGCATACTTCCATATTAAACTGCAGTCAATTTGCTTTACTTCTAACTTATAAGAATGAATTCATTGTCCATCCTTTTAACAAGAATCAAGATAGTGAAGTCCTGAAGGAATTGATTAATCCCATCTTGACCCTCGATTTTTGCGTAGATGATGAAAACATGTTTGAAAAAATGTCCACTAATGCAATATAGTGACAACTTCAAAGAAGATTCAGAGCTTCATGACCTGCACAGTGGGTATTTTCCATATGCAAAATGTAAGTTAAAACTGCCAAATTGCAAATATCTTTACATCGTAGAAGTGAAGCACCAAGGAAAAGGTTCACAGTATACTAAATAATCCAAATCCCAAAAAAAAGGTAAATAAGATCATTCATAATGTTCAAGTTGTTGATATGCATGCCCAGTTACACGTCTATCATAACATTACAAATAGTATATAAATAAAAATGAATTTGAAAAAAAAATGAGAGAAAAGCTAAGTGTAATTTTTAATAGAGTCAAGTAACATACCGTGCGAAATCGAGAAGATAATGCATCAAAAAGAAGCATTCTTCCAGAGAGAGCGTCACCAACATTGCAGGCAACTTTTATAGCCTCTAGAGCTTGGAGACAACCAATCACTCCCGGAACTAAATAGTCAATATAGATATGTTGCACCAGACCACCAAAAAAGTTCAGAACATTAGATAGATTACTCATAATTAAAGAGAACAAGATAACAAAATGTCTAAGCCACTTCAGAGGCATATCAATTACAAAGGCAAATAGAAGAGAATTTCCCCAACTAATGGTAGTCTTTCGTTGATAATTACAAAGAAAAAAAATCTACATGATTTCTTAAGAATATCAATTGTACAAGAAAAAACACAATCAAAGAATTTTATCAACTAATGGTAGAATGAAATAGTTGTACCACTATTCATTCAGTATTATGTTGCAGTCATTCACACAACTGGTATTCGATTCGATAAAGCTCATTTTTAAACAAAGTTAATGAACCACACATTCGAAGAAAGCTTGCTCATTAATATTCATGATCAATTTATGAATAAATTTATTGATTAACTTGTGTAAAATTTAATTGTAAATTTTATTTGTTAATTATTTTTATTCCAATAAATAAAATAGTAATTTATAAAATTTTATAATCTTAAATTATTCATAATATGTTAAAATAAAAAATATATATAATGTTGATGTATTAGATAATAGTTTAACCTGAATTATAAGGACAACAATGCTATTAATTGAGCTCAACAAAAACCTTGAGCTCGACTCAAGCATTATAAGTTTTTTATTAAATATGTTCAAATAGAGTAAAGCTCAATTCGTTACACCCCTACCTTTACCATTTTCTCCAACCTCCCTCCCTCCAAGCACATAGAGAATAAAAGAGGGATGTTACTTTGATCAAGGTTCAAAATCTCAATTCATGCAAGTTTCAATCTATGACAAGAACGATATTGTTTCGGTAGAGTTGAAGAAAAAAGGAGACATTATCTTTGCAGAGTATGGTATTAAATCTTGTACCATGTCGGGAGACACGATCAACATACACAATCTATCCTTCCTTTGCTTCATCTCCTTCCTCGTTCAACCTCCACTCTATCACCGACACTAAACATCAGAGTGTCAGTCTAATATTGAAATAGTATTTTTCCTATCAAAGACCAAAACTACAGCACGACTTGAAATTCCAAACCTTTGTGTAGAGCCGTCAATTTAGGTTAGGCATGTCGGGATGACCCACCCCGCCAAACAATTTAAGCGGGTTGAGTATAAATTTTATTAACCCATTTAAAGGTGAGTCTAGGCCCTGCCTTGGTGTTAACAACCCTGCCCAGCCACGGGTGCATAATAGCAACTTGGTTTTTGGCGGACCATCCCGCCCAGCCACGAGTTGACCCGTTTAACAACCCTGCCTTGGTGTTAAGTGGATATCAAGTTCTAGTGATTTATTAGAACAATACATTTCGACCAACATGGTACGAGATTTCAAACCATGATTTTAATTGTTGATGATACAACAGAACCTACTCGAACTAAGCAGATCTTACTTTATGAAAATAAGCATGGAGGGCAACTTGTAAGAGGTTAGAAAAAACTGATTATATGATTTGCAACTCGCCTATCCAAAGAACACCACTGTCAGAAACATTATATGATTTGCAACTCACCTATCCCAAGAACACCACTGTCAGAACATCTTTGACATGCCGCAGCAGGTGGTGGGGTGGGAAAAAGACACCGGTAACAAGGACCTCCATTATGATGATAAACAGTAAGCTACATAAAAGTGTACTCTCTTAGTAATAAACAAGTTGGAACTCAAATCTTTTGAGTTCTATACAATGCAGCAATGTCATCCAAAGGAAGCAGATTTTTAGTATAAAACTACCTGGCCTTCCAAGCCCAATGCTGCACCTGATATTAGAGGCTGCAAGGAAGAGCAAGCAACCAGTCAAGAATAGATGTCATAACAAATTCACTGTCATATATATATATATATATAAAAGCTATGTTCAACACATGTCTTTCCTAATATTTGCCAGACAATTTATATAGAACTTAGCCTTGAACTTTGCCTTGAAGTTAGACAATTTGTCCTATATATATATATATAAAAGCTATGAACATTGTACAAACCAAGGTGTTGTAGTATCTTTATTTAGAACTTAGCCTTGAAGTTAAGAGTTTTATCCATCAATTTTGTAATCGCCAAGAATTGCTAGCAAGCGATGAAATCTGAGTCTGATAGAACTAACAGCAAAACTTTGAAGGTTGATTAGGAATTAAATTAACCAAATATTACCTTATCCAATAAAACACAGCAATCACTGATCATGTAACGACTTGGAAGGTTATCTGTTGCATCAACAACAACATCATATCTTTGGCAATAACAGTAGCCTTGGAAAGCAAGATAATTTAGCCACTATTAAATGGAGAGGTGAAGTTTGAAAAATATATAGACTTTGTTAAGGATACTGTCTCACTATATCCAATGCATTCGCTGTCTTCAAAGCATCTTGGTGTTCAACCACCTTCACAGAGGAATTAATCCTGGAATCATATAACTCAATCAGATAAAGTCTTCAAATATAATTACACGGAGAAATTGGACATTGTGTTTATCACACACAAAAAATAATAATTCTCATATTAAACAGATCCAAAAAAGGGCATTTACATACGCGCGACAAGCAGAAGCTGCTGATTTCACTTTCAATTCACCCACATGTGCTTCTTTGTGAATAATCTGAAATCAGAGTATCAGAGAGAATACAAACTCTAATAATGAAAATAAGAATCTAGCCATACCTGAAATAGCAACAACAACAACAACAACAACAACAAAGCCTTATCCCACTAGGTGGGGTCGGCTATATGGATCCTTTTACGCCATTGAGTTCTATCCCCTACTATATCATCATCTAGATTTAAATAAAATTTATCTTGTTTTATTGTTGCCAACCAAGTCTTTTTTGGTCTTCCTCTCCCTCTTTTAATGTGCGTATTTATCATAGTTTCACATCGTCTAACAGGGGCATTTATTGGTCTTCTAAGTACATGTCCGTACCATCTCAAACGTGTCTCCCGAAGTTTTTCTTCAATAGATGCAACTCCGACTTTCTCTCTAATACTCTCATTCCTTATTCTATCCATCCTCGTATGTCCACACATCCACCTTAACATCCTCATCTCTGCAACTTTCATCTTTTGCTCATGTGCCCGAGTCATAGCCCAACATTCAGCACCATATAACATAGCAGGTCTAACTGCCGTTTTGTAGAACTTCCCTTTAAGTTTTAGAGGTACTTTACGATCACATAAGACACCCGATGCTAATCTCCATTTCAACCATCCTGCTTGTATTCTATGTAAGACATCTCTCTCAATTCCTCCATCACTTTGCAAGAACGATCCTAAATACTTAAAGTTCTCGATTTTAGACAACTCATCATCTCCTATCTTAACAATTGTTTCACTACGTCTAGCATTGCTAAACTTAAATTCCATATATTCAGTCTTTACTCTACTAAGCCTAAAACCTTTCATTTCTAGAGTTTCCCGCCAAGATTCTAGTTTAGCATTTACTCCTTCACGTGTCTCATCTATCAAAACAATATCATCTGCAAACAACATGCACCATGGCACTGTATCTTGAATGTGCCTAGTGAGTTCATCCATGATTAGTGTAAAAAGATAGGGACTTAAAGCTGATCCTTGATGTAACCCTATCCTTATTGGAAATGCTTCAGTCAATCCACCTGAAGTCTTCACTCTAGTCGTTACATTTTCATACATATCTTTAATTAGGTCAATATATGTTACGCTAACGCCTCTCTTTTCTAGAATTCTCCATATAATTTCTCTTGGTACCCTATCATAAGCTTTTTCTAAATCAATAAATACCATGTGTAGATCTTTCTTTTGCTCCCGATATTTTTCAATTAATTGCCTAAGAAGATGTATAGCTTCTATTGTCGACCTTCCAGGCATGAACCCAAATTGATTTTCGGTTACCGTGGTCTCCTTCCTCAATCTTTTTTCTATTACTCTTTCCCAAAGTTTCATGGTATGACTCATTAATTTAATACCCCTATAGTTTGCACAATTTTGTATGTCTCCTTTGTTCTTATATAAGGGAACCAGACTACTTACCCTCCATTGATTAGGCATTTTTTTTGTTTTCAATATTAAATTAAATAATTTTGTAAGCCATTCAATACCTTTTTTCCCTAAACATTTCCATACCTCGATTGGGATATCATCCGGTCCCACGGCCTTTCCATTTTGCATCCCTTTCAAAGCTTGTTCTACTTCTGAAGTTTGAATTCTCCGATGAAAATTAAAATTTCTATACTCATTTGAAATACTTAAATTGCCTAAGTCAAGTTGGTCCCCTAAACTTTCATTAAAAAGTTGATGAAAGTAAATCTTCCACCGCTCTTTTATTTCGCTATCATTTACTAGTACTCTATCGCATTCATCTTTAATACATCTTATTTGACTAAGGTCTCTTGTTTTCCTTTCTCTTGCTTTAGCTATTTTATAAATGTCTCTTTCCCCTTCTTTTGTATCTAAATTTTGATATAATCGTTCAAAAGTTTTATTTTTTACTTCATTCACTGCTTTCTTAGCCTCTTTCTTGGCTATTGTATATTTTTTAAGTTTTCCTCGTTCTTACAAATATATAATTCCTTATAAGCTATTCGTTTTTCTTTCACTTTCTCTTGTACTTTCTCATTCCACCACCAAGATTCCTTCCTTGGTGGTGCATGCCCCTTTGACTCACCGAGTACATCCTTAGCTACTATTTTCAACTTTGATACCATCTTATCCCATGTCGTATTAGAGTCGCTATATATTTCATCTAATGCTTGTATTCCTACCTTCTCCTTCAATATGTTTTGCTTCCCATCCTTTAACTTCCACCACTTAATTCTAGGAGTCGTGTATATTTTTCCTCTATTAATATTATAACTAAGGCGTATATCTAACACTACTAATCTATGTTGGGTAGTTAAGCTTTCTCCAGGGATAACCTTACAATCTTTACAAATCTTCCTATCTCTCTTCCTAACCATAAAATAATCAATTTGTGATTTATTATTCCCACTTTTGAATGTGATCAAGTGTTCTTCTTTTTTCTTAAAAAATGTATTAGCTAGTATAAGGTCATATGCTATCGCAAAATCCAATATAGTTTTTCCTTCTTCATTTCTTGTTCCAAACCCATAACCCCCATGTACTCTCTCATATTCTTCATTTTTCGCTCCGACATGTCCATTTAGATCGCCTCCTATTAAATCATTTCATTTGGCGGAATGTTTTGTAATACCTCATCTAAATCGCTCCAAAATCTTGATTTAGTTTCTTCATCTAATCCTACTTGAGGTGCATATATGCTAATTACGTTCACAACTTCTTTCGCCACTACTATCTTGAGAGCTATAATTCTATCCCCCTTTCTAACTACACCAACAACTTCATCTTTTAAAGAACTATCTACAAAAATACCCACTCCATTTCTTGTTTTACTCTTTCCTGTATACCATAACTTAAAACCCGAGTTCTCTATCATTTTTGCCTTCTCACCTACCCATTTTGTCTCTTGCACACACAAAATACTAATTTTTCTCCTAATCATTGTATCTACTACCTCCATTGTTTTACCAGTGAGAGTTCCTATATTCCATGTTCCAAATCTGAGACTATTACTTTTCTTATAATGTTTATTCTTAGTCCACCTATGGTGTGAGAACTCTTGCCTATTTAACACTACACCCAAGTTCTCATGGAGATGTAGCGGTCCTTGCCGAGACGTTACAGTCGGACCCTGCAACGCGAA
The DNA here is from genome assembly GCA_024364735.1 of Boesenbergia rotunda. Lineage (NCBI taxonomy): Eukaryota > Viridiplantae > Streptophyta > Magnoliopsida > Zingiberales > Zingiberaceae > Boesenbergia > Boesenbergia rotunda. Next base: position 244,214 of record JAGFNQ010006964.1, read on the forward strand.
CCCTTGCATATTTAGCACTACACCCGGGTTCTGGAGATGTAGCGGTCCTTGCCGAGACGTTACAGTCGGACCCTGCAACGCGTTCCTTCCGGGGAACATCCTAGCATTAGCATAATACTTTAATGGATCCATTCATTGAGTATTTGCCATAGTTTTTTACGCTGGCTGGCAACCTAACGCAACCCTCCTCCTTTATCCGGGCTTGGGACCGGCCATGACTAGGTCGTCACAGGCGGAGTTCCATACCTGAAATAGCAGAGTATAAAAAATTTTATTATTAAATTTCTTACAAATAAATAATTATTAACAAGATAAGGAATTTCCTAATATTTTCATCATTTGTCCGATACTAGCACTATGCTGAAGCCTAAATAGAATAGTGTATGGTAAGAAATATACAAGTTTGCAGAGAGAAAATAAAGGGGAAATGCAAAGAGGATATGCATACTTGTCGATGTAGATTGTTTAACTCCACAATGTCGCCATCCACAATACCTAAGCAACCTATAGAAAAAGGGATCAAGTCTAAACACAAGACACAAGCCATAGATGTTAAGAAGATGCCTTTAAAGGAAAACAAAATGGAAGTGGATGCAAATTTAGTGGAGATATACGAAGAAGAAAAAATGTTGTAGCTTGCAAATCAATCTTTTTCTGAAATATAAACATTGGCTTAACCCGTAAAAACCAATGAGGAGAAAATGCAGCATTAGATCAATGCAACAGCTACATGGATGTTGTGCAGAAATTTTTCAAAAACCTACATACCAACACCACATGCAGCAAGGTACATAGCCACAGGTGATCCCAACCCTCCTGCGCCAACCACCAAGATTGAAGACCTTGATAATTTCAATTGTGCTGCATAGTATCACTGTAAAAGGTCAATGCTCCTCACCAAACTCCAAAATAAGCTACTAGCTATTTTAAATATTCAAGAAAAAGGTCACTAACTATTTCTTTTCAAGCCTGTTATCCACTATAGAATTATCAAGGTAAATACCATAAAACAATATAACCAATGGTGGAAAAGGTCAATGTTCCTCATTCGCTACCAAACAGCTACCAGCTATGTCAAATATTTAACAAAAAGGTTACTGCTATTTCTTTTTTCTATAAAATTATCAAGATGAATACCAAAAAAACAAAAACATCAATTTGTTAACTCCTCGATCCTAATACAGGCTAGGGATCGCGATAACCTCCGCAACCCCGACGGTGTTGGGATTGCAGCGCCTCCACGACCCCGCGGGAAAGGCAAATTTAGCCCATTTTGCCCGACAGGGTAGAGAATTTTAAACCATGAGTTGGGGCACATTAGCTGATAGTCACCAATATTAAATGTGATTCTATATGAACCAACATCTGAACATAATGTATAGCAATAATTAAGATTAAGGTAAAACACACAATAGGAAATAAAAAATGTTGCATACTTTGATTACTTTTCAATCAAACATGGTATAGACAGACTACAAGAATTTTAGATTTTGAAGTCACAGTCACTAGACATGAATGAATTTCTGTAAACTACCAAAAATTATCAATGTGAATTGTATCATCGGGTTTACATTTGAAGCCAAGACCAGTGCAGATCCAGTTTTGCAAAATTACAACACATGGGGAAAACAATCAAATTTTATGATCTCAAGTTCTCACTGACTGAAAAAGAAGAGGAAAAGTCGAGAATCAGTTCCTCTGGTTCCACAGACGGATCAGTTAACTAGAACTCTGATGGGAGGAAGGTTCAGCAAAAAAAATGGTAGAGTCTTTTTTTCCTAACCCCTCTAAACCATTAAGAATCGTAACACGCTACACACCCACGATTTTTATACTCACATTCGGAGGTTTGGGAAATAAAACAAGCTTCTTTTGAGCAGAGAAAAATATTGCACTACTCGCCAAATAAAATGGTTAGCAATGGTCCTAGTGATACGAAACAAGACATATCTCCTAGGAATCTGCCTTTTCAGGATAACAATCTATCCAGATAATTAATCCAAACGTCCAACCGACCTTCCACGCCAAAATCAGGAAGCAAGAGATGGCGGCTATATCTTTGGATCATCTCAGGGCTAAGGGCGCTGAGCGAGTTGCCGTTGATTTGAGGGCACGAAAGGGGGTTCAAACCGCAGCACGCGTTCTGGGTCTCCAGCATGGCGTCCTGGGGCTCGAGTTCCGCCTCGAGAAGACGGATTCGGTTCTCAAGTTCCTCTTTCTCGGCGCGGAGCCTCTCGATCTCACGAAGGAGATCCGTGCCGGATAATCCGCTACCATTGCTCTTCGGCTCCATGTCTAGCCAGCCACGAGAGAAGCCGGAGAGGCGGAGAGTGGCTTGGAAGTTGGAACACTTGCTTTCGCAGCAGCTTCTCTGCTCGCGTTTAGGGTTTAAGTGATTTGAATCTCGAAATCTCACGAGAAAAGTTAGGAAGGTTTGTTCATGTTTTCTATTTTTATTTTATGAAAATCCGTATTTTCTTATTTTTTAAAAAATAATTTTATTTCATTTTTAGTTTTTCAAAATATATTATATTTTTTTTAGAAAATAAGTCTGAAAATACAAATTAAATACGTTTTATGAAAAATCATATTTTTTTGTGAAAAATGAAAATGGAAAATCAGTATACTCAACGCAATCTTAGTTTTACACCTGCAAATTACTTGTTTTGTCAAATGGCCCCACTTGTCATCTTCGAGTCTGAAAACCCTGAGGAGGATATTTAACCGCTCTCAAATGAAAAAATGATATACTTAGTGAAAAATCTTTAAAAAAAATTCAGTGAATGACATGACGTTTTACATATAGCAATCTTCGACGGGTTCATCATATCCCTAGGGTATAGTTTGATTCGGAACGACAGCCACAGACAATCGATGATATCCGAGCGATAATTGAACGTGTGCATACAAAATATCATATCATTCCTAAATGTTTCATTGAATTTTTTTATTAAGTATATCATAACTCTATTTATAATTGGATTTTTAATTATGACTATCTAATTTTAATTTCTAATTATGATATATTTAATAAATAAATAAAATATATAATTATAAAATACTTCTCACTTTATACTACATCGGGCTAAGCCGGTAGCACGTTTCTAGTCCGAAAACCCCACTTCAATGGTCTAGATCAACAGACTGATAGACCCCCTGCACGTGACAACGAAACAGGTGGCCAATTTCTATTGACTCAAGTTAATTTAAAAACCAATAGATATGTTTTTTTGCAGTTCGGATCCTCTGTCCCAAGTCCCCTCTGTCCCAAATACAAAACGACAAAAAAAAATACGTGTCGTCCACGTGACTTCGTCCACTAGCGATCAAAATTCCCTCCTGCTACCTCCGACGTCAACTGCTTCCTTTAATTTTCTCTGATTCGGGTTCTCCTGGAGGCCAGCCTCCCGCGGGGGGAGTCGCGGGCCGGCCGAGACGCTTAGGGCTGAGCAATCGGTTTAAAACCGAACCGAACCGAACCGAAACCAAACAAACCGAATATTTTTTGAACCGACCGAACCAACCGAACTTTTCGTAAAAACCGAACCGACCGATAAAACATCGGTTTATTCGGTTTTTAATCCGAAATAACCGATTTTTTGTGTGTTGAGATCCTGTAACTTGCGTAAGCCTGATCGGTCACCGTGACCGATCAGGCGTTTGATAATAAAATCGGTTTAATTGGTTTAACCGAATTTCGAGTTTAAAACCCGAAACCGAACCGATTAAACCAATATAACCGATATTTCAGAGGAAAAAAATCGAATTTTCATTTTAACCGAACTAAATTATAAATTTCGGTCGGTTCGGTCGGTTAACTTGGTTTGACCGAACTTTTGCTCACCCCAAGAGGCGCTGCTTCTGTCCGCGCTGCACGCCGTGCGCCTGGGGCTGGCCTACCTGGTCATGCTCGCGCTCATGTCGTTCAACGGCGGAGTATTCTTAGCGGTCGTCGTCAGGCACGCGATTGGATTCCTCTTCACTCGGAGCGGACTCCTGGAGCAGCAAGCGGCCAGATCTGGAAACGCCCGGCAGCCTCCTTCCGCCAAGGTGTGAACTAAAGCTTAGGCTTCTTATTTTCCATCGATAATTATGTATCATCATCGAAATCAATGTGACTATTTCGCGCAAACAAATATATCTTTTTCATCTGCCATATAAACCACAAGGTATCTTTTTCCATCCTAATTTGAACAACAAAAAAAAATCATGTAAATGTATTTTGTTCATAAGATTTTTCAAAAGCAGAGAACATTCCAAAGGATATTTGGACTGTTTTTGATAAGAAACATGGAAACTGCCATCATGCTCAATATTACTTTCACGCAAAGTCTTTACATTGTTCTTCTAAGACAGCACGATACAGCACAATTGCATTACATTGTTCAGCAAAAAGCCAGCAACCCAAATGTTAGCTCTGCTTGTATATTAAGGATGCAATCGAGGACAAATTCTTACCCGACATTGAATTAGTTCATTCATTCCATCAGTTCATCCTGACAACTTTGAACCAAAATTAACGTGATGGTCCCAACAGCTACAGGCACTTACCCATCTACATTATGAATTCTTGAATTCTTCTGCCATTAGAACAAGACCTTCTTCCGCTGAAAGAGAGAAGCTGGTCAATAGTTCCATTCATCGGGAAGGGAGTTCTTGGGAGTCCTAATGGCTACAGGCTGGAGATGGCCGTGGAGCCTCAAAGCGTCTGCTCTTCCCATCATTGCATCTGAAGGGAAATAGTGATCGAATGAGTAAATCGACTTTTTTTTCCTTTTATTATCAGAAGAAGAAATCACAAAGATGGTAGTTAACCATGTTGAGTGGCAAATCCACCGGGGAGACTTGTGCTCAGGTTCGGAGCCTGTACCACTCTCGCGGGAATAAACTTAGTTGAACTAGCTACTGCATCACGAGCAATAACAGAATCAGGGAACATCGAAGACGAAGAAGACTGCACGTTTATGTTTAACAAGATGATTACTCAGACTTCTTTTCTGGCTCCATCTTGCTCGCCACCATGCGAGGTAGGAAGACACCGGTGCCGACTGACTCATTTCGCGTTGAAGAATCCATCGTCGAGTAGATCGGAGGGAAGCTGAAAATCCTCCGCCATGCGGCCCAAGCTGAAGCATTTCCGCGCACACGAAATGCCACAAAAACGGTGGCGGCGTGCACACGAAGCGTGTAAGACCATCTCCAACCGGATACCAAAACACCAAATTTGGTGCCAAGCTCACACCATTTCCTCTTCAATGTATACCCCAAAAAGCAGCACCAAATTTGGTGCTGCGCTTTAGCAATTTTTTTTATTTTTTTTTATTTTTTAATTAAACAATAAATACAAAATAATATAAATAATATAGTATTGAATTTAAAAATAAATGATATATAATTAAATATTTATTATTAAATATTATAAATAAAAAATTAATTTATAATTATTATTTTTTCCTCATTAATTATAGTAATATTAATTATTTATTATAAATATAAATTAAAGGTATATAATAGCATATTTTAATTTCATTATGAAGAAATATTTATAAAGAATTAATTTATTAAATTTTTTATTTATAATATATTATAATTATATTTATAAATTAATTAACTAATTTAAAATTTTATATAACAAAATATTTAAAAATTTAATATGCATAAATTGAAAATGCATTATCTATTATGTCGACATACAAAAAAAATAGTAATGACACAAGTTCAAAATATTACTAATGATCACTCAAATACATTGGGAATACAACACACATAAACTTAAAAATATTTAGGGATACAAATACAAACGATACTGATATACTTAAACCTTACAAATAGCTACAAATAAAACACACATAAACTTTAAATAACTAAAATAATATTACAATATTAATATTCAGGAAAATCACTCCCCGTTCCACTCAAGTAATTATGATATTGGCTGTAAAAATTCATAGGATTCTGAGATTGTTGATCTTCATCTTGATTTTGATTGAGTTGTGATCCTGCTCTCTGTATTGGTGATGATTGAGATCCTTCTCCTTGATGTGCAGCTGGACGAGATCCCTGGACTTCCATTCTCTTTTGCATAATTCTAAATTGTTCATTGCGAATATAATCACGCATCATCGGGTCAGAGATCGAGTTCAAATCTTTGAATAAAATTTTAATTTCTTGCTTGTAGATCATAGCATCAGTAAATTTCGTAGTAGCAGCAGTGTTTGCATTCATTGCCTCAACAAGTTGAGCATTAATATTGATTACCTTTGCAATTTGATCATCATTTTTTTTCTTCATTTTTGCTTTCTTCACCCCGGGAGGTCGTTTACTGGAACTACCACCACTATCTGAAGAAGTGATATTAAGATCAAAACTAGCCACACAAGGAGATGAAGGTGGACGAAATTCTTCCTCGAAGAATTGTTGTTCAGATGAACCAACAGGAGCATTTTGTCCTCGCGAGTTGATGCTTGCAGTATTCATATTATCAGTGCCAAATTTTTCAATATCTTTAAGAATATCCCAGACATGATCAAATTTAAAACCCTTTGTATATTTCGGGTCTTGTGCTAATAACGCTTTAGCACGAGTTAACTGCAAGGAAGCAATTAAACATTAGTTATGAAGTGAATATTATTAATGAAGATAGACTTTGATTATAAAATTTAGATAGTCTAAAATAAATATGAGCGTAACAACTTACAATATCGTGCTCTGATGCTCCACTTGGATTTAAATGCTCGATTTGTCGTATACAACCTTTCATTTTTGATACTGCACCAAGCATAAGCTGCATCCTCTTTTGCAATGATCTTGGCGGTCGGCTACAATGCATAAAATTCGGCTCAGCATGATACTCTTTCTCTACTCTAGCCCAGAATTGATCCTTTGACTGATTGATTTCTATGATCGGATTTTGTGAAATATGAAGATAAACATAGCATAAGTGTTTATCTTCTTCTATTGAGTATGAAGCTTGTCGGATGGTGGGGGTTGAACTCATTTTGATTCGAAGAAGATAATACTTGCAGAGGATGTGTTCTACCAATATTTGGTAAGCCATTATATAGGGAAAAATATGAATATAAATTTATACAAATTTGTCCAAATAAGTCCATTGTTAGGTCATGTCATCTGCACAAAAAACAAATGTGGTCAGTGCCAAGTCACGTCGCATGTCTAACTTTTCCCGAAGTTGTCATTGTTGTGTCATGTCATCTGAGCAATTTTTTCCAGATGTGTTCATTGTTAGGTCATGTCATCTGCACAAAAAATAAATATGTTCATTGCCAAGTCACGTCGCCTGTCTAACTTTTCCCGAAGTTGTCATTGTTGTGTCATGTCATCTGAGCAATTTTGTCCAAATGAGTCCATTGTTAGGTCATGTCATCTGCACAAAAAACAAATGTGGTCAGTGTCAAGTCACGTGGCATGTCTAACTTTTCCCGAAGTTGTCATTGTTGTGTCTTGTCATCTGAGCAATTTTGTCCAAATGAGTCCATTGTTAGGTCATGTCATCTGCACAAAAAACAAATGTGGTCAGTGTCAAGTCACGTCGCATGTCTAACTTTTCCCGAAGTTGTCATTGTTGTGTCATGTCATCTGAGCAATTTTGTCCAAATGTGTTCATTGCTAGGTCATGTCATCTGCAAAAAAAAAAAAAAATGTTTCATTGCCAAGTCACGTCGCCTGCCTAACTTGGCCCGAAGTTGTCATTATAAATATAAACCCCATAAGCAGCATATACCTCATTCATTCACTTATCTCCAAAAATGGATACCACCAATGAAGGTTCATCAAATTTATCATCTTCAAGCTCTGATGATGATAACTATGCGGAAATGTTTGTCGCAAAGCAGTTTGGCGCAGCACAACAACTGATCTCTCAGGTGATTTCTTCCAATCAAATTATCTTGAATTATCTGAATGAAGAAAGCAGCCAGCGCATGCATCGAGGCTCAATTCATGGTCACAACGTGATCAATCGTAATCGTGAAGCTGCTGATCGTAATCTATTCAATGATTATTTCGCCGAAAATGCCTTATATAATGATGCAATGTTTCGAAGAAGATTTCGAATGGGGCGGAATTTATTTATGCGTATCTATGATAGTGTTAGTAATCATGACAACTATTTTATACAGAAAAGAGATGGGGTTGGAAGACTTGGTTTATCCGGCTTACAAAAAGTAACAGCTGCATTTCAGATATTGGCATATGGTCTACCTGCAGATGCTACTGATGAGTACATTAAAATAGGAGAATCGACTGCCATTGAAAGTGTGAAACGATTTTGTCGTGCTGTTGTTGAAGTTTTTGGGGAGCAGTACTTACGATCTCCAAATGCTCAAGATGTTGCTAGGCTACTTCTGATTGGTGAGCAACGTGGTTTTCCAGGTATGTTAGGTAGCCTAGATTGCATGCATTGGAGGTGGAAAAATTGTCCAATAGCATGGGCAGGACAATATTCTGGTCGTAGTGGAAAGCCAACAATTATTCTGGAAGCTGTAGCTGATTATGATCTGTGGATCTGGCATGCGTATTTTGGATTTCCTGGATCGAACAATGATATTAATGTGCTTGAGTCTTCTCATCTTTTTGCTAATCTTGCTGAAGGTATTACTACTCCTGCTCATTATGTCATTCAAGGAAAAGAGTATAATATGGGTTACTATTTAGCTGATGGTATATATCCAAAATGGTCAACACTGGTTCAAACGATTCACGATCCACGAGGTAGAAAGAATAAATTATTTGCAATGAAGCAAGAAGCATATAGAAAGGATGTTGAGCGAGCATTTGGTGTGCTCCAATCACGCTTTGCAATTATTGCAGGGCCTTCACGTTTTTGGCAGAAAAATATTTTACATGATATAATGACATCATGTATTATTATGCATAATATGATAATTGAAGATGAACGTGATTTAAATGCACCAATCATGGAGCAGTTCGAGGTATCAACTCCAGATGTCGAGCCAGCAGTAGATGATCATACTCGGTTTGAAGAATTTTTAGCTCGACACAGAAAAATCAAAGACAAAGATGCTCATATTGCCCTGCGAAATGCATTAATTGATCATATATGGGAACAATATAGTAATTCTGAATGTTAAATTCCCATAATATTGTATTTTTAATTAAGTGTTATTGTCTGTTTTATATTAATAATATATTTTATCCTAATTATGTGTGATTTTATACTATTTTTAAAATATATTATGCTCGAATAATTATACAATAAATATTAAAAAAGAAAATCATAATGATTATACATATGAAAATTTTAATTTATTAAATATAAATAAAATATTAATTTTAAATATAATAATTATCATAATCATTATATTATTAATTATTCGGTAATTAAATTTGAATAAATGAATAAGAATGAATAGAATATTCTAAGGAATATTCCTTTTTGGTGTAAAATGGTATGAATGGGTTGGAGCTGAAATAGTGTTTGGTGCTGAAATTGCACCATTTTGGTGCGAAATTGACACCAAATTTGGTGTCATGGGTTGGAGATGGTCTAAGGCGACGCGGCGGTCTTCTGCTGCGCCGCTGCCTCGCTTTGAACCCGAATCAGAGAAAATTAAAAGAAGCAGTTGACGTCAGAGGTAGCAGGGGGGAATTTTGATCGCAAGTGGGCGAAGTCACGCGGACAACACGAGTTTTTTTTTTCTTTTTTTTTTTTGTCATTTTGTGTTTCGGACAGAGGAGGACTTGGGACAGAGGATCCGAACTGGTTTTTTTGTGTGCGCTATGTGCGCATCGTAGAATACAATATTTCCGCCCCATCGGACGATACAATTGAAAAAGATATATACGTTTTTTTTTGGTACATATCGGACGATACCATACCAGAATATTTGTTATCTTTGTGCTATTCATAACGAATGATGTTAAATTAATAGATAGTCGAGATGCCACTTTGAACTCCTCCACTGTAGCTCCATGTCGTGTAGATATCAACTTTCGATCAGTAGTGAAGTGTGTACTATACTACAGCATCCACTTTATATATGCAACTGGATCTTGGAAATTTAGGAGCTCTCTGATGGTGGTGCCGTCGATGTTTCTGCCATGCTTCCGTGCCTAGATGAGAAGCTTATGGATAGCCGGTTTTGGAGAAGGCCATGATTACCATCCCATGAGTCTCTCAGGAGTTGGCATCGGAAACAGTTTGGGGCAGAACCAGCAATGGGATGTCTCTGATTCGGTATCCAGTGCCCCAAAAGGATGCAAGGCTTAGACCCATTATCGCCATCACCACGACCGAACAAGCTGCGGGAACTGCATGGCTGCCTCCTAGAAATTGTGTCGCAAGAAGCCCTGCGAGTGTGGAGCTCTGCATTCCGGTGCACAGTGAAATTGTTCTGCAAGCTGACTCCTCTTGCCTGGAAGAAGAGATTGAAAAAACTTAAGGATTGCGGATAATTTTAACAACAAATGCAGTTTGCAGACTAGACCTTAACAGAAGAATATTCAGTCCAACTCAATAGACTACTTGTCCTCCCAATACAACAAAATGCCAAGTAGATGTTGCAAAAATAGTAACCAGTCAACTATTAACTCACAGAAAAAATTCTAGTATGTCTTACACATCCATTCCATCAGATAGGCTTAAAGCCTTATCATAAACATTTGACCTGCAATGATCAATGCTGGAAATTTGCAATTACCTAGAAAGCTGTTACATCAATTTATATGCCCAAAGTTTAGACAACGCTAGTCATGAAAATGAAACGAGAAAAATCTTCTGTCACACTTATGGAGCCACTTCTAGATTTGGAGGTTAAATCCGTCAGGGGTAGGAGAGATGTAGAAGAAGATAAAAACAACACAGCATCAGCGTCAATCTTTACTTTTTAGGAAAGACACTACTGTATGGAAGATTGACTGGGACCTATTTTCCTCTAGCGATGGGGAGAAAGCACAATCCCACTTCAATTAATCGACCAATGTAGCTCCATTCGGAATATTGGAGTTTCGGAATCCCTCCCCTCACAAAGGCGTACATATAAATGGCTTCCTTCGGAGCAAATAAATGCAGATGCACCGAGAAGGTCGAGTTTTTTTTTTTTTCAGAATTCTTTCCCTTGTAACAATTGGGAAGTACTTTTCTTTAAGAGTGACTTCCATGCCATAATAGCAAGGAGAGAGCATGTTCAGAATCACTTCTATCATGGGAAAATACTTTTCTTATTGGGGATGGGCTTTCCCCCTCCCCCTTAGGCTCTTACCAATACTTAATTCTAAGCCTAAGGAAATTATATTACATGCTGCAAAAAGCAAATGCCAAAAAACAAGTTACCACAGATAGAACAAATGATTAATAAAGAAAAATGAAGCGGCAAAATGTATCAAACACTAAGAAGAATAGAGTTTACCTAAGCATGGGCAATTTAGCAAACCAGTAGCCCACCATAAAAGCAACAAGATGAAATGTTATAATTGGAAAAAGTAACATAAGTCCATTTGAAGACAGGATCTGACTCCGATTGATGGCAAGAGGGCTTCCAATGCACAATGATGTACAAAACATAGCAATGAAGGGCATTATAGGTCGGATGAGGTTAACAAAAGACTTTGCATAAGTGTTGAGAAGAAGACCCAAGGCGACAGGAAGTAGAACCACCTAGAAAACCAACAAAAATAGTCAGTAATACATTGGTTCTAACTGAACAATCAAAATGGCGGTATCAGAGGTTCTAGAATTTGCATGTCTATATGGATATGCATAGATGAAAATAACTGTATAAAAACCTAGAATGCAACAGCTAGTAATCTAGACAGCCGAGAAAAAATTAAACCCACATGGCAATGCACAAGGGACATATTAAATATATCAAAAGTTGAAAATAACAAGCACACCCAATGATCCAAACATGGCAAAAGCAATATGTATCATAAAACGGTTTTTTCCATGTGTCATGAAAACCATAATACTCTTGATCGGTGGAAGGTTGAAACAGATTAGCTTCAAAACAAGCATGAATTCAGGACCAATTGCTAAGGCCTAGAGTTTCTGGTCAAACCAGTGTTTTTCAAAGTTGCCAAATGCATCAAGGCCCTTACATTATTAGAATGAACATACAGGTGCGACCTCAGATGCAATTTCCTGCAAATGCTGAAATGGAACCTACAATGCAAATTTTCTGGTTAAGGACCTAAGGCTTATAGCCAAACTGTCATTTCTAGACAAATCCCAGAAGTGTTAGATTTCTCAAGAGCAGTGAAAATGAAGAAAGCTCAAGTTTCAGGAACCAAATTTCAAATGATGAGATTATACATCTAGTAGCACAGAGCACAGAAAAAAAAAAGAAGCTCGTAATGTGGTTTTAATACACAGAAAAGAAGAAATTTAAACTGTATTTGTTCTCTAGGTCCTCACATGTTAAATAACAATAGCTCTGATACAATCATGAGCTTTCATCAATTGACAAAAAGTTCGAGATTTCTTTAATTTTGCACAACAAAGCAAAAAAGGCATCATTTCTACTTAAAGAAAAGGTAGGCTAAGTACTGTATCTTATTAACATCTATTGGGGATGTACGCAATCATACTCAAGAGATAAGCAACAAACCTATTATAATAATACCAATGGAAAAATGATTCTGTAATCTCCATAGTTATGAAAAATTCTGTTTTTTTACCTGCAAAATGGACTTTGACATAGCAACTCCATCTACTGGGACCACAGAACCAATCAAAAGACCAGTGAGAAGAGGTGTAACAAGTACTGAGGAGATTGTTGTCGAGCTAGTAAGTAGAATGCTCAAAGCTACATCACTCTTGCTCAAGAAGCTAGCATAACTAGAAAGCTGAGCGCCAGCAACACAGCAAGTAAGGATAAAACCAGCATAGAACATAGTTGGAGTTCTGAATGCTTTTGCAATCAACAAACCTAAAAGTGGCTTAAGAGCATACTGTGCAATATATCCAACAGATAGAGCTAATGGTCTGCAACAGATGAGCCACAATGAAATACACAAGTAAGATTATTAATTGTACTATAACAGAAAGGGAAAAAGAAGAACCTCTTAAAAGCAAGAGCAAAATCATCAATGGACAGCCTGATACCAATGGATAGCATAATTCCGCCAAGAGCAGGTGCATAATATTCTTTAGAAACCCTATTAAAAAATAGAAAGACATCACTTCTCAATGATCATGAGCTTTAAATGAATGCGACTGTACAATGTCCATCTATCCAGAATTTATTGTTATCTAAAGCACAATACTCTTAGCCAATGATGAGAAAACAAACATTTGTGTGTGTGCACGCAAAAATTTCAATAGAAGTTTGAGTAAATTCTCAAATTTAGTACATTGGTTTGACACCCATAATCCTTCTATCCATTGTGCCAAAGGTTCATGAAGCTTCACTGACAATATATTATGCATCATAATGATACATTTTATTAAGTATGTTGGTTGATAATTTATCCCCAAAAATTTTAGAAAATAGATAGATCTATGTATTATTATTCTTAACACTCCCTCTTCGCAAGTGAGCCGGTTCATAAGCCTCACGAGATTGCTCTGACTCAAACCCAACACATTTAACTGATGGAGAACCGAGGATTCAAAAACAAGACCTGCTCGTGTATCATGTTCAATTCATTGACCTCAGATTAATCACGCATCTTCCCATTTTTTCAAGCTTTGAATTGAAAAACAAGTCATAGATCGAATTGGCATACACATGAAAAAGGCAAGACTTCATCATGTACGTAATTGCTAAAGATTCGTATCAGTTTAAATCCACCGTAAACAAACTCGGGGAAGGTGAAAGACTTCCCCCTCCCCCACTCTCATGCAATATTTTACCTCAAACACAGTCATTGGCTAATGCTACATCTAAAGAAAGAAAGATAAATTGATTTATTTCTTTCGTTTAGTTTGGCAAGAAATACACAAAGAAAGGTATTTAATTCTATTCATTTTCTATTATTTTGTTTCCGTCAAATTAAACTAAATTTGCGTATTTTGTTCGTGAGTGAGAGAATTTTTCTCCCTTCAATTCGATCTAAGCAAAAAAGATAAAGATAAATGTAATAATACAGTTCTTCTCTACTTGAACCATCTTGTCCCTCTTTTGTTTCGTCTCCACCAAGTAAATATAGCACAAGTCCACGCAAACAAACACTTCACAGCAAACCCAAATGAGCAGCGAAGTTATCAGCTCACCAGGAAAACGTGGCCGGGTTGACTAAGGCAGAGACTGCAGTAGCAGCGACGACAAAGGGGAGGAGCGCCGAGAGGGCCTGGGATAGGTCATCTGAGGCCTGGTGGCCACCGCCACCGGAGAGGAGCTCCCCGGGCGCTGCCCCAAACGAGAGGAGCGAAGCGCTTCCCTCCCTGCGGTGCCACCCGACCCTCCCCAGCCTCGGGAACGACGTCGAGCACGCAGTCCACCCGCACCTAGTCCGCCGGCGCGCAACCCAAAGCTTCAGGGGTGGGGTCGTCGTCGTCGACAGCGCCAAAGATGGCAGAGGAAACACCTTTACCTGTACATGGTGCCGGGAACAGTGGCCGGCGCCGATGCCACAGCAGGCGGAGGGCGGCAGAGCGGCCATGTGTTGTGGGAGCGAGCAGTCCGTGAACGTCGGATGGATCAAAGTGTTCGATCGAATAAAGGGGTAAATAGAAATATCGAGGGTTTTTAAATTAATATTTAAGAAAAATCAAACAATTGGTTCGATATGATTTCGTGAGGCCAATAAATAAAGAAGTAGAGCATCATCACGTGATTCGCGAACCTGCCACGTGTAAATTATACCGCCCAATGTACCCAAAACTTCACCGACTTTTATGTTGGAGATATGGGTGGCGCCCAACTCACTATCTCCAAAAGAGAGCAGGGGATGGCCTTGGGTCGCGGTGGCGGTTGTTCGTGTAATTTCCGGTAGAGTAGGTTCTGCGTACGCTGACCCGCGGAGCATCAGACGGCAGATGAAGATTCCGGAGACATGCGTATATGCGCCGGAATTGAGGAGCACCGCCTCTACCGCATGAGAAGGGCCCCTTGTTTTAATCGAATCGAACAAATTACTAAACCTCATTAAATTTTCAAAATATCTTATTCAAAGTAAAAAAAAACAAAATTACATATCCAATGTTATTTTTGTCCCTATGCATTGATTGCTATAAATGGTTACACTACAACCTTCATAGCTGACAGATTAGTATTTTATATGTGTGGTAATATCTTCAATAAATAATTACACTGTGACCCCTGTGAATTATATAATTAGTATCTAGTTGGGTAGTTGTTTTAATTATTATATTGTAATAATCGATAAAAATATATATAATTTTATTTGAAAATTATTATTCTTAATATGACATATAAAATTGATATTTAAAATAGATATATAACTAAGAAAATTAGACGAACACATATGATTTAGGTCCATATAATTTTAAGAGAAAATTTTCTTAAACTCTTCAATCCCAAAATTTTCTTTACACGTAATCCCTATTGAAAATTGTCTTTGCATGCAGTCCCTGATGGGATTGACAAGACAGTTTTGTGAGTATTATTTGAAGAAAGTTGAGTATAAAAGTTAGAAATTTAAGTATATAAGGTTGCATCCACCACATTAAGAAACTGTGTACTCAATTTTCATTCTTTTATACTCAAGTTTCACTGATATATATTCAAATTTTACTCTTTTATACTCAATCCATCAGGGAGTGAATGCAAAAAAAATCTCAAATGGGGAGTCATGCAAAGATCAAATGGGGATTGGGGAGTTTTCTGTAATTTATCGTAATTTTAAACTCTCTATGTTCATTAGTCAGTTTAAATCAAAATTAACTTATGGGCTTAAAAAGTTTAGAATGATATACAACCAAGTTGTATGTATTCATCTAATTCTTCTGATTATATTCATGCTCTCAAACATTATTTTCATCAGTCGATTGATGAATTTAGAGATCTCAAACTGATATAAAATTAAATTTTATGTATTTATCTTATTCTCTTGATTATATTATGTTCTTAAATATCAATTTGATATATTATATTTTAACTAGTTTCGATTAAGTTAAATTCTACTCGTAATAATTGATTGATGAAATGTTATATAGTCATCAAATCATTTTTTAAAAAAATGATGTATCCAATAGAACTGGGACGATCAACCCGGTCTCATATAAATTGTCAAGGTAAATTGAAAAGTACTCATGACAAATTATCCAGAAGTCCAACGTCGCAGGGTTTATGTCTCATTTAAAAAAATTCTATAAAATATATCATAATTAGAGATTAAATCATAAATGTCTGAGATGATAATTAATCGCCTATATCATAATCTCGAACGAGATATTTAAATATTCTGAAACTTTAATTACCTAGTTGATTAAATATCATTTTCAATTATTGTCAATTTTTTATTTTATTAAACGTCCTTTTAAATTCGACGATTCTACTCATGTTATCCAAATTCAACCGTCCAAAAAAAAGTCAAATAGAGAATCGAACTTAGTTAGTAGACCTAAAAAATAATTTAAACTTGTTTTTTAAAATCACTTGTTTATTATTTTATAATAAAATAAATAAATAAATATAAAGCAAGCAAGCCATAGGACGAGGTCGAATTGAACGGATCAAATAGATCGATCAAGCAAGCCAGGAAAATGAACACATTTGGTTGAACAAGCAAATCAAATAAAATGGATAAGTGGACAAAAAAGCGATTTCAATACTCTTGTCAAATCGTTTCGGAGCTAAGGACATAAATTATAAAGGTTATTATTCGATACTGATTAATGTGTAAAACTAATAAAAATAAATAAATTTAGAATCAACGTAGAAAAAATAAATTATGAAAATTAATAGTCCAAATATTATAACTAGTGCGTGGAGCCAACACGGAAATGTAAATTATGAAGGTTACTAGTCCGGATATTACGACTAATACTTGTGGAGGGGGCACATTGATTTTGTTAAATTTTGATCCTCATATCTTAATATGACAATATCTACATCCTAACCATCAGTCTATCCCGTGGAGAAAAAACTTGAGTCAATCATGGCAACAAAAGGAGATTTGCTTGCCCCAGTGCACCCACTATCCATCCAAGGAGGGCTATTACTTCAGATACTATGATTAGTACGTGGTCACATGGAGAGGACGAACATATTAACTTTATCATATTTTAACTTAAATCTCACGATGATAAACTCACGTATTAACTATCGTTACATGAAAACCTCGAGTCAATCAGAATTAGGATGAAGTCAGATCCGATCGTTGGATCAATAAGCCATCATCATATAGTCCTTCAATCGGGCGTAGTTAGCTATGCTAGGCTTTGCCATAAGTCGGGCCAGAGCGGGTGCTGATCGCGGTGTCGGAGCGCCACCTGCCGAGGAGGCTACGAAGGTGCTCGGAGAGCGGTGGGAAGGGAGGAGAGAAGGGTTACGAGACGATGGGCGGGTGGTCACAAATGACCAAGCGGATCGCGGAGATGGGGTTCAACGCCGGCGGCGGGGTCATCAACTGGTTCCCCGGCCATATGGCGGCCGCCACTCGAGCCATCCGCGAGCGCCTCCGGCTCGCCGACCTCGTTATCGAAGTCCGCGATGCCCGAGTGAGTGTTTTTTTTTTTTTTGCCCCTTCAGTTGTTTAGGGTTTCTTTTGAGCCATTGCGATGTTGAGTATTCGCAATCGAGTGAATATTTTTAAAAGAAGAGCTTGCCCACCAACTGTTTGATAGAAAGACTAAGCAGTGAAGGGCATAATTTTTGGTGTTTTAAGGATACCATACTATTTGGCGAATATTTATCGATGTCGTTGGATTTAATCAATAGGGCTTAATCTCATTTTCCATGATTTGTGAGATGACACTTCGAATGCTACTGAGAAACCGTGCGGGCAAAGTTTAGGAACTAGTGTGACCTTGGCAATTCTTGATATTCTTTTCCTGTCAAAACTTAGTCTTTGTTTCTCTCTACTGTTTTTCAAGTTGATCATTGAGTTGCATGAAACATCTGATCCGTATTGCCTTATGAAATCAGATATTGCTGCAGAATTGCAGCAACTCTTCATTCTATTTATGTTTCTTTAAGCTTATATACCTTATAAAACCTAGTGTTTCCTATCCAGTTGTCCTGAATTCCCACACAATCTTCTAAATCATGTGATATATGATATACAACTATCGCATTGTCTCATTCCACTTTGTTTGCTTGAGAGCATTGCTGCATTTGTCAGGGGAAGTCTATGATGATGAAAGAAGCATGATGCATGCCGTTGCCTTACTTTATTATACTCCTATGTGAAGAAGTATATTTTGCTTACTATTTTTTTTTCTTTTCCAGTACTTGTTTTCAAACTTTTATTCTTTTTCTTTCTTTTCTTGCATTTTGCTTCTTACCTAACTGCAATGTACCACAGAATTGCAAGTGCTGTCGGTATAATCTCACAGAATTGTTATGATCAATCAACTGCTACTATGATAAATCAACTGAAGATCATTCATTGGAAAATTTTAGGTTCCACTATCATCAGCTAATGAGGATCTTCAACAAGCCCTTTCATCTAAAAGGCGCATTATTGCCTTAAATAAAAAGGATCTAGCTAATCCTAATATAATTCACGTAAGTATTATTTTTAGATAGCTATAAATTTGGTTGATACCCATTATTCTCGCTTGTCAACGTCATTTGTTTCAATATTTATTTACAGAGATGGGTACAACATTTTGAGTCGGGTAAACAAGATTGCCTTTCTATAAATGCTCACAGCAAAAGTTCTGTTAGTCAGGTATGTCCACTTTGTCAAAATTGTTATACAGATATCTGGTAAATTTTCCAACTATAATTCTCTAGTATCGCTGGAGGATTAATTTGGATGATTTTATCTTCTCTGATCTTTTGTTCATTATTTTATTTTTTTCTCGTGTAATTTGCTAACTGAAAATTTAGAGTACTATGAAATATTGGTGCTGCTTTGGTGTTGGTTGTTGGACCCTTGCAAAGACAGCATCATGGAATTTGATATAATGTTGGAGGTGCATACGCTTGAATTTTATGTAAATTGTGTGCTATGTCCTTCTTGAGAAGTTTTTCTGTGTCTAAAGGAAAAAACTGTATTGCTGAAAAATTGCTCCCACTTTGTCCACCCTATCAATTAAGCAACTGGTTCATATGATAATCATTTGCTTAAACTGATTAATTGAAGCCGGGTTGATTTTGGTAAAAATCGGTTAAGTCATATGCCCTGTAAAAATATTTCAACGAAACAGAACTTCAAAAAGATTTATGTATTTTACAGTGTTTGTTTGTCTATAGCAGGTGGTAAACAATCTATTTTTTCTTGTTCCTTTATTGCTGATCCATCCTTGAATAATAATAGAAAATTGCTGGATATTCTAGATGCTTTGTGCAATCTGTTGTGTACAGCTACTATAGCATGATAAACAAGTGGTATTTTGAACTGCAGCATATGATGATAGCAAGGAAAAAAAAATTAAAAGAAAAAGACAGTCTGGCATTTGTAAGTTGCAAATGTACCAAAGCGCATTGCTGGAGTTTGACATAAAAACTAAAGAAAAATCATGGCTAGTTATAGGTGGAACAATATAGCAACAATTTTTTCTGGACGAAGAAATAGAGGATTTACCTGAAATGACACAAGATTTAAAATAATGTTCCTGCTTGGAAATCAGATGAGGCTAATCAGTTCTTAATAAGGAGCTATAATCTTCAAACACCAATGAAGATGCTTATTACCTTCTTAGGCCAATACTAAAAATTTAAATACTGTCATTTTACAAATCTTGCCAAATTCTCATATAAGATTTTTTTTTTCACTCTTTTTTCACATTGAATGTCCATGGGCATGCCAACAAACTCTCTTTTTATGAAGGTACCAGCCTTTTCCTTGCTTTTCCATATTTATTGGTAGGTAAACTCAGCACTCATTGCTTCCTTTGAGAACCTAAAGATGTGCAGATACGACCATTAACTTGTTCTGGATTGAGATAATTGGTAATCTTTCTTAAGAACTTTCACTATGATTGTTTATAAGCTGAACATATATTTTTTTGCGTAAAAGCTTCTGACGCTTGTGGAGCTGAAACTCAAGGAAGTTATTTGTAAAGAACCAACACTCCTGGTCTTGGTTGTTGGTGTTCCAAATGTTGGCAAATCAGCTCTTATCAATTCTATTCATCGGATTGCAACTTCTCGTTTTCCAGGTGATACATGTCTAAGATTAGTTTGGTTTCTCTATTTGATTCTTTGGTTGCATTAACGTTTATAGTGGTGATCTCTCTAGTGCAGGAGAAGGTGAAGCATGCAACAGTCGGACCATTTCCAGGAGTAACTAAGGACATTGCAGGATACAAGGTCTTGATGTTACCAATTATTTACTCACTGGTTTAGTATTTATGTATTTTGAACTACAAATATGAAATATTAAGGAAACAACACTTTAATTTTGGTGATAGTACATCATTCAATTTCATGATAATACGAATGACATGATGTTTCGTTTGTTAATGTG
Organism: Boesenbergia rotunda; assembly: GCA_024364735.1. Lineage (NCBI taxonomy): Eukaryota > Viridiplantae > Streptophyta > Magnoliopsida > Zingiberales > Zingiberaceae > Boesenbergia > Boesenbergia rotunda. Next base: position 264,734 of record JAGFNQ010006964.1, read on the forward strand.
AAAAAAGAGTCGCACAGATACCAATCAATTTTGAAATTTGTTATTTTGTTAATGCATTCGTGATCTTTTGTCTTTCTATGTCATATGGAAATTAATTTGATTAATTTTGCAACGGACTTTTAACTGAACTAAAAATAATGGTGAACAGATTGCAAACAGGCCTAGCATATATGTGCTGGATACACCAGGTGTTCTGGTGCCTAGCATTCCGGATATAGAGACAGGTTTGAGACTTGCTTTAACAGGTATTACCTATCTCATATCTGTAATGCATTATCCACAGTTTTTTCTTCTTTTGTTTGGAAATCAAGCCTGTACACCATATAAAAAGAAAATCATTTGAGATTGAAAATCACATGTAGAGGTAAGAGGATTATTGTCATGAGCCAAAGGGTTTCCCAAATATAATGTGTCATACTATGCATCTTCCCTGCCATGCTAATTACCAACTCAGCATGAGTAGCAGAAACAAGTGACCTGACTAGACTGTCCTCAGAAGCAGGAACAGGTCAAAGAGGGCCTGGTCTATAAGCATGGAAATTGTACCAATCAGATTTCAAAATATAATTAACTTAATTTTTTTTTGTCTCTCTAAGAATGTAAACCTAACTATAACTCATATTATTAATCTGACAAAAGACAAGTTCTCTAGCCATCTCAAAATTCATTAATTACAATGATTGTAGTCCAGTCAAAATTCTTCATAATATATTTTCTATGTGGCTGAATGATTTATCTGTCGCGTGACCAATTGTAAGAGCTTACTTTCTCGTTGCTATGAACATCTGCTTGTCCTACGCTTGTTTTCTTTATGTTTTTTTAGGAGAACATAGAATGACAAAGAGAAGCCTGTGCTATTAGATAATATATTAATATTATTCAAAAATACATACTTGAATATGGACTGAGCTAACTACACTAACCAACAACTAAGAAAAACGACTAACAATCTGCAAAATAAAGTCATCCCATTAAAACATAACAAAAGACTAAATAGATAACGAACACATATCACATGAAGTCAAAGAGGAAACTAAGCCTCTGAGTCAGATTATATTCCTGACCCTCTATGTCACTAAGGATACTCTTTATGTGGTTTCCAGAAAATCACAAACTTTAAACTTAAATTTCCCTCCTCAAATTGCAAGTTTATAAGTAGAGAGATCTGTAAAAGGCTACCACTTTCTCTCTCCCGATCAAATAAATATGCCTGTAATAGCCATCAACAACTCTTCAAGGCTGCCACTTTTTCTCTTCTTATCAAATCAGCCTACCTCAATCGCTATCTCATCAGCAACCAATCATAAATTAGTTTACAATTTAACTACTCTAACACTTCTTTCTTATGGGCGTCAGTTAGGGTTTTCAATTCGGATGGGTTGGGTGGGTGTAGGTCAGGTTGAAGATCGGTTAAAAAAAATAAAATCCCAACCCGAACCTGAACTCAACCCAAAAATCCAGAACCAGGATAACCCGACCAACCCGAATAACCCGCCTAACCCCCAAAAAACTCTTTTTTTTTGTTATTTCCCTATAATTCTTCATTTTTATCTTAATATTTCATCATTATCATACTAACATTTATTATTTATGTACTAAAGCATCTTAATTTTCAAAATAAAATTTGATTTAACAAAAAAAATCCTAAATCTTAAATTTAGGTCAACCTGGGTTAACACGACCTGACTCGAACCAAAACCAACCCAAAAAGTTCCAACCTGAACCCGACCCGAACCCGAATCCGATTTTTTCCAGGTCGACATGAGTTGGCTAGTCGGGTTCATTTTTGACACCCCTACCGTCAGTTGAGCTCAAAAAGACCCACAAACAGCTACAAAAGTATGGCCACATTAAAAAATGGACTTTTTCCCTCCATTCAGTTGGAACATGGAATTTGCTGCAGTAATTAAGAAAACTTTGATGATAAAACCACTTAACGTATACCATTGTTCAAAACCTTTCGACCGACTCTTCAACTCCCACAGCAACATTAGAGTCATCAGCAAGGATTCCAGTGTGCTTCTTGTTTTCCCCTTAGAGATGCTCGTCACAAGTGCACAAGGTTGACCATACTGTTATTCATCTCCCAAAAGTGCACGTCCATTCCTTGTGTGTTCATTGAGCTGTTGTAGCCACGGTGTCACCCACGACACCCCTAGCAGCTTCATGAACATCAAATATTGCAGTGATATCTTCAATGACTTTGTAGGCATATCCTTCCACATCTTCCAAACTACCTGCCATTTCCACAGCTATGTTTGGCTCCTCAACGCCAACAACCAGTCATGTTGGCTCCACAAGTTCCATTACATCTTCACCAAGCTCTTGGACTTCCTCTCATCAACTGTGATAACTATGACAGAGAGCACTACTTCATCCACGCCCTCTTGGCACATGCACCAACAAAATGATTGATGCGTCCAAGTCAATAGAGGGGGTGGCCACTTCTTGTGCAATGCATATTTACTTAGGCATGCCTAGCCATTGGCCCGTGATGGACTACCTTGGTTGTGTGCCAAGGTAGTCCATCATCAACGCCAACAACCAGTCATGTTGGCTCCACAAGTTCCATTACATCTTCACCAAGCTCTTGACTTCCCCTCATCAACTGTGATAACTATGACAGAGAGCACTACTTCATCCACCCCTCTTGGCACATGCACCAACAAATGATTGATGCGTCCAAGTCAATAGAGGGGGTGGCCACTCTTGTGCAATGCATATTACTTAGGCATGCCTAGCCATTGCCTGATGGACTACTTGGTGTGCAATCCATCATCGCCACACATGTAGTCATACTCACCCTTGACTACTGTAACAGAGAGCACTACTCACCACACCCCTTGGCACATGCACCAACAAAATGATTGATGCGTCCAAGTCATAGGGGGTGGCCACTTCTTGTGCAATGCATATTTACTTAGGCATGCCTAGCCATTGGCCCGTGATGGACTACCTTGGTTGTGTGCCAAGGCTCTCCCTCTTAAAACACTCCTCTGTCTCACTGATGGATGAGAACTTGTTTATTTATGTTCCCTTGTGCATGTATTATCTATATTATTAGATCAAAAATTTACATAATTTATGTTCAACTTGTTATATACATCAGCTTGCTTGTTCTTGGCTATCAAACATAATTCTTGCAAATATCATATATGAAATACCCTTGGTATTTATGTTGCTTTTCCTATCTATTCGCTGTGCAGGGGCAATCAAAGACTCAGTAGTTGGTGAAGAACGAATTGCTCAGTATCTATTGGCAGTTTTAAACAGTAGAAGAACACCTTTACACTGGGATCGCTTGGCTTATGAACAAATTCGATCAGCACGTGAGTTGAATGAAACCAGTGCAGATGTTTTTCCTGATTCAACTGCAAGGAAGAGACGGCAATTGGATACGTCTGATGTGCTGTACATCAAGGTATTGTCTCTTTCAATTCTATGGCACTTATAGTTGATTTTAGTGCAACTTTTTTGACTCATCTTGCTGAAACTCTTAAATATACCTGTCAGAACATATTACTTTTCCTTTTGTTGTAAGATCTCATTACGTGATCTATCCTGAACAGATATCTTTAGTTTTGTTTTAAAACTAGTAATGACAAAGAATCTTGAGAATGCTCTTGTTGTCCTGGCTTATCCAGTCCATTACTGCCTAATATCTTTTAAGAACATGTGGACAAGAGTTGCTTGGTTGTGCACTGTGTTTCTAGTATGCTAGCCAATGAAACCCAAACGCTCTCCATAAGCAGCATCCCTCCATGCTGATCCTTTGTTGTGTAGGGATACATTTCATTGCTTAGTATTTCCTTTCGTGCCCAACTGTACAGCAAGAATCCATGGACAGCTGCTAGAGGTTAAAAAGATTCCATACATCATAAAAGTCCAATATAAAAGGAATCCCATATTTGAGAGTCATTTTTAAGAGATAATTGCATGACTGCACTTGGGAACAAGGTCCTTGGGATTGAAGGTGCAGCCAAAGACATGCTAAGAATAGACACCAATCAGCATGGCTTAGGCCCAAGAAAACCAAACATCCTCTTTTATTTTTGCTTCTGTGTTTCTAATTCACGAACATATTCCACTTGTTAGTTCTGTTACTAGCAGTTATGGCAACTACCTGGAATAGTGTAAGTACACCTTTTCTTAGCATGCTCAATGATTTTTTCCCCATTTGAAAGTTTTCAAACCAAACTAGGGCACTGCCCTCCATTTAATTTTGAGTACTTAGTTACTCGAACTTGGGTATAAGCAAAATGTCAGTTGCATTATTTTAGTGTTGATGTCTTGTCAACATCTAACATGAGTTCAGAGGCTTACCGAATATCAGAATCAGGAATTTCATTAGCAAAAAAGTTGTTTGGCAATTTATGTTTCTCTAACATACTTTTTACCTATCACATTATTTGTCAAGAAAATTCCATTTTTTGTTCTTCAATTCCTCTAAAAAAAATTCTCTTTCTGCCAATGGAGACGATCAAGATTTTCATTTGATGTAGGATCTTGCGAAAGAGGTCCAGCGTACTTTATATATCACATTCAAAGAATTTGAGGGAAACTTGGAGGAAGAGGGTGAATTGGAAAGTCTGATTGACGCTCAGTTTACTGCACTTCGAAAATCATGCAGAATATCGCCTCAGAAGTCATACGATGAAGCTCAGGCTACAGTCTCAAAGAAGCTACTGATCTTATTTAGGACCGGGAAACTTGGCCCTTTCATTCTTGACAATCTTCCGGATACTCCATTGTCTATTAATCTTAGGAAACAGGGAATTCATTCCGAAGTGAGCTCACAAGAAAACTAATGGAGATCCTGATATCCTTATCATTCTCATATCAATTTATGATGCCTTGGACGACAGTTATTTACCTCATGGTGTGCTACCATCTCATATTTGTGATGCTACTTTGTATCTTTTTGTCGTTAGATGGACAGTTTCGATATGCGGAGGATTTGTAAGCTTCTGCAACATTTTCAATCAGAAATAGGAAGATGTGTTAGTTCGTCATGTATTGAGAAAAATAAGTCTTTTTATAGTCGATGCAGAATGTGTCAACTCGCCATACTAAATTTCTAATGGGTGTCTTCAAATTGGCAAAAGACGATTCGCTCGCCTTCAGCATCCTTGCCAATTCATCCCAGGGCCAATACAGAGACGATTCTAATGGGTGTCTTCAAGCAGTTAAGGATAGTTGTCTTAGGAGTTTAGGGCATCCAATTTCCTTCCTTTATGCATTTGGTCTATATTTTCATGGTTGGTTTATGGTATGGCAGTCATCTACGACAGAACGTGCATTTCTAGCAGAGTCCATATCAGAAATTTAAAAAGAATTTAGGAGGAACTCTTAACCCTAAAAGAGGAAAATCAAAAACTCTGTAAGACAATAATAAACCTCAATAATAAACCTTACAAAGTAAATCGTGGAAAATCCCTCATTAACTACTTTACAGGTGCAAAAGCTTATCAGTTTGATAATTGAGCAACCTAAGCTAATTGAAAAACAAGCAATCAAGCTTTCACATGACCTTAAAGAAAGAGTTGAAGAAGTCAAGACCTTGCTTCATAAGGTCAAGGCTCTTATCTTTTCATAAGCTATATTAATACTCAGGCAACTGAAAGCTACAAGGAAGCAGTTAAAGAAACTGAAGGCATCAAAGCCCTAGCTATTGGGTTTTGCAGACCCGAAAGTGTTCGCAAAACGGTCATCAGAAGTCTTGGTGTCATAATCAAACAAAACAACACTCAGATGCAACTTATGGTAGCCATCAAAGAGCAATAGCATCACGGCAACCAAGTGTGCTGCCCGAAGAAGTTATCACCAGCCTCCACAACAAGATCAAATCACCATGAATCAGTGAGCGACAAATAGAGAAAAGAGACCAACTCTTAATTTTTCAAGACCCTGTAAAGATTTTTGAAGAAGAAAAAGTCAAAGCTAAGAAGTAATGGCAACAAGGGCGGATCCCCCTACAACAATCACACGAACAAGCACTGAAGGAACCCTGTTATTTGAAGACCAAATCCGAGACTACAGAAGAAATCAAAGGAGAAGAGACGTAGCTCAGCAAGCGATCAGGAGAACTACAAGAAGAGTCCTAGGCAGGACATATAGTCAAACACTGGAGCAGCAACTAGATCCCCAGGTACAATTGAGACTTTCCATGTAGGAACGAGCAGTTATAGTCCCCGCAGAAGTTCTCTATCATTCCAGAAGAGATGATACACACCACCAGGTGTATGTCCATCGTGCTGAAGAAGTTATGCTAGTAACCAACAACCAAGTAGATCGAGCTTTCAGTCAACCAGAAAGCTTTGAAATGCTACAAAGAAGTGACATGCAATTCCTCCATATAGGAGTTATTCAAGTCAGGATACACATACTACACCGAAGGGAAGAAGGAACGCTTGCACTAACAATCTTCAGAGGCAATAGATGGCGAGGAGACCAAGCCATATTCGCAACAATGGAGATTGATCTAACAAATGACAGTCAACTGGTATATGTAATTCCAAACACTTTGTTAACAATGATTGATTTCTACAGAAATATACAAATCTCCATCCTAGCAAGAGGCTACGAGAACTGGCAAAACGGTGAAGCCAATCTACTGGTAACCAGGGGATTAGTTGGACGACTGTCAAATACACCAAACGTCAGGTTCACCTACGAAGTACAAAATGTGGTAGACTATTTGGCCAACCATGGAGTTCAAGCTTTGCCGGGAAGGTCTTACAGCACAAGGGAAATGTTGGGGCAGAACTGGATAATACGACAATCAGTTGTACACATTCCCATGCAACGGACAGTAGTAAACACAAGAAACCTCCTGGATGGTAGCATATCTCTTCATTTTAACTATCAAGCAACTGCAATGCTAGACCAACCCAGATATAGCACTAGAAATGAAGAATTCCAAAGTGATGAGGACGAGATACAGTCTCATACCCTGGCAATTCTCATTCACAACCAACCATTATTAATTAAAAAATTAAGGCCATCAGCAATGATTCCTGAAAGAAGGTCCGAAGGAGCAGCAGGCTACGACCTTGCAATTGACCGAGCACAAGACATTCCCAGACACGAGCGATCTTTATTAACCACAGGCATAAGTATTAAAGTCTTTGACGAGACATATGCTAGGATTGCTCCGCGATCAAGTGCCTCTTTATACAAAGGCATACTTATAGGAGGAGGAGTAATAGATGCTGATTATGGTGGTGAGGTAAAAATCCTAGCTTTCAATACCACTAACAGGGATTTATTTCTACAGAAACATGAATGCATAGCACAACTCATTCTGGAGCATATTTCAACCCCCGACGTATTGGAAGCGGAAGATCTAGATAATACAATATGCGAAAGCGGCGGATTTGGATCCACTACAATTGAAGCATTGCAACAAAGCTTAGCAATCACCTGATTACAATCTGTGCACAAAGCTTCATCCCATCAGAGGCCAGCTCTAGTGCAACATCTCCAACACACAGTGATGATGCAAGAACATGACATAGTACCATTAACATGCCCGCAACTTCAACAAGCTATTCCAACAGGCAATTCGATGACGTCTTTCAGATGCTATGTCCACCTGAACATAAGCAAAAGGAGCATCTATATGCTCTCCAGCGTTATGACAATGATGACGATTATTTCACTTATCTTCAATATCTAGCTGATTTATGCAGCGGCGAAGGACCCACAAACCCCTACCCAACATCACGATTTACCAACGTTTCGCAATGGAGCGTGGTGGGAAGGTACCTGAATTTGAATTCCTTAATTTACACTTTGACTCTAGAACAGAAGAAGCTACGAAGAAGAATGGCTAGCTAACTACCCTCAAATGAAGGAAATTGCAGAACAGATTTATTCTACATATGCCATATCTCAATACAGACCCCCGTGTGTTAGTGATATGAGAGAAGTGTCCTAAGGCAATCGCCTTATGATTGTAAACATTTATTTTAATAAATGATAATTCACTATTTGAGTATACATGTTTGTGTATTTGATTGGGATCTTAAACTCATCTACTGAATGTCCGCAATACAACTCACAGCATAAGAGAATTTGTGATGGGATCACAACTAGTGATTATCTCTAAATGTGCAAATGTGAAGTATTGAAAATATCCCTAGTCGATGAATTGATAAAAACGGACACTATCAATTCTGTTGAGACTAGCATGGGTTATTCTCTAATCAGCTGATTCTCACTGGCTGGTGACATTGGGATGTCCGGAGATAAACATGGATGCTAGTTAAGGGAACTAGTTCATTGGAGTGACTAACTGTAAGACTTCATATGGGAATCTACATGTAGATATGTCAATGAAGTTCTTACTGCAGCTTAAGTGCGATGTTCCTTTGACTTGCGGTGTTCAAGTCATCTTGGTCATGGAGACTTATACTTTAACATCTTAAGCAAGCATCTCCAAGGAGGTGTGGACCCAGGATGATTGGGTATAAGCCGAAGTGCCCGAAGATGTTTGAACAGCCTACAAAGGATTCACCACTCCTTGCGAGGAGTTGTATACCCAGGCCTATCGTCGGATTGTTACTCAAAACCTCTGGCCAGAGTATATCATGTTGAGAGTGCGAGTCTCTTAAATACATGAGAGTAATTAGAAATCCAAAGGACGAGAAAGACACTACTTGGGCTAGGTGTGACGTAGTCAGCCTAGTGGGGACTGACACGAATAGACCGTGTCCTGAACCAAGTGGGTATAAGGTGGTGAAGGGAATGGGGCACGATTCATTAGAGCTGCTGAAGGGTTTCAGAATAATTTCTTCTGAGGTCAAACCGTTGATCTTTCGATTAATTGGGGGTCATGATGTACTACTAGGTGCCACTCATGATCGTTTTATAATTTGTTGATTATAGACGGCCAACATAAATCGAAAGCCTATTTAGTCACACGCACTACGAGTAATCCGAGGGATTTAAAACGAGTTGAAAATTGGATTTTCCGATCAAGAGAAATAAGTCGAATCTGAATTTGTCAGAGGCGCAATGGAAGCTAAAAATGGCTAAGTCTTTTGAAGGCTTATTGGGCGAATTAAATGAGTTTAATTCACGATCGGTTTGGGTCGGTTTGGCTGGCCAAAGAGGGTGCCAAACCTCTTTGTTGTGGCCGGCCATTAAAGGGGAAGAAAACCAATTTAATTGGTTTAATTAATAAAATAAATCTAGCGCGATTTGTTTTATAAATTATGGATAAATAAATTGATATATAAAGAAATTTATATAAAGAGATTTATAAAGAAATTTGTAGTAAATTTATTCTTTTTATGGAAATTAAAATAAACCATGAATTGGTTTAATTTTAATTTATAAAATCAATTATGAATTGATTTATCCATGATAAGAAAATTTTATATACAAATTTTATTCCATAATTAAAAGAGAGAAAGTATTTGTTTTATTATAAAGTTAGTTATAATAAAACTTGGCTTAAACGGAATAATTAATAAGAGAATTTATAGGATAAATTTCTTATGTAAAATTTCGTTAAAGAGGAGACTTAGCAAGGGAGAGGTTGCTATATAAAGGAACCAAAGGCTAGCTTTCAATTCCAATCAATTGAGTTGATTAAGAGTTAATACTCTCCCTCTCTCTCTCTTATTCTCTCTTCTCCTTCTCCCTCCCATCTAGGGCCGGCGCCCAACCTAGATGTCCTAGGGCCGGCGCACCTTCATTGTTCTCCAAGGAGTTGGCGTGAGCAATCTACACCAAGGAGAAGCCAACCAAGAAGAAGAAGAAGCGGATCACATCTCCTTCCTTCTCGGAATTTGATTCCGTTTCTCGGGTGGTTAGTTTCCATCTTTTCTCTTGTTATTCTTATTGTGCCTTCCGAGAATCTAGTAGTTCTCGTCGGCACAAAACTCGTGACTTTGCGAAGTTATCCCGAAGAGAACTCGGCGTGGACGCGAATAGAGGCGGAGCTTCCAAGGGACGCTACGGTTGGATCTCGTCCCTTACTTCGAGTTACGAAAGGTACTTAGTAAATTAGTTTACTTTTCCGCAAAGTTTTAATTTATGAATATGTCAACACATCATAAGGTTGCATGCTAGATACGTGGTTAAAATAATTTAGGAAATTATTTTATGCTAATTCTTTCGCTGCACGTAAAAATTTAAAATTTTACGAACCCGTATCCTTGTCGACATGCACCCGGTCCCAACAGTGGTATCAGAGCCGGTTAGTGTTCGACATAATCATATAATTGTTTTGCGGAACACTTTGTCATGATCACAATTTCGGAAAAATTTTTAATTATGGAAACTTTCCAATTATAATAAATTTTAGAGTTAGGAATTTCGAAGTTTGGAAATCCTCATGAAATTTCGCAAACTTTTGAAATTTTCTAGTTTCTGAAATTTTATAATAATTGTGAAAACTTCCCATCTTTGGAAACTTTCCAATTTTGGAAATTTTTCTATTTAAGAAATTTTCCAATTTTGGAAATATGTAAGTTTTCTTTGTACCGGAAACTTACAATTATTCTGAAAACCAATTTATGAAATCTCGCAATTTTGGGCACTTTCTTTTAAGAAAGTCTAGACAAATTCATGGACAGTTAATTGACAATTAAATTTGAATTGGTCTTTAAATTGACAACAAAATTCTTTATTTTGGATTGAGCCTCGGGGAGCCGTCCAATTTAAAGCTAGTTGTTGTAATTTAATTTCCCAATTTTTAATTGAAATTGTCATGTTTGATTTGGATTGAGCCTCGGGGAGCCGTCCAATTGGATTTACAACAAATTAATTTTCTTTGGGTATCTGAGCCTCGGGGAGCCACCCTTAGAAAACGATTTGTTGTAATTAATTAAATCCATGAATAAAATATGTTTTAAGAGGTGATGCTCTTACATATTGTTGTCTCCAAAATTAATTAGGAAAATGGTTTCCTATAGAGTTTCTTAAATGAGATTTTCATGAAAATAATATGTGGTTGAATTAAGGGAATTGTCTCTTAATTTAATAAGTTTTGATTTAGAGAAATCAAAGTCTTGAACATATTATTTCCGAAATTGATTATGACAATTTAGGAAATTGTTTCCCAAAACAATTCCTTTAATAAAGTATGAGATTAGAATTAGGAAATCCGGTTCCTAATTCAATTAATGAGACTTGATAACTTAAGTCACATACATACTTTATTAAGGAAATCGTTAGTCATGACATATGTCATGAATGTGCTTAGAAAAGATGAGACCCAAAACCCCTTACAAAATATTAAGGCTAAACACCTTCCATTAATATGGTTAGAATCGGAGTTTTGTTTCTCGTTTGGGTTGATGGACACATCCATGCCCGACTTGAACCTCAACATGTTCAAACCATGGAATTAGTTTATGAATAATATAGTTGGAGTCAGAGGTCAATCTTAGTCTTGGTTGTTGGACACATCCAAGCCTGACTAAACGGTTGAATGAGCTCCAACCATGTTAAAACTATTTCTTGATTAATGGGTCAGCCTTAAGCTTGGAGCATCGATTTGTTGTGCCACAGCCAAGGTCGATGTAAAGAGAGGTGCAGTTGGGTGCTATGTATAATGTGCATACTTGTTAATGAGTTAACAACCCAATGATTTATGCAAACATTCAATTAGTTGATAGCATAATGTGATAGTTACATATATGTGATATGTAATCGGTATAATTACCTACCTTCATAGCTAAGAAAAACTTGATGGCCACAGCCATGGTGGTTCTTATCTATGGTTGGATATCAACCTATTTGGAGATGTTCCTACGATCTCCCGAATTGATAAAAAGGGTTATTCAATTTAAAAAATAAATAGGATTTTTATTAATGTATGCTGATACATTCTTTAATCATTCTTCTCACATAATCTCAATTTGTATTTCTAGGATAATCACTCGATCATGTCTTCTCTAAACTTGCGTTCCATTTTGGAGACCAATAAACTGACTGGGCCGAACTACATGGACTGGCTTCGAAACCTGAGGATAGTCCTCAAGGCAGAGAAGCTTGCTTATGTCCTTGAAGAACAACTTCCCACCCATCCTCCAGAGAATGCAACTCCAGACCAATTGTTGGCCTATCAGAAACATGTGACCGATTCTGAACTTGCGAGTTGCATCATGCTAGCCTCTATGGTACCTGAGTTGCAAAAGCAGCACGAGCATATGGATGCTAATACCATCATCTTCCATCTTCATGAGTTGTTTGAAGAGCAGGCGAGATCCGAAAGGTTCGAAGTCTCCAGACTCCTCTTCACCACTAAGATGCAGGAAGGCACTTCTGCCTCGCAGTTTGTGTTAAAGATGTTGGGGTACATTGAGCGACTGAGCACACTCGGTTTTGCAATGGATCATGAACTAAGTATTGACTTAATTCTGAGTTGTTTGCCCAAGAGTTATTCACAATTTGTGATGAACTATCGGATGAACAAACTAGAGACCACCATTCCTGAGTTGCTCAACCTGCTGAAGACTGTGGAGCCTTCTGTAAAGCCGGATCAAAAAGCAGTACTGTTAGTTGGTTCCTCGAAGAAAGGTTCTAAGAGGAAGGCCAAAGAACAGAACAAAGGGAAGAAGAAAAAGGCCAAGAAGACTGAAAAGAAACCAAAAGGAACTTGCCATCATTGTGGCAAGGAGGGTCACTGGCGAAGAAACTGCAAGGTTTATCTTGAGTCCTTGAAGAAGAAGGCATCCGATGCCCCATCCTCTTCAGGTATCTTCGTTATTGAATGTCACTCTATTTACTCAGATACCTGGGTACTTGATACTGGGTGTAGCTCACATATATGTAATGACATACAGGGGCTAAGGAATAGAAGAAGACTCATCAAGGGAGAAGCGAATTTGCGGGTTGGAAATGGAGCAAGGATTGCTGCTATTGCCATCGGAACATATTTGCTATAGCTCCCAACTGGACGTGTTTTAGAATTGGATAATTGTTATTTCGTTCCTTCGTTAATAAAGAACATTGTATCTATTTCATGTTTGAATGAAAAAGGTTATCATTTAACTTTTAGTAACAATTGTTGTTACATAACTTTAAATGACGTTCTTTATGGGAATGGAACTTTGTGCAATGACATCTACACGTTAGATTTATCCAGTGACGTTTTCAATATCGAAGTTAGCAACAAACGTGCTCGAATAGATAATCGAATAGACTCCTACACTTGGCATTGTCGTCTTGGCCATGTAAGTAAGAAACGCATGACCGAATTACACCGATGTGGAATTTTGGAATCATTTGAACCCGGTTCATTTGATACATGCGAATCATGCTTAAAAGGCAAGATGACCAAATTACCCTTTTCCGGAAAAGGTAATCCAGTGGGAGAATTGCTTGGTCTAATACATACTGATGTATGTGGACCAATGTCAACTCTTGCACAAGGAGGCTATAGCTACTTCATCACCTTTATCGATGATCACTCACGATTCGGGTATGTGTTCTTGATGAAACACAAATCTGAAGCTTTTGAGAAATTCAAAGAGTTCAGAAATGAAGTAGAGAAACAGCTTGGCAAAAGTATTAAGATACTTCGATCCGATCGGGGTGGTGAATACTTGAGTCAAGAGTTTCAAGATTATCTGAGGGACAATGGGATATTGTCCCAATGGACTCCGCCGTATACACCACAGCATAATGGTGTATCTGAGAGGCGTAACCGAACCTTGATGGACATGGTTAGGTCTATGATGAATCATGCAACTCTTCCAAAATCCTTTTGGGGCTATGCACTTAAGACAGCTGTTTACTTGCTAAACAGAGTCCCGACCAAGGTAGTCTCTACTACTCCATATGAGACATGGAATAGTAAGAAACCTCACTTAACTCACCTTAAGATATGGGGTTGTCCCGCTTATGTGAAGCGGACTGTATCAGACAAATTGGATGCTAAGTCTGATAAATGTCTATTTATTGGATACCCTAAGGAAACGAAGGGTTACCAATTCTATCATCCCTTGGAACAAAAGGTGTTTGTTTCAAGGCATGCTGTATTTCTAGAGAAAGAATTCCTTTTACAAGAAAACAGTGGGAGTGGGATTGAACTTGATGAAGTTCAAGAAACTCCAATAGACATTACAGAGACACCTAGTCTAGACCCACAACCAATACCTCATAATGATGAGCTATCAGTTGAACCTAAAACAACACCACCTCTTCGTAGGTCTGATAGGGCACGCAATATTCCAGAGAGATATGGATTTCTCGTAAGTGAATCGAACGACGTGTTACTCATAAGCGATGATGAACCTATCAGTTATGAAGATGTCCTGAAAAGTTCAGAAAGGGACAAATGGCTTGAGGCCATGAAGTCGGAAATGGATTCCATGTACGAAAATCAAGTATGGGACTTGGTTAACCCACCTGAAGGGATTAAGCCCATAGGGTGCAAGTGGGTTTTCAAGAAGAAAACCGACATGGAAGGTAATGTAGTTACCTTTAAGGCTAGATTAGTGGCAAAAGGATATCGTCAAAAACAAGGAATTGATTATGACGAAACCTATTCGCCAGTAGCTATGCTTAAATCCATTCGGATGCTCCTAGCTATAGCACTCATTATGATTATGAGATATGACAAATGGATGTGAAAACACTTTCCTTAACGGAAACCTGCTTGAGGATGTATACATGATACAACCTGAAGGTTTCACATCGGTTGATAAAACTAAAGTATCAAGCTTCGACGATCCATATATGGACTGAAGCAAGCATCTAGGAGCTGGAACATCCGTTTTGATGAGACAATCAAAGAGTTTGATTTCTCACAAAAATCCTAACGAACCTTGTGTGTACAAGAAGGTTAGTGGGAGTGCAGTCGTATTCCTAGTATTATATGTCGATGACATTTACTTATAGGAAACGATATATCAGTTTTTACAGACAGTTAAGATTTGGTTGTCCAAAACTTTCTCCATGAAAGACTGGGAGAAGCAACCTATATCCTTGGGATTAGAATCTATAGAGATAGATCAAAACGGTTGCTTGGTCTTTCGCAGTCTACATATATAGACCGAGTGCTAAAAAGGTTTAGCATGTCGGAATCCAAGAAAGGTTACCTTCCCATCAGGCATGGGATCAACCTTTCAAAGTCTATGTGTCCGCGCACAGAAGACGAGAGGATTTGCATGAATAAGATTCCTTATGCATCCGCAATAGGATCTATCATGTATGCTATGTTATGTACTAGGCCCGATGTATCGTATGCTTTGAGCGTCACAGCAGATACCAGTCGGATCCAGGAATGGATCATTGGGCGGCTGTTAAGACAATCCTTAAGTAC
>JAGFNQ010006965.1:0-41044 GCA_024364735.1 Boesenbergia rotunda
TTTTGGTCATGGAGACTTATACTTTAACATCTTAAGCAAGCATCTCCAAGGAGGTGTGGACCCAGGATGATTGGGTATAAGCCGAAGTGCCGAAGATGTTTGAACAGCCTACAAAGGATTCACCACTCCTTGCGAGGAGATGTATACCCAGACCTATCGTCGGATTGTTACTCAAAACCTCTGGCCAGAGTATATCATGTTTAGAGTGCGAGTCTCTAAAATACATGAGAGTAATTAGAAATCCAAAGGACGAGAAAGACATTACTTGGGCTAGGTGTGACGTAGTCAGCCTAGTGGGGACTGACACAAATAGACCGTGTCCTGAACCAAGTGGGTATAAGATGGTGAAGGGAATGAGGCACGATTCATTAGAGCTGCTGAAGGGTTTCAGAATAATTTCTTCTGGGTCAAACCGTTGATCTTTCGATTAATTGGGGATCATGATGTACTACTAGGTGCCACTCATGATCGTTCTATAATTGGTTAATTATAGACGGCCAACATAAATCGAAAGCCTATTTAGTCACACGCACTACGAGTAATCCGAGGGATTTAAAACGAGTTGAAAATTGGATTTTCCGATCAAGAGAAATAAGTCGAATCTGAGTTAATCAGAGGCGCAATGGAAGCTAAAATGGCTAAGTCTTTTGAAGGCTTTTTGGGCGAATTAAATGAGTTTAATTCGCGTTGGTTCGGCTCGGTTTGGGCCGGCCAAAGAGGGTGCCAACCCTCCTTGGTGGCCGGCCACTAAGGGAGAAAACCAATTAATTTTGGTTTAATTAATAAAAAATCTAGCGCGATTTATTTTATAAATTATGGATAAATAAATTTGTATAAAGAAATTTATATAAATAAATTTATAGAAATTTATTCTTTTTATGGAAGTTAAAATAATCCATGAATTGGTTTATTTTAATTTTATAAAATCAATTATGAATTGATTTTTCCATAATAAGAAAGTTTATAAATTTCTTATAAAATTTATTCCATAATAAAAGGAGAGATTAATTAGTTTTATTATAAAGTTAGTTATAATAAAACTTGGTTTAAACGGAATAATTCATAAGAGAATTTATAGGATAAATTTCTTATGATAATTAATTAGTTTTATTATAAAGTTAGTTATAATAAAATTCATAAGAGAATTTATAGGATAAATTTCTTATGATAACTAATTAGTTTTATTATAAAGTTAGTTATAATAAAACTTGGTTTAAACGGAATAATTCATAAGAGAATTTATAGGATAAATTTCTTATGATAATTAATTAGTTTTATTATAAAGTTAGTTATAATAAAATTCATAAGAGAATTTATAGGATAAATTTCTTATGATAACTAATTAGTTTTATTATAAAGTTAGTTATAATAAAACTTGGTTTAAACGGAATAATTCATAAGAGAATTTATAGGATAAATTTCTTATGATAACTAATTCCGTTAATTCCGTTAATTCGGTTAAGAGGAGACTTGGCAAGGGAGAAGCAACTATATAAGGAACCATAGGCAAGCCTTGGATTCCTAAGATTTTGATAATCGAAATAGAGCTCTCCCTCTCTCTCTTCTCTTCTCTCCTCCTTCCCCCTCCCTTCCATTAGGGCCGGCGGCCACCCTAGCTCCATTAGGGCCGGCGCCCAACCTACACCAAGGCAAGGTGTTGCCGTGAGCTTCAAGGAGAAGAAGAAACCAACCAAGAAGAAGAAGAAGCGGATCACATCTCCCTCTCTCTCGGAATTCGATTCCGTTACTTCGTTGGTTAGTTTCCTTTTCTTCTCTTGATCTTCTTTGTTGTGCCTATAGAGAATCTAGTAGTTCTCGTCGGCACAAAACTCGTGACTTTGCGAAGTCATCCCGAAGAGAACTCGGCGTGGACGCGAATAGAGGCGAAGCTTCCAAGGGACGCTACGGTTGGATCTCGTCCCTTACTTCGAGTTACGCGAGGTACTTGTAAATTAGTTTACTTTTCCGCAAAGTTTTATTTTATGATTATGTCAACACACCATAAGATTGCATGCTAGATACGAAGTTAAAATAATTTAGGAAATTATTTTATGCAAATTCTTCCGCTGCACGTAAAAATTTAAAATTTTACGAACTCGTATCCTTGTCGACATGCACCCGGTCCCAACAGTGGTATCAGAGCCGGTTAGTGTTCGACTTAATCATATAATTGTTTTGTGGAAAACTTTGTCATGATCTCAATTTCGGAAAAAATTTTCAATTATGGAAACTTTCAAATTATAATAAATTTTAGATTTAGGAATTTCAAAGTTTGGAAATCCTCATGAAATTTCGCAAACGTTTGAAATTTTCTATTTCTGAAATTTTATAATAATTTCGAAAACTTCCCATCTTTGGAAACTTTCCAATTTTGGAAATTTTTCTATTTTAGAAATTTTCCAATTTTGGAAATATGTAAGTTTTCTTTGTACCGAAACTTACAATTATTCTGAAAACCTATTTTTGAAATCTCGCAATTTTGGGCACTTTCTTTTAAGAAAGTCTAGACAAATTCATGGACAGTTAATTGACAATTAAATTTGAATTGGTTTTTAAATTGACAACAAAATTCTTTATTTTGGATTGAGCCTCGGGGAGCCGTCCAATTTAAAGTTAGTTGTTGTAATTTAATTTCCCAATTTTAATTGAAATTGTCATGTTTGATTTGGATTGAGCCTCGGGGAGCCGTCCAATTGGATTTACAACACATTACTTTTCTTTGGGTATCTGAGCCTCGGGGAGCCACCCTTAGAAAACAATTTGTTGTAATTAATTAAATCCATGAATAAAATATGTTTGAAGAGGTGATGCTCTTACATATTGTTGTCTCCAAAATTAATTAGGAAAATGGTTTCCTATAGAGTTTTCTTAAATGAGATTTTCATGAAAATAATATGTAGTTGAATTAAGGGATTTGTCTCTTAATTTAATAAGATTTGATTTAGAGAAATCAAAGTCTTGAACATATTATTTCCGAAATTAATTATGACAATTTAGGAAATTGTTTCCCAAAACAATTCCTTTAATTAAGTATGAAATTGGAATTAGGAAATCCGGTTCCTAATTCAATTAATGAGACTTGATAACTTAAGTCACATACATACTTAATTAAGGAAATCGTTAGTCATGACATAATTCTATGTCATGAATGTGCTTAGAAAAGAAAGGATGAGACCCAAAACCCCTTACAAAATATTAAGGCCAACACCTTCCATTAATATGGTTAGAATCGGAGTTTTGTTTCTCGTTTGGGTTGATGGACACATCCATGCCCGACTTGAACCTCAACATGTTCAAACCATGGAATTAGTTTATGAATAATATAGTTGGAGTCAGAGGTCAATCATTAGTTTTGGTTGTTGGACACATCCAAGCCTGACTAAGCGGTTGAATGAGCTCCAACCATATTAAAACTATTTCTTGATTAATGGGTCAGCCTTAAGCTTGGAGCATCGATTTGTTGTGCCACAGCCAAGGTCGATGTAAAGAGAGGTGCAGTTGGGTGCTATGTATAATGATACATACTTGTTAATGAGTTAACAACCCAATGATTTATGCAAACATTCAATTAGTTGATAGCATAAAGTGATAGTTACATATATGTGATGTGTAATCGGTAAAATTACCTACCTTCATAGCTAAGAAAAACTTGATGGCCACAGCCATGGTGATTCTTATCTATGGTTGGATATCAACCTATTTGGAGATGTTCCTACGATCTCCCGAATTGATAATAAGGGTGACTCAATTCGTAAAATAAATAGGATTTAATTTATGTATAATGATACATTCTTTAATCATTCTTCTCACATAAGCTCAATTTGTATTTCTAGGATAATCACTCGATCATGTCTTCCCTAAACTTGCGTTCCATTTTGGACACCAATAAACTGACTGGCCAAACTTCATGGACTGGCTTCGAAACCTGAGGATAGTCCTCAAGCAGAGAAGCTTGCTTATGTCCTTGAAGATCAACTTCCCAACCGTCCTCCTGAAAATGCAACTCCAGACCAGTTTCCTGAGTTGCTCAACCTGCTGAAGACTGTAGAGCCTTCTGTGAAGCAGGATCAAAGACGGTACTGTTAGTTGGTTCCTCGAAGAAAGGTTCTAAGAGGAAGGCCAAAGAACAGAATAAGGGAAAGAAGAAAAAGGCCAAAAAGACTGAAAATACCCTAAAAGGCACTTGCCATCATTGTGGCAAGGAGGTCACTGGCGAAGAAACTGCAAGATTTATCTTGAGTCCTTGAAGAATAAGGCATCCGATGCCTCATCCTCTTCAAGTATCTTCGTTATTGAATGTCACTCTATTTCCTCAAACACATGGGTACTTGATACTGGGTGTAGCTCACATATATGTAATGACATACAAGGGCTAAGGAATAGAAGAAGACTCGTCAAGGAGAAGTAAATTTGCGAGTTGGAAATGGAGCAATGATTGCTGCTGTTGCCATCGGAACATATTTGCTAATGCTCCCCACTGGACGTGTCTTAGAATTGGATAATTGTTATTTTGTTCCTTCTTTAATAAAGAACATTGTATCTATTTCATGTTGAATGAAAAGGGTTATCATTTAACTTTTAGTAACAATTGTTGTTACATAACTTTAAATGGCATTCTTTATGGGAATGGAACTTTGTGCAATGGTATCTATACGTTAGATTTATCCAGTGACATTTTCAATATCGAAGTTAGCAACAAACGTGCTCGAATAGATAATCGAATAGACTCCTACACTTGGCATTGCCATCTTGGCCATGTAAGTAAGAAACGCATGACCGAATTATACCGATGTGGAATTTTGGAATCATTTGAACCCGGTTCATTTGATACATGCGAATCATGCTTAAAAGGCAAGATGACCAAATTACCCTTTTCCGGAAAAGGTAATCCAGTGGGAGAATTGCTTGGTCTAATACATACTGATGTATGTGGACCAATGTCAACTCTTGCACAAGGAGGCTATAGCTACTTCATCACCTTTATCGATGATCACTCACGATTCGGGTACGTGTTCTTGATGAAACACAAATCTGAAGCCTTTGAGAAATTCAAAGAGTTCAGAAATGAAGTAGAGAAACAGCTTGGCAAAAGTATTAAAATACTTCGATCCGATCGGGGTGGTGAATACTTAAGTCAAGAGTTTCAAGATTATCTTAGGGACAATGGGATATTATCCCAATGGACTCCGCCGTATACACCACAGCATAATGGTGTATCTGAGAGGCGCAACCGAACCTTGATGGACATGGTTAGGTCAATGATGAATCATGCAACTCTTCCAAAATCCTTTTGGGGCTATGCACTTAAGACAGCTGTTTACTTGCTAAACAGAGTCCCGACCAAGGTAGTCTCTACTACTCCATATGAGACATGGAATAGTAAGAAACCCCACTTAACTCACCTTAAGATATGGGGTTGTCCTGCTTATGTGAAGCGGATTGTATCAGACAAATTGGATGCTAAGTCTGATAAATGTCTATTTATTGGATACCCTAAGGAAACGAAGGGTTACCAATTCTATCATCCCTTGGAACAAAAGGTGTTTGTTTCAAGGCATGCTGTATTTCTGGAAAAAGAATTTCTTTTACAAGAAAACAGTGGGAGTGGCATTGAACTTGATGAAGTTCAAGAAACTCCAATAGACATTACAGAGACACCTAGTCTAGACCCACAACCAATACCTCATAATGATGAGCTATCAGTTGAACCTAAAACTACACCACCTCTTCGTAGATCTGATAGGACACGCAATATTCCAGAGAGATACGGATTTCTCGTAAGTGAATCGAACGACGTGTTACTCATAAGCGATGACGAACCTATCAGTTATGAAGATGTTCTGAAAAGTTCAGAAAGGGACAAATGGCTTGAGGCCATGAAGTCGGAAATGGATTCCATGTACGAAAACCAAGTATGGGACTTGGTTAACCCACCTGAAGGGATTAAGCCCATAGGGTGCAAGTGGGTTTTCAAGAAGAAAACCGACATGGAAGGTAATGTTGTTACCTTTAAGGCTAGATTAGTGGCAAAAGGATATCGTCAGAAGCAAGGAATTGATTATGACGAAACCTATTCGCCAGTAGCTATGCTTAAATCCATTCGGATGCTCCTAGCCATAGCAGCTCATTATGATTATGAGATATGGCAAATGGATGTGAAAACAGCTTTCCTTAACGGAAACCTGCTTGAGGATGTATACATGATACAACCTGAAGGTTTCACATCGGTTGATAAAACCAAAGTATGCAAGCTTCGACGATCCATATATGGACTGAAGCAAGCATCTAGGAGCTGGAACATCCGTTTTGATGAGACAATCAAAGAGTTTGATTTCTCACAAAATCCTGACGAACCTTGTGTGTACAAGAAGGTTAGTGGGAGTGCAGTCGTATTCCTAGTATTATATGTCGATGACATCTTACTTATAGGAAACGATATATCAGTCTTACAGACAGTTAAAATTTGGTTGTCCAAAACTTTCTCCATGAAAGACCTGGGAGAAGCAACCTATATCCTTGGGATTAGAATCTATAGAGATAGATCAAAACGGTTGCTTGGTCTTTCGCAGTCTACATATATAGACCGAGTGCTAAAAAGGTTTAGCATGTCGGAATCCAAGAAAGGTTACCTTCCCATCAGGCATGGGATCAACCTTTCAAAGTCTATGTGTCCGCGCACAGAAGACGAGAGGATTTGCATGAATAAGATTCCCTATGCATCCGCGATAGGATCTATCATGTATGCTATGTTATGTACTAGGCCCGATGTATCGTATGCTTTGAGCGTCACAAGCAGATACCAGTCGGATCCAGGAATGGATCATTGGGCGGCTGTTAAGACAATCCTTAAGTACTTAAGAAGAACTAAGGATGTGTTCCTAATATATGGAGAAGGAGATATGGTAATACGTGGGTATACAGATGCCAGTTTCCAGACAGATAAGGATGACTCCAAATCTCAGTCTGGATACGTATTTACTTTGAATGGAGGCGCAGTAAGTTGGAAAAGTTCCAAACAAGACACCGTAGCGGATTCTACCACGGAAGCGGAGTATATCGCAGCTTCGGAAGCAGCAAAGGAAGTAGTCTGGATCAAGAAGTTCGTCTCCGAACTTGGCGTGGTTCCAACCATTGATGATGCAGTGCCGGTTTACTACAACAACAATGGAGCTATTGCACAAGCAAAGGAACCAAGGTCTCATCAGCGATCCAAACACGTGCTTCGCCGCTATCATCTGATCAGAGAGATTATAAGTAGGAATGACATACAAATTGAGAAAATTCCCACTGAAAGGAATTTAGCGGATCCTTTAACTAAGGCCTTACCTCAAAGCAAGTTTGAGGGTCATGTTAGAGCCTGTGGTATTGGATACCGTAGCGATTGGCATTAGGCCAAGTGGGAGTTTGTTAGTGATATGAGAGAAGTGTCCTAAGGCAATCGCCTTATGATTGTAAAACATTTATTTTAATAAATGATAATTCACTATTTGAGTATACATGCTTGTGTATTTGATTGGGATCTTAAACTCATCTACTGAATGTCCGCAATACAACTCACAGCATAAGAGAATTTGTGATGGGATCACAACTAGTGATTATCTCTAAATGTGCAAATGTGAAGTATTGAAAATATCCCTAGTCGATGAATTGATAAATACGGACACTATCAATTCTGTTGAGACTAGCATGGGTTATTCTCTAATCAGCTGATTCTCACTGGCTGGTGACATTGGGATGTCCGGAGATAAACATGGATGCTAGTTAAGGGAACTAGTTCATTGGAGTGACTAGCTGTAAGACTTCATATGGTAATCTATATAGATATGTCAATGAAGTTCTTACTGCGGCTTAAGTGCGATGTTCCTTTGACTTGCGGTGTTCAAGTCATCTTGGTCATGGAGACTTATACTTTAACATCTTAAGCAAGCATCTCCAAGGAGGTGTGGACCCAGGATGATTGGGTATAAGCCGAAGTGCCCGAAGATGTTTGAACAGCCTACAAAGGATTCACCACTCCTTGCGAGGAGATGTATACCCAGGCCTATCGTCGGATTGTTACTCAAAACCTCTGGCCAGAGTATATCATGTTTAGAGTGCGAGTCTCTAAAATACATGAGAGTAATTAGAAATCCAAAGGACGAGAAAGACATTACTTGGGCTAGGTGTGACGTAGTCAGCCTAGTGGGGACTGACACAAATAGACCGTGTCCTGAACCAAGTGGGTATAAGATGGTGAAGGGAATGAGGCACGATTCATTAGAGCTGCTGAAGGGTTTCAGAATAATTTCTTCTGAGGTCAAACCGTTGATCTTTCGATTAATTGGGGATCATGATGTACTACTAGGTGCCACTCATGATCGTTCTATAATTGTTAATTATAGACGTCCAACATAAATCGAAAGCCTATTTAGTCACACGCACTACGAGTAATCCGAGGGATTTAAAACGAGTTGAAAATTGGATTTTCCGATCAAGAGAAATAAGTCGAATCTGAGTTAATTAGAGGCGCAATGGAAGCTAAAAATGGCTAAGTCTTTTGAAGGCTTTTTGGGCGAATTAAATGAGTTTAATTCGCGTTGGTTCGGCTCGGTTTGGGCCGGCCAAAGAGGGTGCCAACCCTCCTTGGTTGGCCGCCACTAAAGGGAGAAAACCAATTAATTTGGTTTAATTAATAAAATAAATCTAGCGCGATTTATTTTATAAATTATGGATAAATAAATTTGTATAAAGAAATTTATATAAATAAATTTATAGAAATTTATTCTTTTTATGGAAGTTAAAATAATCCATGAATTGGTTTATTTTAATTTTATAAAATCAATTATGAATTGATTTTTCCATAATAAGAAAGTTTATAAATTTCTTATAAAATTTATTCCATAATAAAAGGAGAGATTAATTAGTTTTATTATAAAGTTAGTTATAATAAAACTTGGTTTAAACGGAATAATTCATAAAGAATTTATAGGATAAATTTCTTATGATAATTAATTAGTTTTATTATAAAGTTAGTTATAATAAAATTCATAAGAGAATTTATAGGATAAATTTCTTATGATAACTAATTAGTTTTATTATAAAGTTAGTTATAATAAAACTTGGTTTAAACGGAATAATTCATAAGAGAATTTATAGGATAAATTTCTTATGATAATTAATTAGTTTTATTATAAAGTTAGTTATAATAAAATTCATAAGAGAATTTATAGGATAAATTTTTTATGATAACTAATTAGTTTTATTATAAAGTTAGTTATAATAAAACTGGGTTTAAATGGAATAATTCATAAGAGAATTTATAGGATAAATTTCTTATGATAACTAATTCTGTTAATTCTGTTAATTCGGTTAAGAGGAGACTTGGCAAGGGAGAAGCAACTATATAAGGAACCATAGGCAAGTCTTGGATTCCTAAGATTTTGATAATCGAAATAGAGCTCTCCCTCTCTCTCTTCTCTTCTCTCCTCCTTCCCCCTCCCTTCCATTAGGGCCGGCGGCCACCCTAGCTCTATTAGGGCCAGCGCCTAACCTACACCAAGGCAAGGTGTTGTCGTGAGCTTCAAGGAGAAGAAGAAACCAACCAAGAAGAAGAAGAAGCGGATCACATCTCCCTCTCTCTCGAAATTCGATTCCGTTACTTCGTTGGTTAGTTTCCTTTTCTTCTCTTGATCTTCTTTGTTGTGCCTATAGAGAATCTAGTAGTTCTCGTCAGCATAAAACTCGTGACTTTGCGAAGTCATCCCGAAGAGAACTCGGCGTGGACGCGAATAGAGGCGAAGCTTCCAAGGGACGCTACGGTTGGATCTCGTCCCTTACTTCAAGTTACGCGAGGTACTTGGTAAATTAGTTTACTATTCCGCAAAGTTTTATTTTATGATTATGTCAACACACCATAAGGTTGCATGCTAGATACAAAGTTAAAATAATTTAAGATATTATTTTATGCAAATTCTTCCGCTGCACATAAAAATTTAAAATTTTACGAACTCGTATCCTTGTCGACATGCACCCGGTCCCAACAGTTCTGCCTTGACTCTCTGGCATGTCAGACAGGTACTGACATATCTGGCGATGTCTCTCTTCATCCCAGGCCTCCAAAAACGTCCCCTGAGGTCTTGGTACATTTTGGTGGAACCAGGATGCATCGCATAAGGAGATCTATGTGCGTCCTCTAGAATCTTCCTTCGGAGCTCTTCTTGGTTCGGAACACATAAGCGGTCACCGTAGTACAGTGTCCCATTATCTGATAGGCGAAATTCTCCATTTTCGGCTTCTGTCATCCCCTGCTTGATTTTCTGAAGGTCAGGATCTTGATCCTGTGCTGTCTGGATGTCTTCAATCAGGGTGGACACTAATGTCAAAGTGGAGAGCTGCCCAACTAAAATTTCCAGTCCGAACTCTGATAACTCTTTCCGAAGGGGCTGTGACATCGTGGACAAAGCTAGTAGGGTGGCACTAGATTTTCTGCTAAGGGCATCTGTCACCTTATTAGCTTTACCTGGATGGTAGAGGATGTCAATATCATAATCCTTGACTAGCTCAAGTCACCTGCGTTGTCTCATGTTCAGATCCTTCTGTGTAAAGAAATACTTTAGACTCTGATGATCTGTGAAAATCCTACACTGAGCTCCGTATAAGTAATGCCTCCAAATCTTGAGAGCGAACACTACTGCAGCTAGCTCAAGGTCATGGGTAGGGTAATTCTTCTCATAATCCTTGAGTTGTCTAGAGGCATAGGCAATAACCTTGCCATTCTGCATCAGCACTGCTCCAAGTCCTAATTTAGAAGCATCACTATATATGTCAAAGCTGTCAGTGGTCTCTGGAAGAGTCAAGATGGGAGCACTAGTCAATCTTCTCTTTAATTCTGTAAAACTGTTCTCGCAGTCCTCTGTCCACTGAAACTTCCTGTTCTTTCTGGTAAGAGATGTCAGTGGGGGGGGCTATTCTGGAGAAATTCTCTACGAATTTCCTGTAGTAACCAGCTAGACCCAGAAAACTTCTGATCTCACTGGCATTCTTCGGTCTGATCCAGTTACTTACTGCTTCTATTTTGCTGGGGCCTACCATCACACCATCCTTGGAGATGATGTGACCCAGAAAAGACACCTGATCGAGCCAAAACTCGCACTTGGAGAATTTCGCATAGAGCTGGCCCCGCTGAAGAATCTCTAATACTGTTTTCAAGTGTTCTGCGTGTTCCTTCTGAGTCCTGGAATATATCAGAATGTCATCGATGAAGACGATAACAAACTTATCTAAATATTCTCGGAACACTCTGTTCATGAGGTCCATAAAAGTTTCTGGAGCGTTCGTTACGCCAAAAGGCATAACTACAAACTCATAGTGTCCGTATCTTGTTCTGAAAGTTGTCTTGGGGATGTTGCCTTCTTTAACTTTCACCTGGTGATAACCCAATCTCAAGTCTATTTTTGAGAACACTGCTGCTCCCTTTAGCTGATCGAACAAGTCATCAATTCTTAGCAAGGGATACTTGTTCTTGTTGGTGACTTGATTCAACGCCCGGTAATCTATACACAAGCGCATGGACCCGTCTTTCTTCTTCACGAACAATACGGGAGCTCCCCAAGGTGAATGACTAGGGCGTATGAAGCCCTTGTCGAGCAGCTCCTATAGTTGCTCCTGAAGTTCTCTTAATTCTGCTAGAACCATACGGTATGGTGCTTTTAAAATGGGATTGGTACCTGGAATGAGATCTATCTCAAACTCTATCTCCCTGTCTGGCGCTAAGCCTGGTAACTCGTCAGGGAAGACTGCTGGGTAGTCACATACCACTGGGACCTCTTCTAGCTTTTGGTCCTTCTCTTGTTCGGTATTGACTACATGTGCTAGAAATCCTGTACATCCTGAATCTAGCAGTTTCTGTGCTTTTAAAGCTGAGAGAAATTTCTTGGCTTCTCTCTTGGGTTCTCCGATGTATTCAAACTACACTCCTTCTTCAGGTTGGAATATGACTTTCCTTTTACGGCATTCTATGGAGGCACCGTACTTGATTAGGAAGTCCATTCAAAAAATGACATCATAATCTGTCATATCTAGTACTATCAGATCACCATAAAGCTCTCTGCTTGCTATTCTGACTGGCACTGCACGGAGCCAGTGCGTGGACGCCATAATCTCTCCTGAAGGTAGGGTGCTTAGGAATTGGCCACTGAGTACATCTGGAGGTATAGCTAACTTCTCTGTGAACGCCCTGGGGTTTCTAAGTTCCTGAACTGCCTTGCCCTTTACTTTCTATCATGACTGACTTCTGTTGTTGCATGTTGTTCATGTAGTGCTCGGTGATCAGAGCACTGCTAACTAGTTCTTCTGAGGTTTGCGGCCTATGGATGCCGCTGGCCACATTCAATGCTATTTCTGGCCTTAGCATCTTGAGCATTAGCCTGACTCGCTCTCGTTCAGTGTTGACCAGTTCAGGGCATAGGCGAGCCAGTCTGTTGAATCTCATCACGACTTCCTCTACTGATAGGTTACCTTGACAAAATTCAGTGAATTCATCATAATGTCGGTTAGTAGCCCGCATATGAAAGAATTCTTCGAAGAACTCAGCTTCGAAGTTGGCCCACGTCATCTGATTTATGTCTCGCTTGGCCTTCACCCTTTCCCACCACATTCTAGCATCTCCTGCTATGCAGAAGGAGGCGCACTTCACTTTCTCATGTTCTGGCCAGTCCAGAAGCTCCATGGTACTCTCTAGGGTTTTGAACCAGGCTTGTGCATCCCATGGTTCACTAGTGCCTGAAAAGGTCTCTGGTTTGAGTTTCTGCCACTGCACCAGATATGCTTCTCTTCTAGCTCCTACTACTGGGGCTTCTGGTGCTATTGGTGGGATTGGTGCTCAAGGTGGAACCTCTATCACTATTGGGGTTTCCACATTTGGTCCTGGCGTAGCAGTAGGTGTGGTCTACTGATTAGCCCTTAAAGTGGCTATCTCTTGCTGTTGCTCAACTATCTGTCTCTAGAGCTGAGCCACTATCTCCACGAGATTAGGTGGAGTCACTATGTCAGTTGCCTCCTATTGAGGCTCAGTAGCTGGTGCCCTTCTAGTTGGGCGTCCTCTAGCCATTATCTAAATAACAGAGGACATACAGTTCATATTCTAATTCTAAAAACATGCTATCAGATATAAACTAAAGTATTAAACATGCTTCCGTTAACTGTAAACAAGAACTGACTAGAACACAGATAGCATGAATAACATGAAAATACTATAAATCTGAAAGCAAGAAAATATGGTAATGTGAGAGATACTCTTACTTGGAAGCTGCAGGTCTGATGCTGATGTGTGTGAGGAGGAAAGATGGAACTTGCTCTGATACCACTCTGTAACGACCCGCCTTCTGGTACTAAGCTTAAGGCGGATCGCTACTAACTAACTGACTAACTGACTAATTAATGATTTCTAATAATGCTAAACCAACTGGGAGAATTTTAAAAATTCTTATTTTACTATTTACTGAACTAACAATTCATAAACATGTTGAAAGTACTAACTAGCCCAAAATAAAGCAAAACTTTTATTTTATTATCTTGGCAGGATTCGATCCCCCAACCTTGGGTTGCATGGCAAAGCACTAACCAGCTGCTCTACACCAGTTTTGTTTTACATAGTACCAGTCAACTGCTATATGCCAGTCAACTGGTCGGGCCACAGAATGTTTCTGTGCCCGATACCAGTCGACTGGTATTTTACCAATTGGCTGGTAATTCAGAAATCCCAATTTTCAGATTTGCTAGAATTTACCAAACTTGAGCCACAATATACCAAAATCATATCTAACAAGCAGAATGACATAAATAAAGTTTCACGACTATTCTAAGACATTTATTACATGTTTTTGGAGGGTTTCTAGCATGTATAGCAACTTAGAAATCATAAAAACGACATGTAGAAGCAATAACATAAACGTGCCAAGTTCGTATCAACTTCTTATTGAAACCATTCATCATTCATATCTAAGGACATTCATAGCTACTACATGTCATTCTATATGGTGCATATATCTTAAAACAAGCATATCCTATGTATTTAGCATGTAAATCAAAAGTATCAAGTTCTTATCTCTAAAGCTTAAGCATGGATCTAAATTACCATATTGCAAGTAGTAACTCATATCATTCAACATTCGCTAAGCAAGTATTAACACAGGTAAATAAACTACTTTAATATACTAGGCACCACAATAATGAGTCTAATTAAGTTCATACATGGTTCACATAACCTATTGCGGAAAAACTAAAAGAAACATAATAAAGACTATTTCTATGCTTTGCAAGTTCCGAAGACTTTTATTCCAACTCCACCATCACACACACTTTGCACAAGCCCGCCGCCTCCGCTACTAGTGCTTTCCTTTACCTGTATCTGCAGTATAACGGAAATGCAAACTAATAAGCATAAAGCTTAGTAAGTACCATCTAGCCTCACAAAACTATGAAAACTCGAATTATGCTTTTGTAAAACATGCTATGCACGTACATACTCATATCCATAAGAATCATGCTAGGCTCATGCTAAATACATATCATAGAATGTCATGGCATATAACTGAGACATGGCACATACTGAACTAAAACTGAAAAGTAAGTTATAGCATGGCATACATATCTGAACTGGAACTGAAACTAACTAACATAAAACTACTATTAAATTCACCACATGCTAATATGAATTTTTGAAAACTAAATACATATAGTAGGTGAAAGTAATAATCAACTGCTGTGGGCCCGGCAATGTACCAACTGTGCGCGCATCCCTGATAAACCCGAGGTAGCAAATCCCGAATCCATTAGGGTTCTACTAGGTTATCTAAACCTAGGGGCAACTACGAGCCCATCCCATACTAGGTTATCTACACCTAGAGACAACTTGGAGCCTATCCCTGGACCGAAGTCCGGTACAATGCCACTGAAAATAAAATAGTCCTTTATACTTTTTTTTTAATTCTTGCTTTTACTAGGTTATCTAAACCTAGGGGCAACTAGGAGCCCATCCCACTGGACCTTGGTCCCTATCATAACTGAAGCAAGAAATTCTATTCTTTAATGCTCTCTATAGCATTAACTGACTAACAATTTAACAATCACCTTGCGACTTAACCCTTTCTTTTCTTTTAAAGTCGCTCCCTAGGCACTCGAACGTGCTCCTTAACCCAAAACTGAAGGGTAAGTGCACTCAAGCCTATCCAGGGATACCATCAGACTCTAAAACTAATATGAAGGGTTAATACAACGTGCTTGTTCATAATCCACAATTTTTAATCGTAGGACATACATATAAGGAAATAAGGCATACGAAACGTCAACCGAAACTACTTATACTGCAGGTGAGGGGTACTTACATCCTGCGCTAGGTTTTTCTTACGAATAAAATCTGAAATTCCCGAGAGAACGTCGAACTACAACGTTCTTCTTGCTTCTTGGCGTTCTCCTCGCGTCTACGAGGGCCCCCGTAGAGAATAGGGCCTCTTGAGACCTTCCCTTGGCTTCCCCTTTGTCTTGGGCGGCAAATGAAGAGGAGAAGATGAAGAAAACGCATGAGAGGAAGAGGAGAGGTCGCGTGCGTGAGGGAGGGCATCGGCGCCGCTAGGTTGGGTGAAAATTAACCTAAAACTCGTAACTCCCTCTTTTATACTTATGGGGGGCGAATTTATCTAATTATATCTTATCTATTGTTTTCCTTAATTTATTTTAGCAAATACAATCCAGCCCAGCTGGTCCGCCCATTCTTCTCTCACAGAAAGGTTGAGGGATCAAATCCCACTTCCGTGATTTTCTGTTTTTATCCCTTTTTGCAACTTTCGTTTACGGAAAAATTCTATAAAAATATCCATAAATTTGGAATAAATTCTAAGATATTCCTAAAATTAGTTTCGAGAATTTTCGGGCGTTACAGGTTGGACTTTTGCCTGACGGTCCTTTGTCAGGTCTTGGATGTCGAGCTGCCCTTCGCTCAGTGCCAAGCATTCCTTCGCTAGGGCTTTAGTCCCAAGCTATCTTTCACCTAGAGCCTAGCAGTCCTTCGCTAGGTCTTGGATACTGGCAGTCCTTCGCCAGTTGCCTAGCAGTCCTTCGCTAGGGCTTGGATACTGGCAGTCCTTCGCCAGTTGCCTAGCAGTCCTTCGCTAGGGCTTGGATACTGGTAGTCCTTCGCCAGGTGCCTAGCAGTCCTTCGCTAGGGCTTGGATACTGGCAGTCCTTCGCCAGATGCCTAGCAGTCCTTCGCTAGGGCTTTGTCTCTGCACACTTGAGTAACATTGTTAGATCACAAACAAACTTAACTTTGAATCCTTTGCCAATATCAAAACAAGGTTCGATATGGTGCTTCCTGCACCAACAATCTCCCCCTTTTTGATTTATGGCAACACAATTCAAAGTTAAGTATAAACATATAAAAGTTAAGAAATGATGGAGTATGAACAGTATATGTGTAGATTAAAAAAATTTATACTCCCCCTAAATCCCTGAATACTTGTGTTATAACCCTTAACTTTGACCTTTAACCCTTAACTTTGACCTTTCCTCCCCCTTTGACATATATCAAAAACATACATGGGCGAACAAGGTATCTAATAGGGAGTTTAGAGTTTTACCAAAATAACTTTAAGTAAAGGAGTTAAGAAAAAACATAGTTTTCAAAAAAAACTTTAAGTAATGGATTTCATAATTTAAAAAAATGATGTTCAACATTTTGGAAACAAGTTTTCCTTTAAAAAAATGTTCAACATTTGCACTCATAGAGAAATTTCCTTGAAACATATTTTGTGCATTAAAAACCATTTTTACTTGGAAAAATCTTTAAATAGACAAGTTTTTGCTGAAATATAGATTTGTTTACTAAGAAAACTTTGCTTAGAAACATTTGTCAAAAATTTTAAAGGTTTTTGCTCAGACAAACATTGTTTACTAAGAAAGATTTTACTTTGAAGATGCTTAGATCACTTTTTAAAGCACTTAAAAATACTTAGTGAAAACAAGATAAAATTTTAAAATTTTCTCTCTCTTGGACATATATTAATAAAGAATTCTTCAACAATATATTTTGAAAGAAGTTGTTAAGGAGAATGTTTATGTATCAGAGCCTATGAGTTTTGAAAACATAAAAATACTTAGTATAATTCTTGAAGAAAGCTTAAATTGCACTTTTGAAACCGAAAAAAATTTGTACTTTTGAACCATTAGTGCCTTTGAAAGTATTAGTACTTTTGAAAAATAGTAGTACTTTTGAAGGATGTTATGTATTTTTGAAAAATATAAGTACTTTTGAAACATATTATACATTTTTGAAAAGTATAAGTACTATTGAAACATATTATGCATTTTTGAAAAGTACTTTTGAAAAGTTTTAATATTATTTTCAAAAGTATTCTAAAGTCAAGCAAAATTTTGAAAATGATAGTATATATAAGCAAAATGATTTAAAAGAGTAGTATTTTGAAAGACATTTTATTTATGTTTTCAACAGGATTTTAAAATTACAGTGCATGAAAACATATAATTTCTAAAAAATATTTAATAATTCTTTTAATTTAATCTCCCCCTGAGCTTGACCCAGTCCTAGGAAGCTTGTTGACTACAAGCGATCTTCCTCTGAGTCTTTAGGTTTGATTCAAACTATAAGAATTATCTAATAATTTTGAAAAATGATTGACAGAAATAATTTCTTTTGACTCAACCTCCCCCTAAATTTGACACATCCTAGGAGTTCTTATAGATCATCAAGTGGACCTTCCTCTGTGTCTTTAGGGTTTATTAAAATCAAAAGAATAATTTTGAACAATCTTCTTTCAAGATAAATTTTTGAAAACATAACTTGAAATGATAGCACAGTTTTCGAAAATCATGATGTTAATTTTTCAAAGAGATAATAACATACGAGGGTTTTTGAGTCAACTTTTGAAAACCATATTTTGAGATGACAATATGTTTTAGAGCATAAGGTTTTTGAAAAAGCTGAATTTTTCAAAAATATTAAGAAGAACTCCCCCTGTATCCGACACAGTCTGATTTTTATCTAAGTTCCTTAAGGGATATCAGTGTTGACCAGGTTTGACTATGTGGGCTAGGGTTGACTATTTTGACCAAATCAGAATAAGCCCTAGACTCTATTTATTGTGATATTTAAAAAAAATGTGATAAATGAAGAAGTAGGGTTCAGTACAATAAATTAAAAATTAGAGGTAAGTTTGAATAATTTTTGCAAACTTTTTCATTTAAAAGGATAGTAAATCATGCTTTTAGGTCCTAGATGTCTCACCCAGTTCTACATGATCAAGCATGTTAACCTTATGGGTTTTGTGAGACAAATTTAAATAGAAGTAAGGATTTTACTTTGAAGAGTCGTGATTAATTTTGAAAAATTGAATCAACTTTGAAAATCATTTTAATGAATTTTAACTTTATTTTGGAAAAAGTAGTTGAGTCTAAGATCAATTGAAATTTGTGTTAGATTTGAATTTGACAAGAAGTAACTTGAATTTGAATTTCAAAAATTAGCTTCCAGGTCTTGGCGAGGCACTAGGCCTTCTTTGGCCGTAGCCTTATTGGATCATCAACCCTTTCCTAGACAAAGCCTTTTAGTGAAATTTCATCTTCAAAATCACTTTTTGATAAATTCTGGTCTAACTAGTTTGGATCTTGGATCGGTAGCTTCGGCTAGTTCTGCCAAAATGGCTTCCCTAACGTACTATCATCTCACCTCCACCCAATACTATGTTGTTCAAA
This sequence comes from Boesenbergia rotunda, assembly GCA_024364735.1. Taxonomy (NCBI): domain Eukaryota; kingdom Viridiplantae; phylum Streptophyta; class Magnoliopsida; order Zingiberales; family Zingiberaceae; genus Boesenbergia; species Boesenbergia rotunda. Next base: position 18,745 of record JAGFNQ010006965.1, read on the forward strand.
TTTCAATTAACTCTTTTAGTCCTTAAACTAATCAGTCCTAATTTTAAGCAAAAAAAATAAACATAAAAAGAAACATACAATTAAAACAAACAATTATCTAAGTAAGATCACCATTTGAGTAATATTCCGGATTTTCAAAATTAGCAAGATTATGAATTAAATTTTCTAACGTATTAAATTTATACGAATTAATTACGTTATTTGAGATAAATAAAGGATTTTCAAATATTGAAAATTTACCTTTTGATTCCCCCTTGATACTTGTCGTCTTTCCTTTTTGTGTCTTTAGCATCTTGTAGTGATCACGAGCAGATCGGACCGGTTTGGTTCGATCTCCTTCTTTGTCGTCAAATTCTGAGTCTGAGTTGGACTCGGGTACAGGTTGAAGCCACTTTTGTAGTTCTCTTGGAGTTTTCCCTGCAATGAAAACTATACCTTCCTCGACCATTGCAGTATCAGCTTGATTATTTAACCTTAATTTAGAAGAAAATGATTCGAAATTGGTTACCAACTTTGTCTCAGAAAAATCGTCGTCTGACTCAGGTTCGATTTCAACGTTGGATGTCGAGTCTGACTCGGTTGTCTGTGCTTGGACCGAGACTGCATGACAACTTTGGTAATCTTCTTCTTCATTTGATTCATCCGATGGTTCGAACATCTCTCCTTCAAAGACCTCAATATCGGAGCTCTTTTCGTGTAGGTTGAGTAGCTTCTCCCACATTTCTTTAGCACATCCACATGAACCGACTAGCTTGAGTTGTTCGTTGGTTAGACCGCATTGTATGATTACTGTTGCCTTAGCATTAGTCTCGATCTTCCTCAGAGTTGGTTCGTCCAATTTGTCCCAAGCGATCGATGTTCCATCTTCCGTGGGGAATCTGAACCCCGTTTGGATTATCGACCATAAATCTAGATTAGCCTTCAGGTGGGATTCCATTTGACTTCTCCAGGAGTTGAAATTCTCGCCAGAGAAGAGCGGTGGACGAATGCTATTCCATTCTTGAATGGCCATTTAAAAATGATCCTTGCACACAAGAGAAATAAAAATGTACCAAGACTTGGTCTTGGATTAGTAGTGCGGGAGAAAAAGAATTGCCAAGAATAAATATTGCATGACTTTCGAGGCAGAATAACAATAAAATAATAATAATATTTTATGACAATTTTTTTTTAAAATATTGATTTTGTCAATTCTGATTAATATTGAAAAAGTTAGAATTTAATATTTGGGAAAAACTTTGCTCGAATTAAAGTAGTACGAATTTCGAAAAAAATATTAAAATAATAATAAAAAAAAGTTTATGACAAATTTTCAAAATTTATTCGTTTTATAAATTCTGACTTATGGTGAAAAAATAAAAATTCAAAATTGAAAGACGTAAGGATATTTTCAAAAGTAGTACGAACTCCTTTTTTCTTTACTTGTTTTGTATGGACCTTGGGGGCGCCCGGGACACTCCGGGCGCCCTACTCAGCTACTACCTCATTCCTTTGAGTTATCTGAGCTGCAGACACTCCTTCCTTTGGTCCTGCATCCAGGGTTAGTCCAAAACACAATAAAGAAATAAAGTATTTGTTTATACAGCCTTAGTTGTCTTGGTTCTGACTTTGGTCTGCAAAATGGAGCCCTAGGTCGAACCGTCGCCTACTGTTCCCTCGACGGGGAACGCGTCCTCACCTACTCCTCTCGGGAGAGTTTACCTGATGCCAACCGTTCCTCTGGTTGGACTTTTGCCTGACGGTCCTTTGTCAGGTCTTGGATGTCGAGCTGCCCTTCGCTCGGTGCCTAGCATTCCTTCGCTAGGGCTTTAGTCCTAAGCTGTCCTTCGCCTGGTGCCTAGCAGTCCTTCGCTAGGTCTTGGATACTGGCAGTCCTTCGCCAGTTGCCTAGCAGTCGTTCGCTAGGGCTTGGATACTGGCAGTCCTTCGCCAGTTGCCTAGAAGTCCTTCGCTAGGGCTTGGATACTGGCAGTCCTTCGCCAGTTGCCTAGCAGTCCTTCGCTAGGGCTTGGATACTGGCAGTCCTTTTCCAGGTGCCTAGCAGTCCTTCGCTAGGGCTTGGATACTGGCAGTCCTTCGCCAGGTGCCTAGCAGTCCTTCGCTAGGGCTTTGTCTCTGCACACTTGAGTAACATTGTTAGATCACAAACAAACTTAACTTTGAATCCTTTGCCAATATCAAAACAAGGTTCGATATGGTGCTTCCTGCACCAACAGTAATGAATTATGCGGAGGGATGTAAGTGATGTAGATGGGATATATCCCTCCTATATGACGGGAGTGATATCTGTGGGCGCCTTGATCGAGTAGGACTACTAAACACATGACCATGCTCAAATGAGTCAATATGAGATAGTGAGCTCATTTGTTTGAGTGAGCCTACTCGGGATCAAGAAACACAATGATTGATCGAGGATGACACGGTCTATGCCTCAATGGTCAATCTAGATATTGAGGATTGAAGGAAAAGGTCATATATTGTCATAGTCACGGAGGTTAAGTCGAATCTCGATTTTCTTATCACTTGGGTAACAATGATGCATTGCTAGATGCCGCTCATTGCTTATGTGTCCAAAGCGGTTTAGACACATTGCCAATGTTATGAGAACCTATGGGCACATACTAAGGACACGATGCTTCGGATATTAATTGATCTTAGTTTGACGAAGTTTTGATCCGAATTTGATTAATTGAGTTAGACTTTTGTGAATCAAATTGGATTATGAGATTGAGATCTAATTTGAGTTACACTCATTTAGATTAGACTCAACCACATTTGAATGAGATATTAATTCAATAAAATATTTAATAAATTAATAATAGGGGAAGATGAAAAGTTTCTCTTCATTGGATGAAGAAAAGTTGAAGAGCCATATGAGAAAATATGCTCTAATTGGATTTTCATTGGCATTAATAGAGAGAAGCTAAAGGGACAAAAACTCTTCATATTTATGGGATGAGTATAAAAGATTTTTTCTTGTCTTTTGAATGAAGAACTTGTCATTTTTCCTTCCCCTCCTTCACTTGGCCGAAAACCCTCTTCTCCCTCTCCTTCTTACTTTGTGAATCTTCTCTTGTGGCTAGCACCACAAAGACGATTCTTCTCTGAAGCTTGAGAGATTGTATTCTGTTGGGACCGGGTGCATGTTGACAAGGATACGGGTTCGTAAATTTTATAAATTATTTACGTGCAGCGGAAGAATTAGCATAAATAATATCTCAAATTATTTTTAACCACGTATCTAGCATGCGACCTTATGATGTGTGGACATAATCATAAATTAAAATTTTGCAGAAAAGTAAACTAATTTACTTTGTTCCTCGCGTAACTTGAAGAAAGGGACGAGATCCAACCGTAGCGTCCCTTGGAAGCTCCGCCTCTATTCGCGTCCACGCCGAGTTCTCTTCGGGATGACTTCGCAAAGCCACGAGTTTTGTGCCGACGAGAACTACTAGATTCTCTAAAGGCACAACTAGAATATCAAGAGAGAAAGATGGAAACTAACCACCAAGTAACGGAATCAAAATTCCGGAAAGGAAAGAAGGAGTCGTGATCCGTTTCTTCTTCTTCGGCACCTTCTTGGCGGATGAAGCTCTCGGCCACCCTTGGGATGTGCGCCGGCCCTAGGGGAGGAGAGAGAGCCGGCCCTAGAGAGAGAGTGGGCGCCGGCCCTAGAGAGAGAGAGAGAGGGCGATCTAGAGAGAGAGAGGGAGAGAGCTACTAGATCTCTTGATAACTCAATTGAGGAATTCAAGCCTAGCCTTGGTTCCTTTATATAGTAGCCTCTCCCTTGCCATGTCTCCCCTTTAACGGAATTAACGGAATAAATTTTATAAGAAATTTATCTCATAAATTCTTTTATTAATTATTCCGTTATGCCAAGTTTTATTATAACTAACTTTATAATAAAACAAATACTTCTCTCTTTTTAATCATGGAATGAAATTTGTATAAAATTTTCTTATCATGGAAAAATCAATTCATAATTGATTTTATAAATTAAAATTAAACCAAATCATGGTTCATTTTAATTTCCATAAAAAGAATAAATTTCTACAAATTTCTTTATAAATCTCTTTATATAAATTTCTTTATATATCAATTTATTTATCCATAATTTTATAAAATAAATCGCTCTTGATTTATTTTATTATTTAAACCAAATTAATTGGTTTTCTCCCCTTGTGGTGGCCGGCCAAACCAACCCTCTTTGGCCGGCCACACCAAGCCAAAGCCCTCGCGAATTAAACTCATTTAATTCGCCCAATAAGCCTTCAAAAGACTTAGCCATTTTAAGCTTCCGATGCGCCTCTGATAAATTCAGATTCGACTTATTTCTCTTGATCGGAAAATCCAATTTTCAACTCGTTTTAAATGCCTCGGATTACTCGTAGTGCGTGTGACTAAATAGGCTTTCGATTTATGTTGGCCGTCTATAATCAACCAATTATAGAACGATCATGAGTGGCACTTAGTAGTACATCATGACCCCCAATTAATCGAAAGATCAACGGTTGACCTCAGAAGTAATTCTGAAACCCTTCAGCAGCTCTAATGAATCGTGCCCCATTCCCTTCAGCATCTTATACCCACTTGGTTCAGGACATGGTCTGTGTGTGTCAGTCCCCACTAGGCTGACTACGTCACACCTAGCCCAAGTAGTGTCTTTCTCGTCCTTTGGATTTCTAATTACTCTCATATATTTAAGAGACTCATACTCTAAACATGACATGCCCTGGCCAGAGGCTTTGAGTAACAATCCGACGATAGGCCTGGGTATACATCTCCTCGCAAGGAGTGGTGAATCCTTTGCAGGCTGTTCAAACATCTACGGGCACTTCGGCTTATACCCAACCATCCTGGGTCCACACCTCCTTGGAGATGCTTGCTTAAGATGTTAAAGTATAAGTCTCCATGACCAAGATGACTTGAACACCGCAAGTCAAAGGAACATTGCACTTAAGCTGCAGTAATATCTTTCATTGACATATCTATATGTAGATTACCATATGAAGTTTTACAGTCAGTCACTCCAATGAACTAGTTCCCTTAACTAGCATCCATGTTTATCTCTGGACATCCCAATGTCACCAGCTAGTGAGAATCAGCTGATTAGAGAATAACCCATGCTAGTCTCAACAGAATTGATAGTGTTCGTATTTATCAATTCATCGACTAGGACTAATTTCAATACTTCACAATTGCACATGTAAAGATAATCACTAGTTGTGAATTCATCACAAATTCTCTTATGCTGTGAATTATATTGCGGACATTCAGTAAATGAGTTTAAGATCCCAATCAAATACACAAACATGTATACTCAAATAGTGAATTTGCATTTATTAAAATAAATGTTTACAATCATAAGGCGATTGCCTTAGGACACTCCTCTCATATCACTAACAAACTCCCACTTGGCCTAATGCCAATCGCTACGGTATCCAATACCACAGGCTCTAACATGACCCTCAAACTTACTTTGAGGCAAGGCCTTAGTTAAAGGATCCGCTAAATTCCTTTCAGTGGGAATTTTCTCAATTTGTATATCATTCCTACTTATAATCTCTCTGATCAGATGATAGCGGCGAAGCACGTGTTTGGATCGCTGATGAGACCTTGGTTCTGTTGGAGCAATCGGCCCTAAGATGGTCCGGAGTGACCATGGGTTTTGATGTTTGGGCAAAGGGATTAAGTTAGGTTTACCCTTGTATTTGATATGCGTATGTTGAGTGTGCAGGTTGTACAGGTTACGCATATGGACCTGACTGGACGGCCTCAGTACGGTGAAGGATGGCATGGAGGCCAGCTGGAGGCTGGCGTGCGCATCTGAGGGACCATGGAGTGCAGGGACGATGAGCTGATGGGCACGGACTTCGAGGCGTACGTGAAGGGTGGCATGGAGGCAAGCTAGATGCTTGCGTGCGCATCCGAGGGACGAGGGCCGAAGATGAAGAGGGCGCGAAGGCAACAGTCGAGGCTGCGGAGGAGTCAGTCGAGTCGTGAGGGTACGAGTGCAGAGTGATTGTACTCGGGAAATCCTAGGGGTTGAGTGCGGAGTGAAATGTACTCAGGAAGGGTAACCTTAGGTGGGTGAGTAGACCAGTCGACTGGCCTAGGGGCAGTCGACTGAGGGAACTCACAGAAAGGTCTCAGCCTGGGACCAGTCGACTGCCCTGTGGGCAGTCGACTGGTAGCGGCTGGTGAGTTGGCTAAAATTCGAACGTTGGGAGTTGCAACGGTCGAATTTAGCTGGCACCAGTCGACTGCCCTGGGGGCAATCGACCGGTAGCGAGAAATCAGCCCCGAGTCCTATTTAAAGAGGACGTCGTGGTGGCTGAGTTTCTTGCCGAAACCTGCTTGGGTAAAGCCGGTTAGTAGTCTACTGTGTTCACAAAGCGTCCAAGGTGTTGTGGTGAGGTTTCTCTACCCACAAGGAGCGACACGTGATAGCCGGAAGTTATCCGGGGAGTGATCCACCGACGGATTGTTGGATTAGGCACCCGGCCGGGGTGGATACCAACTAAATACGGGTTGTTAGCGTTGTTTGTTCTTTTCATTATTGTTTTCCGCTGTGCAACTAACAAAGTAGGTACAAGAACAAACCGGGAATTGCTATTCACCCCCCCTCTAGCGGACGGCAACGATCTTACAGGTTCCTTTTCTTGTGCAATAGCTCTATTGTTGTCGCAGTAAACCGGCACTGCTTCATCAATGGTTGGAACCACACCAAGTTCGGAGACAAACTTCTTGATCCAGACTGCTTCCTTTGCTGCTTCCGAAGCTGCGATATATTCTGCTTCCGTGGTAGAATCCGCTACGGTGTCTTGTTTGGAACTTTTCTAACTTATTGCGCCTCCATTCAAAGTAAATACGTATCCAGACTGAGATTTGGAGTCATCCTTATCTGTCTGGAAATTGGCATCTGTATACCCACGTATTACCATATCTCCTTCTCCATATATTAGGAACACATCCTTAGTTCTTCTTAAGTACTTAAGGATTGTCTTGACAGCCGCCCAATGATCCATTCCTAGATCAGACTGGTATCTGCTCGTGACGCTCAGAGCATACGATACATCGGGCCTAGTACATAACATAGCATACATGATAGATCCTATCGCGGATGCATAAGGAATCTTATTCATGCAAATCCTCTCGTCATCTGTGCGCGGACACATAGACTTTGAAAGGTTGATCCCATGCCTGATGGGAAGGTATCCTTTCTTGGATTCCGACATGCTAAACCTTTTTAGCACTCGGTCTATATATGTAGACTGCGAAAGACCAAGCAACCGTTTTGATCTATCTCTATAGATTCTTATCCCAAGGATATAGGTTGCTTCTCCCAGGTCTTTCATGGAGAAAGTTTTGGACAATCAAATTTTAACTGTCTGTAAAACTGATATATCGTTTCCTATAAGTAATATGTCATCGACATATAATACTAGGAATATGACTGCACTCCCACTAACCTTCTTGTACACACAAGGTTCATCAGGATTTTGTGAGAAATCAAACTCTTTGATTGTCTCATCAAAATGGATGTTCCAGCTCCTGGATGCTTGCTTCAGTCCATATATGGATCGTCGAAGCTTGCATACTTTGGTTTTATCAACCGATGTGAAACCTTCAGGTTGTATCATGTATACATCCTCAAGTAGGTTTCCATTAAGGAAAGCTGTTTTCACATCCATTTGTCATATCTCATAATCATAATGAGCTGCTATGGCTAGGAGCATCCGAATGGATTTAAGCATAGCTACTGGCGAATATGTTTCGTCATAATCAATTCCTTGTTTCTGACGATATCCTTTTGCCACTAATCTAGCCTTAAAGGTAACAACATTACCTTCCATGTCGGTTTTCTTCTTGGAAACCCACTTGCACCCTATGGGCTTAATCCCTTCAGGTGGGTTAACCAAGTCCCATACTTGATTTTCGTACATGGAATCCATTTCCGACTTCATGGCTTCAAGCCATTTGTCCCTTTCTGAATTTTTCAGAACATCTTCATAACTGATAGGTTCATCGTCGTTCGATTCACTTATGAGAAAACCGTATCTCTCTGGAATATTGCATGTCCTATCAGACCTACGAAGAGGTGGTGTTGTTTTAGGTTCAACTGATAGCTCATCATTATGAGTTATTGGTTGTGGGTCTAGACTAGGTGTCTCTGTAATGTCTATTGGAGTTTCTTGAACTTCATCAAGATCAATGCCACTCCCACTGTTTTCTTGTAAAAGGAATTCTTTTTCCAGAAATACAGCATGCCTTGAAACAAACACCTTTTGTTCCAAGGGATGATAGAATTGGTAACCCTTCGTTTTGCTTAGGGTATCCAATAAATAGACATTTATCAGACATAGCATCCAATTTGTCTGATACAGTCCGCTTCACATAAGCAGGACAACCTCATGTCTTAATGTGAGTTAAGTGAGGTTTCTTACTATTCCATGTCTCATATGGAGTAGTAGAGACTACCTTGGTCGGGACTCTGTTTAGCAAGTAAACAACAGTCTTAAGTGCATAACCCCAAAAGGATTTTGGAAGAGTTGCATGATTCATCATTGACCTAACCATGTCCATCAAGGTTCGGTTGCGCCTCTTAGATACACCTTATGCTGTGGTGTATACGGCGGAGTCCATTGGGATAATATCCCATTGTCCCTTAGATAATCTTGAAACTCTTGACTTAAGTATTCACCACCCCGATCGGATCGAAGTATCTTAATACTTTTGCCAAGCTGTTTCTCTACTTCATTTTTGAACTCTTTGAATTTCTCAAAGGCTTCAGATTTGTGTTTCATCAAGAACACGTACCCGAATCGTGAGTGATCATCGATAAAGGTGATGAAGTAGCTATAGCCTCCTTGTGTAAGAGTTGACATTGGTCCACATACATCAGTATGTATTAGACCAAGCAATTCTCCCACTGGATTACCTTTTCCGGAAAAGGGTAATTTGGTCATCTTGCCTTTTAAGCATGATTCGCATGTATCAAATGAATCGGGTTCAAATGATTCCAAAATTCCACATCGGTGTAATTTGGTCATGCGTTTCTTACTTATATGGCCAAGACGACAATGCCACGTGTAGGAGTCTATTCGATTATCTATTCTAGCACGTTTGTTGCTAACTTCAATATTGAAAACGTCACCGGATAAATCTAACGTGTAGATACCATTGCACAAAGTTCCATTCCCATAAAGAACGCCATTTAAAGTTATGTAACAACAATTGTTACTAAAAGTTAAATGATAACCCTTTTCATTCAAACATGAAATAGATACAATGTTCTTTATTAACGAAGGAACAAAATAACAATTATCCAATTCTAAGACACGTCCAGTTGGGAGCTTTAGCAAATATGTTCCGATGGCAACAGCAGCAATCTTTGCTCCATTTCCAACTCGCAAATCCGCTTCTCCCTTGACGAGTCTTCTTCTATTCCTTAGCCCCTGTATGTTATTACATATATGTGAGCTACACCCAATGTAACGCCCGCCCTTAATCCCCTAGGGATTCGGCGGCGCTACTTTAATTTTCATACATTACAACTACACGTATGCATTCATATTTTTCTTTTGTATCTAATCTATGCATGGGCACATGTAACATTAAAGCATGCAAGGTTCATGTAGCGGAAGCATAATTATTTTTCAGAACATTCAACCAAGCATGGACATCAAGTATTCATCTTCAAACATAGCATGTATATAAAAAGAGCATAACATGGGTTTAACATGACAAGTTCCAAAACTTGAAGCAACTAAGAGCAAGATCCTTTTTATCCACCAGCACTATCACACACACTTGCCCTTCTCCCGCAGCCTCCATAGTTTAGCGTCCTTTATCTGTAGCATAAGGGGAAACACTAAACGATAAGCAATAGCTTAGTAAGACCTTGTCCTACTCACAAAATCGGATATCATGAAAAGGTAATAGAATATATCACATTCAAGCATGGTAAGCATTTAAGCATGTTAAACATCTAAGCATGTTAACTTCATAAGAAGGTTCTTTTGAAAACATATAAACATAATACTTGAACATAGCATAATCATTAGGGCCCGGCTTGTACTTCATGTTTTGCGTGCGCCCCTGAATAGGAACGAGGTAGCTAATCCCGAACTACTAGGGTTTACTAGGCCTTCTCAAAAGTCCTTCAGCCTAGTATCATAATCATTTGACTCGCTTTAAGAATCTATAGTACAAGCCATTATAAAGTAAAATAGTTATCATGTTCTTCATTTTCATAAAGTATGCTCTTAGTCCCAACCTTCTAGGGAAGCATTCTTTAGGCCCTAAGCCTTCTTAAATCATGCCCTAAAGGGCTCATTCTTATGCATATGTATGCATTCATAATCATGATAACTAGCCTAGTATAAAGCATGCATTTCATGGGAGCCACCAAGGCTCGGGTCCAAGAGTTCTCTCTTGGCCGAAAGTTGTAATTTGGGCTAGCATGCATTCCAATCAACATATAAAGAATCACACAAGCATGTCATATCCTACACAAGATCATTATCATGCATGGTATTTATTAATCCAATCCCAAGTATAGGGCCCTTTGGCCGAACATGTAGGGTGGAGTACCTTGGGGTTTTTAGCCACATAGCATCATGAACATTCATACAACACATGTGATATCATAGAGATTCATTAGGGTGCATAGCATGAAGTTAAGCTTAAGAACCTATCCCTAGGGTAGGGTTGGCCGAATGGTTAGAAGGGGATTCCCTTCCCTCCTAGCCTTCTTTACTCACACACAATATAATACATTCATGCAAACATCATCATTAAGCATAGGAAAGCATGTGGCCTACCCTAACCCTTGGTTAGGGTGATGGCCGAAACATGTAGAGACATGTAGAGGGCATCATGTGAGTCATGTAATCGATTCAAGAGCAATTATGCTACAGGTGAGGGGGCACTTACCTCTTTCGCTAAATATCCTTAAGGTATACCCTTAGTTCGGAGGGGATGTGCTTGTCCTTGCTCTTGAGGTCCTTGACTTCTTCTTGCCTTGCAAGAGATTCAAACCTTCAATGGGGTCTTGGGAGTGTCCCTTGGGATGAAATCCTTCTCTTGGATTTTCGAAAATTGAAGAGGGAGAGGGGAGTTAGGATTTCGAAAATTGAAGAGGGAGAGGGAAGTTAGGATTTCGAAAATTGAAGAGGGAGTCTCTTGGATTTTTGAAAATTGAAGAGGGAGAGTGAGTGAGGGGTTTGCAACAATGATGGTTAGCCCCTTAGCATTCCCTCTTATTTATACTAAGGGAAGAGACAAAGTGCCTCTTCTCCAAGTGTCCCTTCACCAAGGGGTTTCTCATCAAGAGCCTCTTCCTCCACCCTTTCACATTCCCTAACCCTTAACAAGAATTTCCCTTCCTTCCTCTCAGCAATCCCCTACTGGGTGAATTGGTTGCTTCGTTGTTTTTCAAGGCTTTGCTTACCAAGAGTTCCAAGGTTCGATTCTCGACAAGAGCATATTTTTGCTCCTCTTTGGTTTTCACTTTTGCAAAGCCCATTAGCCCAATTTACTCTCATATTCTCAAATCACATATTATGAAATCACATATTCCAATTCATACAATCACATATTCTAATTTATGCAATCACATATTCTAATTTATGCAATTACATATTCTAATTCTTTCTAATGAAATCACATATCATTTAATCATGACATCACAAAAATGTAATTCTATTCATTCATGAAATAAATGTCATACCATCTGATAACCTATATCGACATTTTTGTGCCCTAATGAAAATCGAAAGCAAGCCCAAAATTTGGGGCGTTACAATCAAGTACCCAGGTATTTGAGGAAATAGAGTGACATTCAATAACGAAGATACCTAAAGAGGACGGGGCATCGGATGCCTTCTTCTTCAAGGACTCAAGATAAATCTTGCAATTTCTTCGCCAGTGACCCTCCTTGCCACAGTGATGGCAAGTGCCTTTTGGTTTCTTTTCAGTCTTTTTGGCCTTTTTCTTCTTTCCCTTATTCTGTTCTTTGGCCTTCCTCTTAGAACTTTTCTTCGAGGAATCAACTAACAGTGCTGTCTTCTGATCCAGCTTTACAGAAGGCTCTATAGTCTTCAGCAGGTTGAGCAACTCAGGAATGGTAGTCTCCAGCTTGTTCATCCGATAGTTCATCACAAATTGTGAATAACTTTTGGGCAAACAATGCAGAATTAAGTCAATACTTAGTTCATGATCCATTGCAAAACCGAGTGTGTTCAGTCGCTCAATGTACCCCAACATCTTTAACACAAACTGTGAGGCAGAAGTGCCTTCCTGCATCCTAGAGGTGAAGAGGAGTCTGGAGACTTTGAACCTTTCGGATCTCGCCTGCTCTTCAAACAACTCATTAAGATGGAAGATGATGGTATAAGCATCCATATGCTCATGCTGCTTTTGCAGCTCAGGTACCATAGAGGCTAGCATGATGCAACTCGCAAGTTCAGAATCGGTCACATGTTTCTGATAGGCCATTAACTGGTCTGGAGTTGCACCCTCTGGAGGATGGTTGGGAAGTTGATCTTCAAGGACATAGACAAGCTTCTCTACCTTGAGGACTATCCTCAGGTTTCGAAGCCAGTCCATGAAGTTTGGCCCAGTCAGTTTATTGGTGTCCAAGATGGAACGCAAATTCAGAGAAGACATGATCGAGTGATTAACCTAGAAATACAAATTGAGCTTATGTGAGAAGAATGATTAAAGAATGTATCAACATATATTAATAAAATCCTATTTATTTTTCAAATTGAATAACCCTTTTTATCAATTCGGGAGATCGTAGGAACATCTCCAAATAGGTTGATATCCAACCATAGATAAGAACTACCATAGCTGTGGCCATCAAGTTGTTCTTAGCTATGAAGGTAGGTAATTATACCGATTACATATCACATATATGTAACTATCAATTTATGCTATCAACTAATTGAATGTTTGCATAAATCATTGGGTTGTTAACTCATTAACAAGTATGCAACATTATACATAGCACCCAACTGCACCTCTCTTTACATCGACCTTGGCTGTGGCACAACAAATCGATGCTCCAAGCTTAAGGCTGACCCATTAATCAAGAAATAGTTTTAATATGGTTGGAGCTCATTCAACCGTTTAGTCAGGCTTCGATGTGTCCAACAACCATAACTAAGGATTGACCTCTGACTCCAACTATATTAATCATAAACTAATTCCATGGTTTGAACATGTTGATGTTCAAGCTGGGCATGTGTGTGTCCATCAACCCAAACGAGAAACAAAACTCCGATTCTAACCATATTAATGGAATGTGTTGGCCTTAATATTTTGTAAGAGGTTTTGGGTCTCATCCTTTCTTTTCTAAGCACATTCATGACATATAATCATGTAATGACTAACGATTTCCTTAATAAAGTATGTATGTGACTTAATTTATCAAGTCTCATTAATTGAATTAGGAACCGGATTTCCTAATTCTAATTTCATACATTATTAAAGGAATTGTTTTGGGAAACAATTTTCTAAATTGTCATAATCAATTTCGGAAATAATATGTTTAAGACTTTGATTTCTCTAAATCAAATCTTATTAAATTAAGAGACATAAGTCCTTAATTCAACCACATATTATTTTCATGAAAATCTCATTTAAGAAAACTCTATAGGAAACCATTTTCCTAATTAATTTTGGAGACAACAATATGTAAGAGCATCACCTCTTAAATCATATTTTATTCATGGATTTAATTAATTACAACAAATCGTTTTCTAAGGGTGGCTCCCCGAGGCTCAGATATCCAAAGAAAAGTAATTTGTTGTAAATCCAATTTGGTCCGCTTCGGAAGGTAACCAAATTAAACATGACAATCTCATTTAAAATTGGGAAATTAAATTACAACAACTAACTTTAAATTGGACGGCTCCCCGAGGCTCAATCCAAAATAAAGAATTTTGTTGTCAATTTAAAAACCAATTCAAATTTATTTGTCAATTAATTGTCCATAAATTTTTCTAGACTTTCTTGAAAGAAAGTGTCCAAAATTGCGAGATTTCATAATAGGTTTTCAGGATAATTGTAAGTTTCTGGTACAAAGAAAACTTACATATTTCCAAAATTAGAAAATTTCTAAAATAGAAAAATTTTCAAAATTGGAAAGTTTCTAAAGATGGGAAGTTTTCACAATAATTATAAAATTTCAGAAACTAGAAAATTTCAAAAGTTTGCGAAATTTCATGAGGATTTCCAAACTTTGAAATTCCTAAATCTAAAATTTATTATAATTGGAAAGTATCCATAATTGAAAAATTTTCCAAAATTGAGATCATGACAAAGTTTTCCACAAAACAATTATATGATTATGTCGAACACTAACCGGCTCTGATACCACTGTTAGGACCGGGTGCATGTTGACAAGGATACGGGTTCATAAATTTTATAAATTATTTACGTGCAGCGGAAGAATTAGCATAAATAATTTTTCAAATTATTTTTAACCACGTATCTAGCATGTGACCTTATGATGTGTGTGTTAGTGATATGAGAGAAGTGTCCTAAGGCAATCGCCTTATGATGTAAACATTTATTTTAATAAATGATAATTCACTATTTGAGTATACATGTTTTGTGTATTTGATTGGGATCTTGAACTCATCTACTGAATGTCCGCAATACAACTCACAGCATAAGAGAATTTGTGATGGGATCACAACTAGTGATTATCTCTAATGTGCAATTGTGAAGTATTGAAATTATCCCTAGTCGATGAATTGATAAAAACGGACACTATCAATTCTGTTGAGACTAGCATGGGTTATTCTCTAATCAGCTGATTCTCACTGGCTGGTGACATTGGGATGTCCGGAGATAAACATGGATGCTAGTTAAGGGAACTAGTTCATTGGAGTGACTAGCTGTAAGACTTCATATGGGAATCTACATGTAGATATGTCAATGAAGATCTTGCTGTGGCTTAAGTGCGATGTTCCTTTGACTTGCGGTGTTCAAGTCATCTTGGTCATGGAGACTTATACTTTGACATCTCAAGCAAGCATCTCCAAGGAGGTGTGGACCCAGGATGATTGGGTATAAGCCGAAGTGCCCGAAGATGTTTGAACAGCCTACAAAGGATTCACCACTCCTTGCGAGGAGATGTATACCCAGGCCTATCGTCGGATTGTTACTCAAAGCCTCTGGCCAGAGCATATCATGTTAAGAGTGCGAGTCTCTTAAATACATGAGAGTAATTAGAAATCCAAAGGACGAGGAAGACACTACTTGGGCTAGGTGTGACGTAGTCAGCCTAGTGGGGACTGACACCATAGACCGTGTCCTGAACCAAGTGGGTATAAGGTGGTGAAGGGAATGAGGCACGATTCATTAAAGCTGCTGAAGGGTTTCAGAATAATTTCTTCTGAGGTCAAACCGTTGATCTTTCGATTAATTGGGGATCATGATGTACTACTAGGTGCCACTCATGATCGTTCTATAATTAATGGGTTGATTATAGACGGCCAACATAAATCGAAAGCCTATTTAGTCACACGCAATACGAGTAATCCGAGGGATTTAAAACGAGTTGAAAATTGGATTTTCCGATCAAGAGAAACAAGTCGAATCTGAGTTAGTCAGAGGCGCAATGGAAGCTAAAATGGCTAAGTCTTTTGAAGGCTTTTTGGGCGAATTAAATGAGTTTAATTCGCGACGGTTCGGGTCGGTTTGGGCCGGCCAAAGAGGGTGTTAACCCTCTTTGGGTGGCCGGCCAATGGAGGAAATTAAACCAAGTTTATTTTGGTTTAATTAATAAAATAAATCTAGTATGATTTGTTTTATAAATTATGGATAAATAAATTTGTATAAAGAAATTTATATAAATAAAATTTATAGAAATTTATTCTTTTATGGAAGATTAAAATAATCCATGAATTGGTTTATTTTAATTTTATAAAATCAATTATGAATTGATTTTTCCATAATAAGAAAGTTTATAAATTTCTTATAAAATTTATTCCATGATTTAAAGAGAAGAAAAATTAGTTTTATTATAAATTAGTTTATAATAAAACTTGGTATAAACGGAATAATTAGTTAAGAAAATTTATAGGATAAATTTCTTATAACTAATTCCGTTTAGAGGGAGACTTAGCAAAGAGTTGCTACTATATAAAGGACCCAAAGGCTAGCCCTTTATACACAACAATCAATCAATTAATCAAGAGATTAATTAGAGCTCTCCCTCTCTCTCCTCTTATTCTCTTCTCTCCTCTTCTTCCCTTAGGGCCGGCGCCCCTTTGAGAATTAGGGCCGGCTCCCTCCAACCAAGCTAGGGCCGGCGCAACCCTAGCAACCCCAAGTGGTTGCCGTGAGCTTCCAAGAAGGAGGAGAACCCGAAGACGAAGAAGAAGAAGCGGATAGCGACTCCTCTCTTCTCGGAATTCGATTCCGTTTCTTCATTGGTCAGTTTTTCCATTGTTTCTCTTATTCTTCTAGTTGTGCCTTCCGAGAATCTAGTAGTTCTCGTCGGCACAAAACTCGTGACTTTGTGAAGTCATCCCGAAGAGAACTCGGCGTGGACGCGAATAGAGGCGAAGCTTCCAAGGGACGCTACGGTTGGATCTCGTCCCTTACTTCGAGTTACGAGAGGTACTTGGTAAATTTGTTTACTATTCTGCAATGTTTTATTTTATGATTATGTCAACACACCATAAGAATGCATGCTAGATACGAAGTTAAAATAATTTAAGAAATTATTTTATGCAAACTCTTCCGCTGCACGTAAAAATTTTAAATTTTACGAACTCGTATCCTTGTCGACATGCACCCGGTCCCAACAGGACATGATCATAAATTAAAATTTTGCAGAAAAGTAAACTAATTTACTTTGTACCTCGCGTAACTCGAAGAAAGGGACGAGATCCAACCGTAGCGTCCCTTGGAAGCTCCGCCTCTATTCGCGTCCACGCCGAGTTCTCTTCGGGATGACTTCGCAAAGCCACGAGTTTTGTGCCGATGAGAACTACTAGATTCTCTAAAGGCACAACTAGAATATCAAGAGAGAAAGTTGGAAACTAACCACCAAGTAACGGAATCAAAATTCCGGAAAGGAAAGAAGGAGTCGCGATCCGTTTCTTCTTCTTCGGCACCTTCTTGGCGGATGAAGCTCTCGGCCACCCTTGGGATGTGCGCCGGCCCTAGGGAGGAGAGGAGCCAGCCCTAGAGAGAGAGTGGGCGCCGGCCTAGAGAGAGAGAGAGAGGCATCTAGAGAGAGAGAGGAGAGAGTTACTAATCTCTTGATAACTCAATTGAGGAATTCAAGCCTAGCCTTGGTTCCTTTATATAGTAGCCTCTCCCTTGCCATGTCTCCCCTTTAACGGAATTAACGGAATAAATTTTATAAGAAATTTATCTCATAAATTCTTTTATTAATTATTCCGTTATGCCAAGTTTTATTATAACTAACTTTATAATAAACAAATACTTCTCTCTTTTTAATCATGGAATGAAATTTGTATAAAATTTTCTTATCATGGAAAAATCAATTCATAATTGATTTTATAAATTAAAATTAAACCAAATCATGGTTCATTTTAATTTCCATAAAAAGAATAAATTTCTACAAATTTCTTTATAAATCTCTTTATATAAATTTCTTTATATATCAATTTATTTAACCATAATTTTATAAAATAAATCGCTCTTGATTTATTTTATTATTTAAACCAAATTAATTGGTTTTCTCCCCTTGTGGTGGCCGGCCAAACCAAAGAGGGTGGGCACCCTCTTTGGCCGGCCACACCAAGCCAAAGCCCTCGCGAATTAAACTCATTTAATTTGCCCAATAAGCCTTCAAAAGACTTAGCCATTTTAAGCTTCCGATGCGCCTCTGATAAATTCAGATTCGACTTATTTCTCTTGATCGGGAAATCCAATTTTCAACTCGTTTTAAATGCCTCGGATTACTCGTAGTGCGTGTGACTAAATAGGCTTTCGATTTATGTTGGCCGTCTATAATCAACCAATTATAGAACGATCATGAGTGGCACCTAGTAGTACATCATGACCCCCAATTAATCGAAAGATCAACGGTTGACCTCAGAAGTAATTCTGAAACCCTTCAGCAGCTCTAATGAATCGTGCCCCATTCCCTTCAGCATCTTATACCCACTTGGTTCAGGACATGATCTGTGTGTGTCAGTCCCCACTAGGCTGACTACGTCACACCTAGCCCAAGTCGTGTCTTTCTCGTCCTTTGGATTTCAAATTACTCTCATATATTTAAGAGACTCATACTCTAAACATGACATGCCCTGGCCAGAGGCTTTGAGTAACAATCCGACGATAGGCCTGGGTATACATCTCCTCGCAAGGAGTGGTGAATCCTTTGCAGGCTGTTCAAACATCTACGGGCACTTCGGCTTATACCCAACCATCCTGGGTCCACACCTCCTTGGAGATGCTTGCTTAAGATGTTAAAGTATAAGTCTCCATGACCAAGATGACTTGAACACTGCAAGTCAAAGGAACATTGCACTTAAGCTGCAGAAATATCTTTCATTGACATATCTATATGTAGATTACCATATGAAGTTTTACAGTCAGTCACTCCAATGAACTAGTTCCCTTAACTAGCATCCATGTTTATCTCTGGACATCCCAATGTCACCAGCTAGTGAGAATCAGCTGATTAGAGAATAACACATGCTAG
This sequence comes from Boesenbergia rotunda, assembly GCA_024364735.1. Lineage (NCBI taxonomy): Eukaryota > Viridiplantae > Streptophyta > Magnoliopsida > Zingiberales > Zingiberaceae > Boesenbergia > Boesenbergia rotunda. The sequence continues at coordinate 37,451 of JAGFNQ010006965.1, forward strand.
TCTCAACAGAATTGATAGTGTCCATATTTATCAATTCATCGACTAGGGATAATTTCAATACTTCACAATTGCACATGTAGAGATAATCACTAGTTGTGAATTCATCACAAATTCTCTTATGCTGTGAATTATATTGCGGACATTCAGTAAATGAGTTTAAGATCCCAATCAAATACACAAACATGTATACTCAAATAGTGAATTTGCATTTATTAAAATAAATGTTTACAATCATAAGGCGATTGCCTTAGGACACTCCTCTCATATCACTAACAAACTCTCACTTGGCCTAATGCCAATCGCTACGGTATCCAATACCACAGGCTCTAACATGACCCTCAAACTTACTTTGAGGCAAGGCCTTAGTTAAAGGATCCGCTAAATTCCTTTCAGTGGGAATTTTCTCAATTTGTATATCATTCCTACTTATAATCTCTCTGATCAGATGATAGCGGCGAAGCACGTGTTTGGATCGCTGATGAGACCTTGGTTCCTTTGCTTGTGCAATAGCTCCATTGTTGTCGCAGTAAACCGGCACTGCTTCATCAATGGTTGGAACCACACCAAGTTCGGAGACAAACTTCTTGATCTTGACTGCTTCCTTTGCTGCTTCCGAAGCTGCGATATATTCTGCTTCCGTGGTAGAATCCGCTACGGTGTCTTGTTTGGAACTTTTCCAACTTATTGCACCTCCATTCAAAGTAAATACGAATCCAGACTGAGATTTGGAGTCATCCTTATCTGTCTGGAAACTGGCATCTGTATACCCACGTATTACCATATCTCCTTCTCCATATATTAGGAACACATCCTTAGTTTTTCTTAAGTACTTAAGGATTGTCTTGACAGCCGCCCAATGATCCATTCCTGGATCAAACTGGTATCTGCTCGTGACGCTCAGAGCATATGATACATCGGGCCTAGTACATAACATAGCATACATGATAGATCCTATCACGGATGCATAAGGAATCTTACTCATGCAAATCCTCTCGTCTTCTGTGCGCGGACACATAGACTTTGAAAGGTTGATCCCATGCCTGATGGGAAGGTAACCTTTCTTGGATTCCGACATGCTAAACCTTTTTAGCACTCGGTCTATATATGTAGACTGCGAAAGACCAAGCAACCGTTTTGATCTATCTCTATAGATTCTAATCCCAAGGATATAGGTTGCTTCTCCCAGGTCTTTCATGGAGAAAGTTTTGGACAACCAAATTTTAACTGTCTGTAAGACTGATATATCGTTTCCTATAACTAATATGTCATCGACATATAATACTAGGAATACGACTGCACTCCCACTAACCTTCTTGTACACACAAGGTTCGTCAGGATTTTGTGAGAAATCAAACTCTTTGATTGTCTCATCAAAACGGATGTTCCAGCTCCTGGATGCTTGCTTCAGTCCATATATGGATCGTCTAAGCTTGCATACTTTGGTTTTATCAACCGATGTGAAACCTTTAGGTTGTATCATGTATACATCCTCAAGTAGGTTTCCATTAAGGAAAGCTGTTTTCACATCCATTTGCCATATCTCATAATCATAATAAGCTGCTATGGCTAGGAGCATCCGAATGGATTTAAGCATAGCTACTGGCGAATAGGTTTCGTCATAATCAATTCCTTGTTCTGACGATATCCTTTTGCCACTAATCTAGCCTTAAAGGTAACAACATTACCTTCCATGTCAGTTTTCTTCTTGAAAACCCACTTGCACCCTATGGGCTTAATCCCTTCAGGTGGGTTAACCAAGTCCCATACTTGATTTTCGTACATGAAATCCATTTCCGACTTCATGGCTTCAAGCCATTTGTCCCTTTCTGAATTTTTCAGAACATCTTCATAACTGATAGGTTCATCGTCGTTCGATTCACTTATGAGAAATCCGTATCTCTCTGGAATATTGCGTGTCCTATCAGACCTACGAAGAGGTGGTGTTGTTTTAGGTTCAACTGATAGCTCATCATTATGAGTTATTGGTTGTGGGTCTAGACTAGGTGTCTCTGTAATGCCTATTGGAGTTTCTTGAACTTCATCAAGATCAATGCCACTCCCACTGTTTTCTTGTAAAAGAAATTTTTTTTCCAGAAATACAACATGCCTTGAAACAAACACCTTTTGTTCCAAGGGATGATAGAATTGGTAACCCTTTGTTTCCTTAGGGTATCCAATAAATAGACATTTATCAGACTTAGCATCCAATTTGTCTGATACAGTCCGCTTCACAAAAGCAGGACAACCCCATATCCTAAGGTGAGTTAGGTGAGGTTTCTTACTATTCCATGTCTCATATGGAGTAGTAGAGACTACCTTGGTCGGGACTCTGTTTAGCAAGTAAACAGTTGTCTTAAGTGCATAGCCCCAAAAGGATTTTGGAAGAGTTGCATGATTCATCATAGATCTAACCATGTCCATCAAGGTTCGATTGCGCCTCTCAGATACACCGTTATGCTGTGGTGTATATGGCGGAGTACATTGAGACAATATCCCATTGTCCCTAAGATAATCTTGAAACTCTTGACTCAAGTATTCACCACCTCGATCGGATCGAAGTATCTTAGTACTTTTGCCAAGCTGTTTCTCTACTTCATTTCTGAACTCTTTGAATTTCTCAAAAGCTTCAGATTTGTGTTTCATCAAGAACACATACCCGAATCGTGAGTGATCATCGATAAAAGTGATGAAGTAGCTATAGCCTCCTTGTGCAAGAGTTGACATTGGTCCACATACATCAGTATGTATTAGACCAAGCAATTCTCCCACTGGATTACCTTTTCCGAAAAAGGGTAATTTGGCCATCTTTACTTTTAAGCATGATTCGCATGTATCAAATGAACCGGGTTCAAATGATTCCAAAATTCCACATCGGTGAAATTTGGTCATGCGTTTCTTACTTACATGGCCAAGACGACAATGCCACGTGTAGGAGTCTATTCAATTATCTATTCGAGCACGTTTGTTGCTAACTTCGATATTGAAAACGTCATCGGATAAATCTAACGAGTAGATACCATTGCACAAAGTTCCATTCCCATAAAGAACGCCATTTAAAGTTATGTAACAATAATTGTTACTAAAAGTTAAATGATAACCCTTTTCATTCAAACATGAAATAGATACAATGTTCTTTATTAACGAAGGAACAAAATAACAATTATCCAATTCTAAGACACGTCCAGTCGGGCGATTTAGCAAATATATTCCGATGGCAACAGCAGCAATCTTTGCTCCATTTCCAACTCGCAAAATCGCTTCTCCGTTGACGAGTCGTCTTCTATTCCTTAGCCCCTGTATGTCATTACATATATGTGAGCTACACCCAGTATCAAGTACCGAGGTATTTGAGGAAATAGAGTGACATTCAATAACGAAGATACCTGAAGAGGATGGGGCATCGGATGCCTTCTTCTTCAAGGACTCAAGATAAACCTTGCAGTTTCTTCGCCAGTGACCCTCCTTGCCACAGTGATGGCAAGTCCCTTTTGGTGTCTTTTCAGTCTTTTTGGCCTTTTTCTTCTTTCTCTTATTCTTGTAGCGACCCGCCTTCTCTGCCTTAGACGGATCGTTACTTTTGTCTGCTTCTCGACT
>JAGFNQ010006965.1:42442-99015 GCA_024364735.1 Boesenbergia rotunda
GGGATTTCTTAAGGCCTTGGCCTTTTCTTTTCTTATCTTTATCTTCTCTTTTCTTTTCTCATAACTTTTCTTAGCCCTAATCTCATATAGGGTGCTTAATTAACTTATACAAACATATAATGAACTAATATCAAATGCCAAAAATCATAAACTAAAGAAACTATCTCTTTTAAAACTTTTTAAAGGAAATTCTCGCGGAAAAACCGCCTCTTACTGCAGGTGAGCAGTACTTACTTTGATATCTTGGACTTACAACCAAGATTGACGTCTAGAGCTCGGGAGAAACTTGAGATCTCGGAGAATTCTTCGCGCCTACGCGTTCCTCTCGTCGCGGGGATCCCGAATATAGGAATATCTCTTGGAGGAGAGCTTTGGCCGGCCCTCTTGGCCTTGGTGTTGTTTCGCCCAAGAGAGGAGAGGTCGGCGTGAGGGTTTGGAGAGGAGAGAAATAAAACTTCTCTCTTTAATTACCTATTTATACTTATGGGGGCGGATTAACCTAACTACACCTTAAATATATATCTCTCCATCCTTTGCTGTGCTTGATACCCTAGCCCAGCTGGTCGCGCGCGCTCCTGGTTTCCTGGTGGTCGCGGGTTCGAACTCCCGGCTGCCCTTAAACCTTTTTCTTTTTTTTTTATACTAAACGGACTCGAAAAATTCCATAAAAATATTCTAAAAATCCCTAAAAATATCTAGAATATTTCTAAACCATTTTTAAATAATTCTAAGGACTTTAAGAACTAAAAATGAGAATTTTGGGGCGTTACAATTCTGTTCTTTGGCCTTCCTTTTAGAACCTTTTTTGAGAAACCAACTAACAGTACCATCTTCTGATCCTGCTTTACAGAGGGCTCTATAGTCTTCAGCAGGTTGAGCAACTCAGGAATGGTAGTCTCCAGCTTGTTCATCCGATAGTTCATCACAAATTGTGAATAACTTTTGGGCAAACAATGCAGAATTAAGTCAATACTTAGTTCATGATCCATTGCAAAACCGAGTGTGCTCAGTCGCTCAATGTACCCCAACATCTTTAACACAAATTGTGAGGCAGAAGTGCCTTCCTGCATCCTAGAGGTGAAGAGGAGTCTGGAGACTTCGAACCTTTCGGATCTCGCCTGCTCTTCAAATAACTCATGAAGATGGAAGATGATGGTATAAGCATCCATATGCTCATGCTGCTTTTGCAGCTCTGGTACCATAGAGGCTAGCATGATGCAACTCGCAAGTTCAGAATCGGTCACATGTTTCTGATAGGCCACTAACTGGTCTGGAGTTGCATCTTCTAGAGGACAGTTGGGAAGTTGATCTTTAATGACATTAGCAAGCTTCTCTACCTTGAGGACTATTCTCAGGTTTCGAAGCCAGTCCATGAAGTTTGGCCCAGTCAGTTTATTGGTGTCCAAAATGGAACGCAAATTCAGAGAAGACATGATCGAGTGATTATCCTAGAAATACAAATTGAGCTTATGTGAGAAGAATGATTAAAGAATGTATCAACATACATTAATAAAATCCTATTTATTTTTCAAATTGAATAACCCTTTTTTATCAATTCGGGAGATCGTAGGAACATCTCCAAATAGGTTGATATCCAAGCATAGATAAGAACAACCATGGCTGTGGCCATCAAGTTATTCTTAGCTATGAAGGTAGGTAATTATACCGATTACATATCACATATATGTAACTATCACTTTATGCTATCAACTAATTGAATGTTTGCATAAATCATTGGGTTGTTAACTCATTAACAAGTATGCAACATTATACATAGCACCCAACTGCACCTCTCTTTACATCGACCTTGGCTGTGGCACAACAAATCGATGCTTCAAGCTTAAGGCTGACCCATTAATCAAGAAATAATTTTAATATGGTTGGAGCTCATTCAACCGTTTAGTCAGGCTTGGATGTGTCCAACAACCAAAACTAAGGATTGACCTCTGACTCCAACTATATTATTCATAAACTAATTCCATGGATTGAACATGTTGAGGTTCAAGTCGGGCATGGATGTGTCCATCAACCCAAACGAGAAACAAAACTCCGATTCTAACCATATTAATGGAAGGTGTTGGCCTTAATATTTTGTAAGGGGTTTTGGGTCTCATCCTTTCTTTTCTAAGCACATTCATGACATATAATTATGTCATGACTAACGATTTCCTTAATAAAGTATGTATGTGACTTAATTTATCAAGTCTCATTAATTGAATTAGGAACCGGATTTCGTAATTCTAATTTCATACTTTATTCAAGGAATTGTTTTGGGAAACAATTTCCTAAATTATCATAATCAATTTCGGAAATAATATGTTTAAGACTTTTGATTTCTCTAAATCAAATCTTATTAAATTAAGAGACAGATTCCCTTAATTCAACCACATATTATTTTCATGAAAATCTCTTTTAAGAAAACTCTATAGGAAACCATTTTCCTAATTAATTTTGGAGACAACAATATGTAAGAGCATCACCTCTTAAATCAAATTTCTAAGATTTGATCACATATTTTATTAATGGATTAATTAATTACAACAAATTATTTTCTAAGGGTGGCTCCCCGAGGCTCAGATACCCAAAGAAAAGAAATTTGTCGTTAATCCAATTTGGTCCGCTCCCCGAGGCGTAACCAAATTAAACATGACAATTTTATTCAAAATGGGAAATTAAATTACAACAACTAACTTTAAATTGGACGGCTCCCCGAGGCTCAATCCAAAATAAAGAATTTTGTTAATAATTTAAAATCAATTCGAATTTAATTGTCAATTAATGATCCATAAATTTGTCTAGACTTTCTTGAAAGAAAGTGCCCAAAATTGCGAGATTTCATAATAGGTTTTCAGAATAATTGTAAGTTTTTGGTACAATGAAAACTTACATATTTCCAAAATTGAAAAATTTCCAAAAATAGAAAATTTCCAAAATTAGAAAGTTTTCAAAAATGAGATGTTTTCACAATTATCATAAAATTTCAGAAACTAGGATATTTCAAAAGTTTACGAAATTTCATGAGGATTTCTAAACTTTGAAATTCCTAAATCTAAAATTTATCATAATTGGAGAGTTTCCATGATTGAAAAATTTTCCAAAATTGAGATCGTGACAAAGTTTTCTACAAAACAATTATATGATTATGTCAAACACTAACCGGCTCTGATACCACTGTTGGGACTGGGTGCATGTTGACATGGATACGGGTTCGTAATTTAAAAAAATAATTACGTGCAGCGGAAGAATTAGCATAAATAATTTCTCAAATTATTTTAACCACGTATCTTGCATGCAACCTTATGATGTGTGGACATGATCATAAATTAAAATTTTGCAGAAAGTAAATTAATTTACTCAATACCTCGCGTAACTCGAAGTAAGGGACGAGATCCAACCGTAGCGTCCCTTGGAAGCTCCGCCTCTATTCGCGTCCACGCCAAGTTCTCTTCGGGATGACTTCGCAAAGTCACGAGTTTTGTGCCGACGAGAACTACTAGATTCTCCAAATGCACAACTAGAATATCAAGAGAGAGATGGAAACTAACCACCAAGTAACGGAATCAAGATTCCGGAGGAAGGAAGGAGTTGCGACCCGCTTCTTCTTCTTCTTTGGCACCTTCTTGGTGGAGGAGGCTCACGGCAATGCTAGGCGGTGCGCCGGCCCTAGGGGAGGAGAGAGGGCGCTGACCCTAGAGAGAGAAAGAGGACGCCGGCCCTAGAGAGAGAGAGAGAATAAAAGAGAGAGAGAGAGCTTGCTCCTTTATCTCTTGATCGGAATTCAAGCCTTGCCTTGGTTCCTTTATATAGTAGCCTCTCCATTACCAAGTCTCCCCTTTAACGGAATAAATTTTCATAAGAAATTTATCCTATAAATTTTCCTATGAATTATTCCGTTATGCCAAGTTTTATTATAACTAACTTTATAATAAAACAAACACATCTCCCCTTTTATTATGGAATAAATTTTCACAAAAATTTATAAATTTTTCTTATCATGGAAAAATCAATTCATAATTGATTTTATAAAATAAAATAAACCAATCCAAGGTTTATTTTAATTTCCATGAAAATAAATCTCTTTATATAAATTTCTTTATATAAATTTCTTTATATAAATTTATTTATCCATAATTTTATAAAACAAATCGCGCTTGATTTATTTTATAATTTAAACCAAATAAATTGGTTTCCCTCCTTTATTGTGGCCGGCCAAACCAAAGAGGATGGGCACCCTCTTTGGCCGGTCACACCAAGCCAAAACTATTACGAATTAAACTTATTTAATTCGTCCAATAAGCCTTCAAAAGACTTAGCTATTTTAAGCTTCCGATGCGCCTCTGATAAATTCAGATTCGACTTATTTCTCTTGATTGGAAAATCCAATTTTCAACTCGTTTTAAATCCCTCAGATTACTCGTTGTGCGTGTGACTAAATAGGCTTTCGATTTATGTTGGTCGTCTATAATTAACCGATTATAGAACGATCATGAGTGGCACCTAGTAGTACATCATGATCCCCAATTAATCGAAACATCAATGGTTGACCTCAGAAATAATTCTGAAACCCTTCAGCAGCTCTAATGAATCGTGCCTCATTCCCTTCACCATCTTATACCCACTTGGTTCAAGACATGGTCTATATGTGTCAGTCCCCACTAGGCTGACTACGTCACACCTAGCCCAAGTAATGTCTTTCTCGTCCAATGGATTTCTAATTACTCTCATGTATTTAAGAGACTCATACTCTAAACATGTCATGCTCTGGCCAGAGGCTTTGAGTAACAATCTGACGATAGGCCTTGGGTATACATCTCCTCGCAAGGAGTGGTGAATCCTTTGTAGGCTGTTCAAACATCTTCGGGCACTTCGGCTTATACCCAACCATCCTGGGTCCACACCTCCTTGGAGATGCTTTCTTAAGATGTTAAAGTATAAGTTTCCATGACCAAGATGACTTGAACACCGCAAGTCAAAGGAGCATCACACTTAAGCTGCGGTAAGAACTTCACTGACATGTCTATATATAGACTACCATGTGAAGTTTTACAGCCAGTCACTCCAATGAACTAGTTCCCTTAACTAGCATTCATGTTTATCTCCAGACATCCCAATGTCACCAGCCAGTGAGGATCAGCTGATTAGAGAATAACCCATGCTAGTCTCAACAGAATTGATAGTGCCCGTATTTATCAATTCATCGACTAGGGACAATTTCAATACTTCACAATTGCACATGTAGAGATAATCACTAGTTGTGAATTCATCACAAATTCTCTCATGCTGCGAATTGTATTGCGGACATTCAGTAAATGAGTTTAAGATCCCAATCAAATACACAAACATGTATACTCAAATAGTGAATTTTCATTTATTAAAATAAATGTTTACAATCATAAGGCGATTGCCTTAGGACACTTCTCTCATATTACTAACACATCCAACCTAGCTTCTCAAGCTAGGACCTGGCCCTCCAAGCCAGGCTTTCATCCAACCTAGCTTCCCAAGTTAGGACCTGGCTTCACTCACCAGGATTTCATGCCCAGTCGTCGACCAGGACTTAATCCAAATTCGCTCAACCAAACTTAAATCGTTGTCAACACCAAAACAACAATCGGGCCAGACTGCATCAACAATCTCCCCCTTTTTGTTGTTTGACAATCTGATTTAAGTTTAGGTATTAGATCAATTGAAGTTCATTCAATTCTCATAAGGGAATCAAGATCCTCCCCCTATGATAACCTCAAACTTAATCAACCATTCTCTCCCCCTTTGTCAAACATCGAAAAGGGTATGGTTATTAAGTTTTAACATAACTTCCCCTCAATCAAGGGTCTCCCCCCCAAAATCCAAAATAATCAAAGGATAATTTTTGAATTGCATATGAGAGGCATATATCAGTAATGTATCATGGCAACAATGTATATGCATCATACGGCAATAAGTGTGAATTGCACATGAATCCATATACAAAATTATATCATGGTCAAACATGTATATGTTTCATATGACAAATAGGGAATGAAGCTGTATCCAACACATAATCCTGATTGGTCTCCGTGACCGATCAGGTTCGTTGATTACTTGATATAGAAAAATTTCTGATTAGTCTGGGGAGCGATCAGTTTTTAGAAAAATTTCTGAAACTCTGATACGTTCCTGATCAGACTGCATTAACAATTTGTATTCCACAACAGGGGTGTAGACTTCATTAACATCTGATAATTCAGAAAAATTTCTGAAATTATTTCACATCCGGGAACAGGAGTCATGATTCAAATTACCTTTATTGATTTGAATGTTCCAACACAGGTTTGTATCAAATCAGTATTAGGTTTTGTTCTAAGTATGATTAGGATGTTTCAATTGTAATTGGTTTGTATCAGATTTATTCGTATCAGTATGATCAAGTAATCTGATACAACTTGATGAAATGGTATTGGGCTGAGGGGTAGTCTTACACCATTGGGAATGATTTAGGAGTTCCCTTATCAGCATTGACCTGATCGGTCACCAGTCCGATCAGAACAACATCTGATCGGTCACCAGACCGATCAAGGTGAGTCCTGATCGGTCGGTGGACTGATCTGGTTCAATGCAGAAGGTTTTTCAGTTTTAGAAACAAAATTTCAGAAACTGTGAAATCAACTTTGTTTCAAATCTCAACCATTCCTAAACCCTAATTCAATCAGAGTTAGTCCCTTATTGATCCTAAGAAGGGTTTCCCTTACCCAACATGTAATTTCCCACATCAATAAAGAAAAATATTAAAGGGAATTGTTGTTTAAAAATCATAAGAGTTCAGGTTTGGGAAAAAAATATTCATATCAATTCCATAATCCCAATTCCCCATTATATTGATAATTCATGGATTGGATTTGAAAATTCATAGTTCCAAGTGTGTATCAAACTCATGGTTCCAACTAATTGGAAATCAAATTTGTATTAAAAAACCTATTCCCCAAGTTTCTCAAAAATACAAGGTTTAAATCATGATTCAAAGAAAACACTATGTCATACAACATAAGCAGTGAGTTTTGAAACTCATGTTATTTGTTTGGTGATGCCTTATGAAATTTTTATAATGATCATCATAAAGCATGTGTTCATCTTGTTCTTAAACAAAATTTGCATTCCATAGGTTAATGTTGCTAACTTCAAGATTTACAGTAAATCATGGCATACTTGATCATGTTCACCAAACAAAATACCTTAAGCAAAACCTAAGCCTAAACCTTAAGCTCATGTTCTTGTCTATTGATGCCTGATCATCACAAATTATGTATGATATATTCCTTAGCATGCATTCATGTTGTATAACACATACAAGAAAATTGACTCCTTAGGCTTGAGATAAGACACATAATTTGCAGGAAAACATAAATTGCAACAAGAAAACTCATTATCCTAAATAATCCATGGCAAGAGCAATTTATGTGTTAATCTAAACCATCCACGTAATAATTTTTGTTGATCTATTTTGAAACTAGTTGGGCCTTGTGCATGGATACACTATCAAATGTTGCATGAAAGATTTTCTTACTGCCCAAGTGAAATTCCATAAATCTTTACATTCATGAGTATAACCTTATAATTGTGTTTGGAGTACCAATTATCAACAACCAATGTTGATAGATACTCCCCCTCAAACAATGCTTATACAATTCTAGATATAGAGGTTTTAGGTACCCAAATTTTGGGACCCAACGCATCTACAATAAATGACTTTGGCACCCATGCCTTAGTCAATTTCTTTCTAGCTTTTTTAACCTTAGAATCATTTGGTGATCTAAATTGGGTTCTTGACATTAATGATACAAAGGTTGGTTCTTTAGGTCGGTAACCTATACCGGCCTTGTTGTAAACCGTCCTTTGAGAATTTAGTACCATGTCTAAGGTTTTTGAGCCAATTGAAAACTTCTCAAGAATATTCTTGAGGTTTTTAACTTTGCTCTTCAAATCCTTATTTTCATCCTCACGGGACTTATCATGCATAATATCAATTACCACATCTTTAGAGGTTTTCAATTTTTCTACTTCTAGTTTTAAAGATTTAACTTTGGCCTTAGTTTTCTTAAGCATGTTTGTCAAGCAAGCTATTGTTCTATAGTACTTATCTAACTCGGGAGAAATTACCTCTTCATCATCCAAAGATGATGAAGGTGCGGTTGAGGAGTCACTTGATTCATCACTCTCCTCCTTTGACTCCTCTAGTGCCATGAAAGCAAATTGATGAGTGGTCTTCTCCTCCATTTCCTTCTTCCTCTCCTTCTTCTTTCGATCACCTGCCACAAATGCAATCCCCTTCTCCTTGGGGCTTTGCTTAGAGATCTCATGTAGTTCCATTTCACAAAATAGATCTTCTAACTTAATAATTGAAAGATCCTTGGAGACCTTGTAGGCATCCACCATGGATGGCCACAAAGTGTTCCTAGGGAAAGATTTGAGGATATACCTTACAAGATCTCGATTTTCCACCTTTTCATTGATGGAATGTAAACCGTTGAGGATCTCTTTGAATCTTCCATGGAGTTCACTTACCTTTTCATTTTCTTCCATAGAAAGGTTTTGAAGTTGGCTGAGAAGGAGGTCCTTCTTGGCTGTCCGGGTGTCTTGAGTACCTTCATGGAGCTCAATGAGCTTGCTCCATAGGTCTTTAGCACTTGTGAAGGGACCAACTTTGATTAGTTGGTCCTTGGTCATCCCACATTGCAAGGTGACCACGGCTTTGGCATCGGCTTCCCCCTTGCGAGTTTGCTTAACTGATCACATGGAGAAGTCTAGGTCTTTTCCCTCAACATCCTTTGGAGGAGAGAAACCCTCCTTCACAGCGAACCATGTGTTGATGTTTATCTTGAGATAATACTCCATCTTTGACCTCCAATATTGAAAATCTGTGCCGTCGAAGAGTGGAGGTCGGCTCGAGCTCAACCCTTCTCTTCCAGCCATCTTGTAAACTCTCGGATGTTAAGCCGCTTGAACAGAGCCCCAAGCTTTGATACCACTTGTTGGTGCTTGGATGGCTAGAGAGGGGGGGTGAATGTTGCCAGACACAAAATACTTAAACTTATTGGATTCTCTGCAGTTAGGGTTAGTAGCACAGCGGAAGCAATACAAAAACAGAGATGCAGAAACTAAACCCTAAATTAAGCACAAGCACAAAACTCTAACAAAGAGGATTTACAAGGTTCGGGGATAACTTGCCCCTACTCCTTGACGTGCCCGTAAGGTGGGCAATCCCTTGATCGTCAGCAGATCAAGCCCCGAAAAATCCGGATAGAACGCAACCTCCTTCTTGGTGGAGTAACCTCTCCACAGTGTTTCAAAACGAATGAAGTATTAAGTACAGGGAAACACGAGAAGGAATCTTACAAAGCACTTAGGACAGCAAGAACACAAGCGAACTCCTCACCGAGCTCCACTCAGCATAGATCTCACGTAAGAACTCCCTGCTCTTCATGTCTTCTTGCTGATGGACTCGCCAAGCCCCTTATTTCTTCCCAGTGCTCAAGTATCAGAATGTTACTCAAGATTCACAGTTGCTTGCTCAAAGAGATGATCAAAGTTGTCGCAAGAGCATAAGTGTTGTAGCCAAAGAAGAGTTCTTCCAATCTGATGCAGAGACTTCTTCGACACCAAGCCCTTAAGCCTCTGCTCACTGAATGCCAGGTCACAGCCACCTCTCTGTAGCTCCCAGCTACTCAACTGCAACTGGCTAGCTATCCTGACCTCTCCTGGACTCCCTGAGCTCCCCTCAGCCAAGCCCTGGTCAGCATCTCAGTGGCATAGTCGTCCGTTGAAACCTAAGAAAGTAAACTGCCAAACATGATCAAGCAAAAGCCTCCATTTGACTCCCCTTGAGTAAACCTGAGTTATCTATGTTAGTAGGAGCCCTAGAGCCAATCATGTGATGATTGACTAGGGATATTTTGTATCATATTCTATTATTAATAAAGGCATGTTTGGTTATTATACTTACTTTGTATTCTGTGCCGAATAACTAAGTATAATAATGTCCTTGTGTAGAAGGTTCTTATCTACATTATATCGATTGGTTGAATCGATAGTGAGATAGTGTAGAGAACACTACACTAAATTATTCCTAGTCAAGCATTAATATTCAGGGACAATATTAATGCATGGAGACTAGCATGTTAGTCAACTGATGACTTGAGCTCACATGTCATGGATATGTGATATCAAGTTGACACATGAGTATACATTGGAGAATGTGTACTGAATGACCCGCCATGAGAAAGTTTCATAGATTGTCATGAGTGTTATAGACTTTCTCATGTGACTATTGGTATATATAGTCCTTAGACCTGAAGTCACTACGGCTCCCTACATAAGGAGTTATGTACTTTGGTATCGTCAAACGTCACCCGTAACAGGGTGGACTATAAAGGCGATCACTGGGTATGTAATGAATTATGCGGAGGGATGTGAGTGATGTAGATGGGATCTATCCCTCCCATATGACGGGAGTGATATCTGTGAGGCCCTTGATCGAGTAGGACTACTGAAATGCATGACCATGCTCAAATGAGTCAATATGAGATATTGAGCTCATTTGTTTTAGTGAGTCTACTCGGGGATCAAGATACACAAGATTGATTGAGGATGACACGGTCTATGCCTCATTGGTCAATCTAGATATCAAGGATAGAAGGACAAGGTCATACATTATCATAGTCACGAAGGTATAGTCAGATGTCGACTTTTTTTGTTACTTGGGTAGCAATGATGCATTGCTAGATGCCGCTCATTGCTTATATGTCTAAAGTGCTTTGGACACATTGCCAACGTCGCGAGAACCTATTGGGTCACACACTAAGGACATGATGCTTCGGGAAATCTGAGTGGGAGCCCGAGTTGGGAACTCGGGAAGTCCGAGCCCGAGTTAGGAACTCAAGAAGTCCGAGCCCGAGTTGGAAACTCGGGAGCGCTGGTTGGGAGGTTGGCACTCGGCCGACTGGGTCGGCACTCGGCCGACTAGGTCCGCACATGGCCGACTGGGTCGGAGCTCGGCAGACTAGGTCTAAAGCTCGGCACTCGGGAGACTTGGTCGGGAGACCTAGTCGGAAGCCCGAGTGGCCCGGTCGGGATTAAAGGGAAATTCATTAAAGTGTTTAATGAAGAGAAAAGAAAAGATTCTTTTCTTGCATGGGAAATGATAAAGAGCCACATGAAAAGATGTGCTCTTTATTGGTATTAATGAAGGAAGCCAAAGAGACACAATCCTCTTCATATTCATTGGATGAGTATAAAAGAGGGCCTTATGACTTTGGATGAGGTCTGCTTCTCCTCTCCTTCTTCCCTTTCTTCTTCCCTCCCTCATCTTCCTCCTTTGGCTGAAACCCTACTGTAGGGTTCTTGGTGTTCTACGAGCGACCTCAAGTTGCTAGCAAGCGACCTCAAGTTGCTAGCACAACTAAGGTAGATCTCCCAAAGTTGAGAGATTGTGTCTGTGTGGATACGAATAGAGGCACGGACACTTGAACGTGCAAGAGATCCAACGCATCTTGGACGAGCGGGATAAGCAAAGGGCACGCTCCAAAGGTATATCTTCTTTAGAAGTAGATGTAAATCAACTTCGTACGAGTTTTTCATTCACATGGATCGCTCGTGGGTTCTTGTTTTCGCTGCGTTTTTGTGTTTTGGTGCCGGGAGAACCCAACAATTTCCACACTTAGCAGGTCATTAGCACAGCAAATCAACAGAGAATCAAATATCAGAAGGCTCAGAACAAAGATCAGTAGTGTATCAGTAGCAATCAGAACGCGATTAGAACTCTGACAGCGTTTTTGAATTAAAGTTGTCAGCTACTGATCGGTCACCGGACCAATCAGAGTGACTCCTGATCAGTCACCAGACCGATCAGGATGGTCTCAGTCTGATCAGGCTCCAGCCTGATCGGTCCCCAGTGAGAAACCAGAAATCGCGACCTTCTGGTGATCGGTCACCCTGACCGATCCCTGATCGTGGATCGGTCACCGGACCGATCCACAACATTGCTGGGATTCCCAGCATTCGCAGCCAAACCTCACTGATCAGTCACCGGACCGATCAGAGTGTGTCCTGATCGGTCCTGGTGACCGATCAGGCCACTCTCCGACCGATCAGGCTCCAGCCTGATCGGTTATAGTGAGAAACTCGCGACATTTGATCGTTCCACAGAACGTTCTGATGGTCTCCCTGATCGGTCACCAGACCGATCAGGAGCCGAACACAAAAGCTACTATTCTACCCCTGATCGGTCACCAAACCGATCAGGAGACGATCAGTAGCCTAACCAAGTCACTGTATGCTCCCTGATCGGTCACCAGACCGATCAGACATCACTGGATCAGTCACCAGACCGATCCACGAAAGAGGATCGTGCCAACTTCCCTGATCGGTCACCAGACCGATCCAGGCAAGGTCAATACCACTCTAAGTCAAGAGAACGGGCTCCCAGCCTTCTCTGACTCGTGCTCAGTTCCCCGAACCAAGACTCCTTGCCAAGTTTCACTCACCGGGACTTCAACCTAGCTTCCCAAGCTAGGACCTGGCTTCACTCACTAGGATTTCATCCAACCTAGCTTCCCAAGCTAGGACCTGGTCCTCCAAGCCAGGGTTTCATCCAACCTAGTTTCCCAAGCTAGGACCTGGCCCTCCAAGCCAGGGTTTCATCCAACCTAGCTTCCCAAGCTAGGACTTGGCCCTCCAAGCCAGGGTTTCATCCAACCTAGCTTCTCAAGCTAGGACCTGGCCCTCCAAGCTAGGGTTTCATCCAACCTAGCTTCTCAAGCTAGGACCTGACTCTCCAAGCCAGGCTTTCATCCAACCTAGATTCACTCACCAGGCTTTCATCCAACCTAGCTTCCCAAGCTAGGACCTGGCTTCACTCACCAGGATTTCCATTACCTAGCTTCCCAAGCTAGGACCTGGCTTCACTCACTAGGATTTCATGCCCAGTCCTCGACCAGGACTTAATTCAAATTCGCTCAACCAAACTTAAATCGTTGTCAACACCAAAATAACAATCGGGCCAGACTGCATCAACATAAACAACCTCTTGAGCTCCACGAAACATGACACAGACCCACTTGGGAGCCGATCAAACCAACGTTGGGCTGGTCCTGATAGAGTTGTCAGAAATGCTCGACACTTGATGCCCTCGGGGTATTGATGAAGTAGGGCGGCACTTTTGAACTTCATAATATGCTCCTCAGGATCATTGGCTCCCGAGTACTCCGGGATGGTGATGAATCGGAGATGCTTGGGGACAAGATCTTTAAGAATATTCAGGGAAAATGGGCTGCAAGTTGGGTGGGGGCCGACGCAGGGTCAACAAGACCCTTTCCCTTGTCGGGCCGTTGTTGGTGCACCTGACTGGATGCGGACCCCTCCACCGGACTCAAGTGGGATTCAT
Organism: Boesenbergia rotunda; assembly: GCA_024364735.1. NCBI lineage: Eukaryota > Viridiplantae > Streptophyta > Magnoliopsida > Zingiberales > Zingiberaceae > Boesenbergia > Boesenbergia rotunda. Next base: position 55,857 of record JAGFNQ010006965.1, read on the forward strand.
CTTATTTGTTTCAGAATAGAGCAGGGGGGAAGGGAATCGGGATGCCCTCTGGCCTGACGGTGTTCCCTCGACCCATTGAATTGCCAACTACCGATGGCTCAGGGAATCGGGTCGCGGGGCTGCCAACAGGCAGGGGCAATTGGGGGGGGGGGGGGGGGGGGGGCTCGAGCAACCAACAAAAACCCATACTCCTTCGACGCGATGGTAACCATCACTTTGTTGGAGTCTTCTATTTTTACTCCCAATCAGGCAGTGTGTCCTCCTTCTAGCACCAATTATGATCCTGTCGGCGAGTGAGGTGGAAGTCCCAGCGCGATGATGGGACGCGATTTGTTGGCAAGAGGAGGATGACCGGCGACGTATTGCACGATTTAGATTTCTGGCGGTAAGGACCCTCCGAAAGCAAGTCAGCCTCTCGTAGAAAGAAAAGGAGGGGTTCCAGAAAAAGCCCTGTAGCTCTAGAATCCTTTGCCTTCGCATGAGGGATGGAGGGTCTTTATATAGTCGAGAAGACCAACCAACTTTGCCCCTTTCCTGCTCTCCTTTTTGTCCTATGCGGGGACAGGATCAACAGCCCCTGTCAGTTAGTTGACTAGCATCGCCCTGTCTGACATTTGTAGGTGGCGTACAGGTACGACTTGGTTTTTTCAAGAACATTTGTTAGACACTGTTCTGTGTCAGTGAGATCTCCACGATTTGAACATGAGCAGTATTAGATCTGAGTCGACAAATATTGATTCGACTATTGTCTTTATCTGCAAGTGTCAGAGGGTTTGTATTGCCGTTGACAATGACAACTTTCGAGCCATAGTTCACTCAGGGGTAGGCCGATCGACATGCCAAGGTTCCCTCTTTAGTGCCCCTTGGCGGGGACTGGTTTATGGCTTGGGTCGGGTAATTGTCCGACCTATGCATCTGACTAGAATAAAATTCGAGGTCAATGGCTGTCCCGATCGGGCATTCTTACGACCAACTGGATCACTAAACCCCACAATACCTCTTGGGCCCAGCAAAAGGGGGTCTTTGTTCCACCATATCGGATTCCCATATTCTGATCCGTTAAAATCTCTTTTTCGATTTAGCCACGTTGACCGACCTGACTCTATGCCATCTAGGGCGGGATCATTCCTCCTCATCAGCGCTGGCCTCCGCTACACTCTCTTCCTCTCCCGATTGGGAGAGGAGCAGCAACTACCACCCTTCTTCCTCAAGGAGTCGACGCCAAGCATGATGAACCTGACGCCCCTTCCTCCAATCTCCACCAGAGCCTCCATCTTCCCGATTGGGAGAGGAGGAGCAGGCCATCTCCATTGAGAGCTCTCGGATCCAAGGCTCTTCCTTGTTGCCACCTCCTCTTCCACTGCCGGTCACCATCCACCTCTCCTCTTCGAATTTGAAGAGGAGAGTTCACTTCCGCTCCTTTTTCCGGCGATACCACAGCCCTTCTCCTTTTCAGATTCGAAGAGGAGAGTTCAACCATCACTCCGGCAGCCCTCTCCTCTTGGGTTTCGAAGAGGAGGATCCGTTCTCTCATCCGAAGCACCACCGCAGCCAGCTTCGCAAGCCTACGATTGAGGGAGATGATCCCTCTACAACCTTGGGTTTATCATTTCTTTTGTGTTCGGTTGTTTCATACATTTGTTTATGCAATTTGATTGTTGAAGTGTAATTGTGATTAAGGTGGCAGTGTAATTGAGATTAGTTTCATGTTAAGATTGCACGCATTTAGTTTTCATTTTCATTAATTCATACTTATATTGCGTTCGGAGAAAAGCCCCTTCCATTCTTATTATTTTGATTTGTGCTCATACGCTCCAATTCATTTTACTCCGGCAATATTTAGTTTATTAGGTGACAGAAGATGATTCATTCGTCTTAGTACTCTGTCAACATGTCTTAAGATCAATGTGGAGATGATAAATTAAGAGGATTATTAATTCGGATGTTATAGTTAACATGTGAAAAAGATGAATACATTAATTTTATCAGATTTTAACTTTTAAATTTTAAGATGATAATATCGTCCACACTAACCATTTAACTTATTAAGATATTAGTGATAGTTGTTCTACATTTAAATACAAGTAATTTAGATTATATTAGATTTCTTTGCATCTTAGTTTCATTAAATATTTATTTTAAGTTATCATTAAACATTTTATAATCATAATTTAGATTAAATTAGATTTTTATTATTGCTTTTCAATTAGTATCTTAGATTTCAAAATCTAAATTGCTTATTTTAATATACAAAACTCAAACACCAAATAAATAATATTTGAACGTAATCCTTAGAGACGACCCGAGCATATCTTATTGTAGAGATATTGATTTTTGTAATCCTAATTCGACACACGTATTTTATATATTTTTTTAAATGGGATACAAATTATGAGATACTGGACTTCTGGATCACTCATTATGAGCACTTTTTAATTTATTTTAATAGCTGATGAATAATTTTCGTGAGACTAGATTGATCATCCGAAATTGAAAAAATATGGGTAATCAATTTTTTTAAAATTATTCTTCGAATCAACGCTTGAAGCTCTACTTCCGGATCAGCTCGGCAAAAGACTTGTTTATTATTAATTAAACATTTGTACTATATTTCATATTTGTAATTGTACTTAATTTTATTAGAGGTTTCTCCCTCTCCGAAAATGTTCTGAAAAGAAAAAGACAGTGGACCTGTGCATACGATTTGAATGTATTAATACTGGAAGGACCTGAGTTACTAACTCTGAGAGAAAAAATAAACGACGGAAATGAGAAAGTGAACGATTCCCCTCAAAAAAAAAAAAAATGATTCTCATCCATCCTACAATTGATATCAAATCCTGAAAGGCTCTTGATTGGAATAATCACCAAAGAATAAGAACATCAAAGATCGTGGGAAAGCACAAGTATGAATTTGCATTCAAATTTTAAGTTTTATATAATATATTTTAAATACAAAGAGACAGGACATTATAAAAATAAATATCATACTCATAAAATTCAGAGACCAAAGAAGCTGATGCCAGGAGTACGAAAGAATAACGACATCTCTGTTCCAAGTACAAAAAAACATCCGACCAAAATAAGAATTAGTTGAAAAAAGATGAAAAAGTCAAAAGTAGGGAAAGTGTTTTAGCTCGGTAAATTTACAATTTACTAAAATAATCATCTTGACATAATTGTTAGTAGTAATTTTTGTTTATATAATGTATTTAACCATCTAAATTTAGATCTACTTAATTATGAATAAATCTAACTTTAATAAATCAAATTAATTAATTTTAATAATATCAAATTAAAAAATAATTTAATTAATGAAAATAATTTTAATTTAAATAAGAAAATCATTTACCATTATAAATTAATTAATAACAATAAACTTAATAAAAAAATGACAAAGTCAATTTAATCTAGATAATATTAATCATAACCTTAATAATTTCTTATTAAATTTAAAATGAATAATTTAAATTTACTTAATTCAATTAATTCTAAATTAACAAATAATTAAAATAACTCTAATTTGAACAAGTCTAATTTAATTAATTTATATATTCTGAATTTAATTATCAAGTTAATTCAAATCTAATTAGATTAGACAATCTGAAAATAAATAAATAAATAATTAATTAATTAAGATAATTTTAAAAAATAATTTGATAAAATTAAATATTAAAAATTAAAAATTAAAAATTAAAAATTAAATTTTTAAAAAACAAAAAATAAAACTTCAAATTTTTATCACAAATTTTAATCTTAAAAAGTAAAATAAAAAAAACAAAATTTTATCTTAAAAATTGAGAAACAATAAAATTTTAAATTATAATTAGATAAATTCTAATGTTAAAAATTCAAATACAAAAAATTCAAAATTAAATCTTAAAAATTCAAATAATAAAATTTCTCATCTTAACCAATTTCAATCATAAAAATTCAAATAAAATTTTAAAAATTCAAATAAAAAATTTATAAATCTTAAAAAAATTAATTCAAATTTAAATATTAAAAGTTTGGATCTAAATCATAAAATTTATAAATTCATTTATTCCTTTTCATTTAAACCTTAACTCGTCAAACCTCCATTCCAACCGATTCCTCTTCATCCTCCCCTGATCAACACCCATCGTCGGCCCCTCCTCATCGCCGATTGCCGCTCCCAATCTCACCTCTCTTCTCCTCATCTTGATCCACAACCGATCACTGCCTCTCTCTCCCTTTAAATATGTTCCTCCTCTCTTCTTTCGCTTCTTCTCTTTGCCAAAGCCACGCGACCATGTTCCCCGCTTCCTTCAAGTTCTCTCCTCTTTTTCTTCCTCTCCTTCTGAACACTGCGCTGCCCGATCGTTAGAGTTGCCCAACATTGGTCATTTCTCCTCCTTGGTAAGTCGCGGATCTCTCTCGCTTGATGCCCGATTTCTTCTTTTAGTTGCCCCCTATTCCCTTATGAGTGATCTCTTTCATGGCTCACTTCCGATCCGATTTTCTAGTGGGGATTGGCTACTCACGCCAGGAGAGGACCTGAAGAGGTGGAATGGGCTAGATCTGAGTGGCGTTTGATTTCAAGGCGCAAGATCGAGATAAGGTATGGTTTCAGTAGTAATCTAGGATAAAGATTTGTGATGAGCATTTTTGATCTGATTAGTTCGAGGGATTTCAATCATGACTTTGCTATTTGGTTTTCATGGTGTTGAGGATCTGTTCATTCCATTCGGATTTCCCTATTGTAGGCTAGGATTTGGAGTGCTTGATTTGGTTTCATTAGCAAATCTGTATTTTGGATTAGAATTATTGTAGAGTTAATTGGGTGAAATTGTGAATCATGTTTCTCTTCTTCCCTGCTGTAGTTCACTGTTAGATCACTGCGTGATCCTGAGGTTTTGCTATGAGTTGTTTCTTTCGGGACTTGATCTGAGGCTTCCATGGATTCGATCTTGGATAGGTTTAGTTTTGGTTTTCTTGGATCTGTAAAATCTGGGAATTAGAATTGTGTTAGAAATTCTTTGTTGCTCGATTTGGTTTAGAACAGAGAGAAGAATTTAATTCTGTTCTTGCTTTATTGTTGTTATTGTCATGAGCTCTTTTGGCTTGCTGTCCTCTACTGTTGAGTCGGTTGGGGTGGTGTGACTGTGTTCTTTGATCCTTTTCTTGCCGCCAATAGCTTTTCTTGAAGCTTTGTGCCATCCCCCGAGTCTCTTGCCAATGTAGGTTTCATCCCTTAGATGTTTAGCTTGTGCTTAGAATTAAAGAGTTGGGTGGCGAGTTGGAGCTTAGGTTAGGTTTAGACTAAACCTTAGTCGGACCTAAAGCTCAAATATGAATTAGTCATTTAATTAGAATTAATTAAATAATTTTGATATTAAGATTAACCATAATATGATTTAGGGATTTGATTAACTACCTACTATTTGTATAAATAGATAAGCATCGTCCTTTGATATAAGACCTTGACTTGATTGATTCGTTATGGATATATTTGGATCGGGGTTCTTATTGTTGTGAGTATCTACTTAGAGACGGGTATTTCTTGCTTGATTCAACAGTATCACTTAATCTTATGTATGCCTTGTTATGATTTGTAGTAGGTTTATTATATTATATCTGCTCCCGTTGTTTCCTATTTGATACATACTACTTAATCTTTAAGATGATTGAATTTTTATCGATACAGTCTCGTTGCTTGACACTCTTATTCTATAGAGCTTATATGTGTACACGTGTGCATATATATAGTGGTATGCCACTTTATACTTACATTGATTGATTAATAGATATACCTTACATGTATACCTAGATGTATGAACATTAGGTCATGATACATGTTTTTAGACTTATGCATGTCATGATGAGGCATAGATGAGGATCTGGTAGATGTTCCATGTGTTAGAGTCATACACCATTCTTGCATAATTGCATGCTGACGATCATTGACTCCCTTGTGGTCTGAGCCTGTCGTCAGTCACATCAGGATTTGCACATATAGTCACTCAGGGGTTAGTGGTCATCAGATGTTGTGTGTGTAATTGCCCTATCTATTCCCCTTGGCTACTCATGGGTTAGTGGATTCTGGAGCGTGATAACAGGCAGGGATCCCTTCTCATTCCGGTGACAAGAGGAGATGAGAGCGAGTCTCCCCTATTACTTAGGGTAGGAGGGTGTCCTCCGCCAGCATATGCCCACTCGATCACTCTGGAGCAATGATGTTAGAATGCGTACAGTTGTCACAACCCTACCCACTCAGTCATTTTCATATGAAATGTGATGGTGGCTTGACTGGTGTTAGAGGTGACGCATGTCATTGCATTATGTGTATATAATGCATTGTGCATTTGCTGTACTTGATTGTTGCATATATTTGACATACACATATCAAAGGTATTATGTATTTGGATCTTGTAACCTTGTATCACTCGTGTGGTACAAGCCCTTATGATCAAACATCGGTCGTGTATACAGGCTTACCCATAGAGGGTTCAGATTCGTCAGGTTTGATTTTTCCACCCTGCAAGATAGGTTGATTCTAATATGTTCATACATTCAGTATTCCAATTATGTATATTCATATACTCTTATGAGACTGTATCCTGTTGACTTTTTATAGCTTGTATAGTTGTACTATTATTATACATATCTATCTTTATACCTGTGTCGGACTCACCACCATTTGCATTGTTTTTGTTTTCTAGGCTGATGTATTTGGAGCCACCAGGAGAGCCCAGCGGCCAATCCCTTCTCATTGAGGACTCTGGTTTTAGCTTTTTGTTTTCCTTTCATTTCTTAGTATGATATATGTCTGGATACTTTGTATGATTTGGGCCCATAGTTTTGTATTTTCCGATGTGTTTGCTTGGACTGTACATTTGTGCGCCCCTAATGGGCTTGATGTAATGTTTAGTTTTCTTTATGTTTCTGTTGTCGGCCGTGTTGGTCGTGATATGTCTGAAGAGGCCGTGCGAGCCAGTTATGTATATATAAATATTTTAGATTATCCACTATACAGGGGAGATGTTGTCCATTTACCATTAGACATGCATGACAACTGCCAGCACCACCCCATTGACCACATCATCGGTTGATGTTGGCATCTTCTCCCTCGATGGTTTGTCAATCGCCCCTCTCCTATTTTGATCGCCGACCGCATACTCCGTCACCACCCATTAGCCAACCCGTGGAGTAAAGCGTCCTAGGGTCACCTGTGCCCATCCATTGCTGCCACTGGCGCGCTGCCTCCACCTGGTGTGTGTGTGGCCAAGGCCATCGTCGACCATTGGGAATAGCCATCGAAGAAGGAGCTGAGCATTGTCGATTTGGGTAACAACATTTAAAACCAATGATGGATTTGATTAACATATTACACTCCGTCTGGAAAGTTTTTAAGTAATGAAATTAAATTGAATTCCATCAAGAATTGAATTTCAGCGAGAATTGAATTCAATTCTTATATTTGGAATGAGCCGGTAAACAAAGAAATTGAATTCAATTTCTTTGTTTGGAATGAGTCTAAAACTAAATTATTTGATTACTATTTTATCATTCATTGATCGGTTAGGAATCAAACATTATATTTAGGTAAGATTATTTTAGTATTTTCATTTGTTTGAATTCAATTTTCATACCAAATCACACTCATTTGGGTTTGATTTCAATTCCTTAGTTTTGTTGGATTCCAATTTCCATGAGAATTCAATTCCTTCACTTAAGTTGCTTCCAAATCATGAAATTCAATTCAATTCCTTGATAGAATTGAATTTCATGGGTTTCCAAATGCAATGTTAGAGTTTGTGATTTCAGATTAATTAAGGTTATTCTAAATTAGATTGGGTAAATCTTGATTAGATAGTGTATTATTCGATTAGATTAATCAATTGGATGATTAATTAGAGGATTAATTGGATGATGTAGTTAAATAGAATTTAGTAAACCTTGACTGAATCAGATTATCACTAATCTGAGTGTAAGAGGTTTATTTCAAATTAATTAGATTAGTTGATTGATTAATAGTTCAATTAAAATAATTAATTTGAGAATTAGTCAATTAGATATTAGATTAAATTGATGAATATTTAATCTGATTAATTATTGAATTAGTAGATTGATTAATGATTTAATCGGATAGTTGATATAATTAAATGAATCATTGATTAGGGTTAATTAATTATTTGATTAATTAATTAATATTTTTTATTTTTTATATTTTATTTTTGATTTACAAGGGGTATCCAAGCTTGCGCCCGATTAATCCGCTTGACTGACCGGCCCTGCCCCACAACCTTCAACGAGAGTCTCCACCGGTTAACGAGGTATCACGGGACGGAGACACGTGGTAACTTCACCACTGATGATATTGGCACCCGATGGCCTGACCACGCAGCAGCCTATGGCGATTTCTTCCGTCAACATACTGCGCACTTTACTTGGGAGGAATTAAACCCGAGAAGCGAGGGATCACTCAAGTGAGCCATTACCAATTGCGTCATGCCCGCGGGGGTGATTAATTAATTAATAAAAAAAATGATGAACCAAGTAGCAGACAAATTGAACCTGGGGGTGACTGGCCCGGCCCCACGGAAGTTTTCCACCGGTCACCAGGGTAAATCGGGAAGCACTCGCGGTGGCAATCTAGAAGTCCAGCGTCCAGGGTTCGTGCCCTATTTGGAGGAAAAATTCCTGCAAAATGCGTCGTAGCTGGGGATCGAATCGCAGATGCCTGGGTTAATAACGAGTTACCTTATCGCTGCACCATAGCTTAATTAAGAAGTTGTTAATTAAATACTGATTAAACAGTTAAATTATTGATTAATGAATAATCAAGATTCATTAAAGTAGTGAAGGTAATTAAAAGGATTGAGATTCTATTACATTAACTAAAATTGATTACTTAATTGAATTCTAATTTGAATAAGTAAAAGATTAATAAGTTAATTAATTAGTAAATTGATTAATTAATTAAGAGATGAATAAATTAAAAATCTGATTAATTAATCAATAGGGATGGATTATTGATTAATTGAATATTAAATTCTTCGTATCTTTTATTTGTAGATGCGGACTTGAGATAGAATCTCTAACTTAAAAATGGTTAGGACAAGCTACATTAAAGGTGAATATTGATAGATCGCTTGCATTTGTTAGAGGGGGGTGAATAGTATTTTGTCGAATTCTCTACAAAATTATTAGCACAATACAAACAAAATATGTAAAAGACAAGAGAGCAATGCTAACTCAGAGTATTTTTACTTGGTATTCACCCGAACGGGTGACTAATCCAAGGATCCACGCGGTTGCACACTCTCTACTATGAAACCCTCCTTCAAGGTGGAGAAACCATTGCAAAGAACGTCTTCTTCCTCTTTACAAGTTGCGATGAAGAGCGAGAGGAAGATCTGATCAAACGGGGCATGAACAACACTTCAGTACAGTACAAAACCGTACCGTTCACATGCGAAAATGTCCCCTTTTTATAAGAGAACAGGACAACTTCGCAAGCTGACCAGACTCGCACCAGTCGACTGCCACTAGGGCAGTCGACTGGCCTAACATTAATTGCTAGCCAACGGCTAGTTTTTTGGGGTCACTAGTCGATTGCCCCTGGGGCAGTCGACTGGTCGAAGGCTAAAAACCTTCTGTGAGTTTTGGCAGTCGACTGCCCTCTGGCCAGTCAACTGCTCAGTCTCTAAACTCACTTACAATCACTCAAAACACTCTCCTTCACGTATGCCTTCAAGTATGCTCCCTCGGCTCGTCCCTTGAAGTCTTCTTCCTCTGGCTATCGTCCCTCGGATGCGCACACAAGCCTTCCTTGGCTTGCCTCCATGCCACCCTTCACGTGTGCCCTTGAAGTCCACTTCCCGGCTTGCCCTTAGAGCTCTCCTCCCTCGGCTCTCGTCCCTCCGATATGTTCTCCATGTGTGATTCTCCAAGTCCTGCAAATTCAATCACATATATCAAATACAACACAATATCCTAACCTTAAACATATTTTCACACACACATCAAAACCATGATCTTCCCGATCATTCTAAGGCCGATTGTCTCAACAATCTCCCCCTTTTTGATGTGTGGCAATATGTTTAAGTTAGGGATAAAATATACCAGTCAACAATAGTAAACAACAGTAGCAATTGAAAATATAAGACATAGCAAAACCTAAGAGGAACCTCCGCCTTAACCCATGTCTTCTCCCATTTTCAATTCTAATCATAACCCAAGTTAAGTTTTAAACGTAACTTACCACAAGCAATAGCAAGAAATATAAGACATAGCAAAACCTAAGAGATAACCTCCCCCTTAACCTATGTCTTCTTCCCATTTCCAATTTTCATCATGATTCAAGATTAAGTCTAAATTTTAGCCAAAATCTGCTAAAAATATAACTTAAACCACCCATTCTCCCCCTTTGACACCATCAAAATGATTGCCCCAAGCAACCCAACCCATGGCATCAAATGAGAGAAATATGGATTTCTAAAAAATAACTCAGCAGGCTAAAATCAGGCGTGCAAGTCGACTGCCCCTGGGGTAGTCGACTGATACTCTGTCAGTCTGATTTTTCAGCTTCCGAGCCAAATTTCAGAAACCTCCAATAAATTTTAGAAAATTCCAAAAATCGTAAAAATTTGCAATCATGTTTGAAATAATATACTCTATCAGGGAAAAATATCATTTCATGAAAAATTTCAAACATACTTGACTTTTGACCAAAGTTCAAAAAACTTGAAAACCACTAAGTTTGTATCAAAATCTCAACCTAATTTTGCATTCATATATCTTCTAAGCTTATGACAAAACATATAAGACATGAAATGATTTTCAAATGTTTAAAATGTCCAACCATGATCTTTGGGCAAAATATCCATTAATTAAACACATGTCTTCTCCATGGTTGGTCTATTTTCAATAATTTTGATACATTTAATGATTCAAAACTATGCCACAAGCACAAGTGAACCAATTGTATCATCATAATGGACACACAACCACCCATTGCCACATATTCGATGTTCATTGTTGATAGGGAAACACATGGTTGTTTCCTAATACTCCAACTAATTAAAGAAGACCAAAGGAATTGACATCCCCCACTAGTACTCTTCCTATCTAGTTTACACCCCGTATAGTCCGAGTCGGTGTATCCAATAAGATCAACATTTGGGGTTCTAGGATACCACAACCCGATATTTAGAGTACCTTTAACATACCTTAGGATCCTCTTTACTACTATCAAATGGGACTCTTTGGGACATGATTGGTACCTTGCACACATACCTACCGTAAATAGTATATCGGGTCTACTAGCGGTTAGGTACAGTAGACTACCAATCATGCTCCTATATTGTTTTGAGTCTACCATTTTCCCTTCAAGGTCACTATCCATTTTCATATTTGTTCCTATAGGGGTAGATGCTACCTTAGCATTTTCTAAACCAAATTCTTTTAGCATTTCCCTAGCATACTTAGTTTGAAATACATGTGCCCCTTCACTAGTTTGCTTAACTTGAAGACCTAAAAAGAAGGTTAACTCTCCTACAAGACTCATCTCAAATTCATCTTCCATACACTTGATGAACTCTTATAGGAAATCATTATTTGTGGTCCCAAAGATAATATCATCGACATAAACTTGGACCACAAATATGTCCTTATTGTTGGGACCGGGTGCATGTTGACAAGGATACGGGTTCGTAAATTCTAAATTTTTACGTGCAGCGGAAGAATTAGCATAAAATAATTTCTCAAATTATTCTAACCACGTATCTAGCATGCAACCTTATGGTGTGTGGACATGATCATAAAATAAAACTTTGCGGAAAAGTAAACTAATTTACTAAGTACCTCGCGTAACTCGAAGTAAGGGACGAGATCCAACCGTAGCGTCCCTTGGAAGCTTCGCCTCTATTCGCATCCACGCCGAGTTCTCTTCGGGATGACTTCGCAAAGTCACGAGTTTTGTGCCAACGAGAACTACTAGATTCTCTAAAGGCATAACTAGAAGATCAAGAAAGAAGAAAGGAAACTAACCACCAAGAGTTGGAATCTGAATTCCGAGAAGGAAGGAGATGTGATTCGCTTCTTCTTCTCCGAGGTCGTCTTGGTGGATGAAGCTCACGCCCACCTTGGGAGTTGCGCCGGCCCTAGGGGAGGAGAGAGAGCCAGCCCTAGAGAGAGAGAGAGGGGCGCCGGCCCTAGAGAGAGAGAGGCGTGTAGAGAGAGAGAGAGAGACAGCAATTAATCTCTTGATTAATTGATTAGGAATTCAAGGCTTGCCTTTGGTTCCTTATATAGTTGCTTCTCCCTTGCCAAGTCTTTCTCTTAACGGAATTAACGGAATTAATTTTCATAAGAAATTTATCTTATAATCTTTCTTATGAATAATTCCATTATGCCTAGTTTTATTATAACTAACTTTATAATAAAACAAATACTTCTCTCCTTTAATTATGGAATAAATTTTATAAGAAATTTATAAACTTTCTTATTATGAAAAAATTAATTCATAATTGATTTTATAAAATTAAAATAAACCATTCCATGGATCATTTTAATTTCCATAAAAAGAATAAATTTCTATAAATTTATTTATATAAATTTCTTTATACAAATTTATTTATCCATAATTTATAAAACAAATCGCGCTAGATTTATTTTATTAATTAAACCAAATAAATTGGTTTATCCCCTTTGTAGTGGCCGGCCAAACCAAGAGGGTGGACACCCTCTTTGGCCGGCCAATTCAAACCGAACCGATCGCGAATTAAACTCATTTAATTCGCCTAATAAGCCTTCAAAAGACTTAGCCATTTTTAGCTTCCATTGCGCCTCTGATAAATTTAGATTCGACTTATTTCTCTTGATCGGAAAATCCAATTTTCAACTCGTTTTAAATTCCTCAGATTACTCGTAGTGCGTGTGACTAAATAGGCTTTCGATTTATGTTGGCCGTCTATAATTAACTAATTATAGAACGATCATGAGTGGCACCTAGTAGTACATCATGACCCCCAATTAATCGAAAGATCAACGGTTGACCTCAGAAAGAATTCCGAAACCCTTCAGCAGCTCTAATGAATCGTGCCCCATTCCCTTCACCATCTTATACCCACTTGGTTCAGGACACGGTCTATTTGTGTCAGTCCCCACTAGGCTGACTACGTCACACCTAGCCCAAGTAATGTCTTTCTCGTCCTTTGGATTTCTAATTACTCTCATGTATTTTAGAGACTCGCACTCTAAACATGATATGCTCTGGCCAGAGGCTTTGAGTAACAATCCGATGATAGGCCTGGGTATACATCTCCTCGCAAGGAGTGGTGAATCCTTTGTAGGCTGTTCAAACATCTTTGGGCACTTCGGCTTATACCCAATCATCCTGGGTCCACACCGCCTTGGAGATGCTTGCTTAAGATGTTAAAGTATAAGTCTCCATGACCAAGATGGCTTGAACACCGCAAGTCAAAGGAACATCGCACTTAAGCCGCAGTAAGAACTTCATTGACATATCTATATAGATAACCATATGAAGTCTTACAGCTAGTCACTCCAATGAACTAGTTCCCTTAACTAGCATCCATGTTTATCTCCGGACATCCCAATGTCACCAGCCAGTGAGAATCAGTTGATTAGAGAATAACCCATGCTAGTCTCAACAGAATTGATAGTGTCCGTATTTATCAATTCATCGACTAGGGATATTTTCAATACTTCACATTTGCACATTTAGAGATAATCACTAGTTGTGATCCCATCACAAATTCTCTTATGCTGTGAGTTGTATTGCGGACATTCAGTAGATGAGTTTAAGATCCCAATCAAATACAAACATGTATACTCAAATAGTGAATTATCATTTATTAAAATAAATGTTTACAATCATAAGGCGATTGCCTTAGGACACTTCTCTCATATCACTAACACTTATCCTTAGATTTTACGAACAATGTTGGGTCAATTGTTCCTCTCCTAAAACCCTTAGACACTAGAAATGAAGAAAGTCTTTCATACAAAGTCCGGGGAGCTTGTTTCAATCCATATAAGGCTTTTCTCAATTTATAAACGTGTCTAGTATAGTTTCGGTCTTCAAACCTAGGGGGTTGTTCTACATAGACCTCTTCCTTAATGATCCCATTAAGGAATGCCGACTTCACATCCATTTGGTGAAGTGTGAATCCCATGTGAGCGACATAGGCTAGTAGAATTCTAATGGACTCTAATCTAGCTACGGGGGCATATGTCTCATCATAGTCTAGTCCCTCAACCTGGTTAAACCCCCTAGCTACCAGTCTAGCCTTGTTCCTAGTAATCTTACCTTGATCATCTAGCTTGTTCCTAAAGACTCATCTAGTGGTAACAATGGTGCTATCCTTGGGTCTAGGAACCAACTCCCAAACTTCACTTCTTTCGAATTGATTTAGCTCTTCTTGCATGGCTAAGACCCAATCCACATCACCTAATGTCTCATCAATAGATTTAGATTCTAATTGAGAGATCAAGGCAATTTGACTATTTTGGTATCTAAAATAGGACCTTGTCCTTACCCCTTGAGTGACATCACTCACTATTTGGTCAATGGGGTGATCTTGGTGATATCTCAAGGGCCTAGAGGTTATGGGTTCATTGACCACATGCTCCTCATCCTCTAGGGTACTTCTCCCTCCCCCTTGATCATTGCCCTCCAAATGTAGGTCTTGGATTCTTTGGGCAAGGAGTTGACTTTCCTCTATGTCCTTATCCATTGAGGCTTTCCTAGGGTAAGTATTGGTAGTTTCATCAAAATCAACATTAGAAGACTCTTTAATTACCTTAGTCCTTTTGTTGTAGACTCGATAACCTCTACTAGTGGATGAATAACCAACTAAAATTTCCTCATCGGCTTTAGATTCAAACATTCTTAGGCCATCTTTGGTGTTTAAGATGTACACTTTACATCCAAAGACCCTAAAGTAGTGAACTTGTGAAATTCTCCCATTCCACAACTCAAATGGGGTTTTACCTAAAACCTATGTACCAAAACCCGGTTTTAAATGTAACAAGCGGTGTTTACCGCTTCGGCCCAAAAATAACTAGGAAGGGATTATGCATTAAGCATAGTTCTAGCGGCTTTTTGTAGGGCTCTATTTCTCCTCTCTACTCTCCCATTTTGTTGAGAAGTCCTTGGGCATGAAAATTCATGGTTATACCCATTTTCTACACAAAATTGTGAGAAGTTTAAATTTTGAAACTCCCCACCATGGTCACTCCTAATCCGGTTGATTTTGAGATGTTTCTCATTTTCAACTCTCTTACTAAAGCCTATAAAGATTTCTAAGGTCTCATCCTTATGTTTCATGAAAAATGTCCAAGTAAATCTAGAAAAGTCATCTACTATAATCAAGCAATATTTACTCCTTACTAGTGAGGGAGAACTATGGCAATCAAAAAATCAATATGTAAAAGCTTTAAAAGTAAAGTAGTGCTAGTTAGGGTTTTACCTTTGTGTGATGATTTTACTTGCTTACCCTCTTGGCATGCATCACACATTTTGGTTTTCTCATACTTGATCATAGGGAGCCCCTTCACCAATTCTTCCTTTGCCACTTTTGCAATGCTCCTTATGTTGATGTGTCCAAGTCTTCGGTGCCACAACCACCCTTCTTCTTCTTTAGACATGAGACACTTAGGCAAATTGTTAGTAGCATAAATAAGATCAAGATAGTAAAGGTTAGCCTCTCTATACCCTTCTAGTATGACATTTTCAGACCCATTTTGTTTGATTATACATTTCTTAGAAAGAAACTCTACCCTATAGCCCGCATCACACATTTGACTTACACTAAGTAAATTGAATTTCATATCTTTAATCAAAAGCACCTTGTGGATAGAAAGTGTAGGACATACCTCAATGGTGCCCCTATCAATTATTTTGAGTTTCCCACTATTTCCAAAGGAGATCGTCCCTTCTCTTAGGTAGCTAATAGTGGTGAACTTGCTCACATCTCTGGTCATATGTCTTGAGCAACCACTATCTACTATCCACATGTTTGAGACCTCCTTCACCTTCACCTATACAACATGGAAAACACACTCTTTTGGTACCTAAATTTTTGTTCCACAAGCATCATTTAAAAATCTCTTTGGTACCCAAGCCCTCTTGATGTTTCCCTTAACCCCTTGTCTCCTTGATGCACCATTTCTACCCAAAAGTGAGACAAAGGCTACCTCCTTAGTCTTTGGCCTATATCCTAACCCGGCTTTGTTGTAAACAACTCTTTGACTGTTTATTATCATGTCAAGGTTACTAGAGTCCACTTGAAATTTTCTAAGTACCTTGGTGAGGTCCTCTACCTTTTTTCTTAACTCCTTATTTTCATTTTCAAAACATGCATCATGTGACATGGTAGAGCAAGCATTCAAGTCTTCCTTAAGTTTTGTAGATTCTACTCTAAGCATGAAAATTTCATCCTTTAAGTCCTAAATTTTTCTCCTAGCTCTAGCTAAATCCATGTTCGTACTAAAAATAATCTTAACCAAAGTAGAAGAGGGTAAGCTATATACCTCACTTACCGACGCCTCGGATTCGGATGATGATGATTATGGGCCGCTTTCTTCTTCACTACTTGAGCTTCTCTCATCGTCCGATGACTCCATGTGGTCCACTCCCACAAGCGCAAAGTGGGACACTTGCTCCTCTTCCTCCTCCGAGGATGATGGATCATCCCAAGTAGCCTTGAGGTTGGTGGCACTCTTCTCCTTTCCCTTTGATCTCTTCTTGTCACCTCTCTTCTTTTCTTCCTTCTTTTCTTCTCTTCTCTTTAGTTGGGGACACTCATTCTTCATGTGTCCCTCTTGGTGGCAGTTATAGTAGATGATGTCTTTTGCCTTGCTCTTAATCTTGGATCCTTTCCTAGCATAGGATTTGTTAGAAAAACTTTTGAAAGCCCTACGCATTTTTTTTTACCATGAAGGCCTCTTGGTCGCTATCCATAGAGGCACTAGACTCCTCCGAGTCGGATGAAGAGGAGTAGATTACCTTCTTCTTCTCCTTTTCTGCAACAAAAGCTATACCTTTCTCCTTGGAAGAAACATTAGCTTGCTCATGCAATTCAAACTCACAGAATAAATCATCTAACATGACTATTGAAAGGTCCCTTGACACTTTGTAGGCATCAACCATTGATGCCCAAAAGGTTATTCTCGGGAAGGATTGTAGGACGTACCTTACGAGATCCCGGTTTTCAACTTTCTCCCCAATCACATGCAGTTCGTTGATAATCTCCTTTACCCTTCCATGCAATTGGCTAACCGTCTCATTGGTCTTCATGGATAGAGATTGGAGTTGGGCAACGAGTAGATCCTTCTTTGCCCTTCTTGACTCGTTGGACCCTTCATTGAGTTCAACGAGTTTCTCCCATAACTCCTTGGCACTCTTGAATGGCCCTACCTTGTTAAGTTGCTCCTTTGAGAGTCTGCATTGAAGTGTGGTGGTAGCCTTCGCATTTTCCTGTGCCTTCTTCATGACTTCCTTCGTCCATGTTCTCATAGGCAGTGGCTCTCCTCTTTCATCGACGGGTGCATCAAATCCATCTGCAATACTTATCCAGTTTTCAATATCATTCATCAAGTAATATTGCATTCTACCTTTCCAGTAGGCGAAATTGTTCCCGTCGAAGAATGGAGGCCTTGCAGTGTTGTAACCCTCTTGAAACGCCATTTTCTTGTACTCCGGTCGACGGTGAGTTCTCCCGAAGCAAACCGACTCTGATACCAATTGATAGATCGCTTACGTTTGCTAGAGGGGGGTGAATAGCACTTTGTCGAATTCTCTACAAAATTGTTAGCACAATACAAAAAAAATGTAAAAGACAAGAGAGCAATGCTAACTCAGAGTATTTTTACTTGGTATCCACCCGAACGGGTGACTAATCCAAGGATCCACGCGGTTGCACACTCTCCACAATGAAACCCTCCTTCAAGGTGGAGCAACCTTTACAAAGAACGTCTTCTTCCTCTTTACAAGTTGCGATGAAGAGCGAGAGGAAGATCTGATCAAACAGGGCATGAACAACACTTCAGTACAATACAAAATCGTACCGTTCACGTGCGGAAAAGACCACTTTTTATAAGAGAATAGGACAACTTCGCAAGCTATCCAGACCCGCACCAGTCAACTGCCCCTGGGGCAGTCGACTGAACTAGCATTAATTGCTAGCCAACGGCTAGTTTTTGGGGGTCACCAGTCGAGTCGAAGGCTGAAAACCTTCTGTGAGTTTTGGTAGTCGACTGCCCTCTAGCCAGTCGACTGCCCAGTCTCTAAACTCACTTACAATCACTCAAAACACTCTCCTTCATGTATGCCTTCAATTATGCTCCCTCGGCTCACCCCTTAAAGTCTTCTTCCTCTGGCTATCGTTCCTCGGATGCGCATACAAGCCTTCCTTGGCTTGCCTCCATGTCACCCTTCACATGTGCCCTTGAAGTCCACTTCCCGGCTTGCCCTTGGAGCTCTCCCCCCTGGGATATGTTCTCCATGTGTGATTCTCCAAGTCCTGCAAACTCAATCACACATATCAAATACAACACAACACCCTAACCTTAAATATATTTGCACACACACATCAAAACCATGATATTCCCGATCATTCTAGGGCCGATTGCCTCAACAAATATTTCTTCCTTAGTCTTTATAAATTATTGATCTTAGTGCATGGATTTAATTGACAAATTAGGTTGCTTTATTTTGATTCTACTCATATTTTAATTGAGCTTAATACTTACATGCTTTAGAGATGATCGATTTATGTTTTATATAATCTCAACTTTGACTACCCATGCTCTATAGTGGTACATATATGTATTATGCATACTATAGGAGTTGCCATTTTCGTCTATTTTGTAAGATGTGTATACTGAAAGACATGAATTTCTTTATATGAACATCTTCATTTCAAAAAGAGAATCACAACTACACTAGGTGTCTGCTTATATTAATACATGCATGAAGTCCAATTACTTTGCATTGTAGATAACATAGTGTGTGGTGTCACATGGAAGATCATGTTATCAGTTCCTTGCTTAGTATAAATAGAGGCTCACAACTGAGATGGAATTGGACAACCCATCGGGATGGTTGTAGTGTAATTAGGTATGGTTGGTCTTGACTATAGAATTACACTAGTGTGCTTTGAGTACATTGAGCAGGACCAAAACCTGAGGTTAGATCCATTGGTGGGTCAAGATCCATTGTAGTGTAATGGAATGGATCTTAATTAATAGATCGGGTTTAGATCCATTGGTGGGTCAAGATCCAACTCCTCCTCTTGGTCCCTACCTTAGCCCTATAAATACCCTAGGAGATCATGATACCAAGGCTTGATCAATCCAATTGGGAATCCCTTGGCCTGTCTCTCTTTTCTCCCTCTCATTCTCTCTCCTAGGTTGGTCGGCGCACACCAAGAAGAGAAACTCTCTTCTCTTCTTGCTCTCTCCTTCTTCTCTCCCGGCGTGGGCTGCCAGGAAAGGGTAGATCATCTTCCTTTCTAGCTGGTGCCTGGATCTCGCGGGAGGAGGCTGGAGATTGGCCGGCGGCGTGGAGGAGTGGCGCAAGGGCGCCGGCGGTGAGGGAGGATTGTAGAGAGTGAGCGGCGGGTTTGGGGAAGAATAAGAGCCTTCTTCTTCCTTCCTCTCAGTCCTCTTCACCTTCCTAACCCTCTGTTGGACAGAGAGCTGGTGGCCGGCGACCTTGTGAGCCATTGGTTGGCCGACGGCGCACGCGTGGAAGGAAGAGTGCCTGGCGGTGCAAACCCTAGTTTAGGGTTTTCGGCTATGGCAAGGAGGAGAGGTTTTTGGAGGCCTTGGTGATCTCAGTTCCCGGTAGATCGTCATCCACACGACATCCGGGAAGGGAGGGACATAAGGTAGAAGGCCGCAAGGTGATCGGGAAGTTATATTTCTTTCCCTAGCTCCCTTATGTCATTATGTGTCATGTTATGTTTGCTTCGTCATTTCATATTAGTTAGTTTATTTTTTTGATTTTGTATCATAGCCAATAATTTACTAGCTGGACCCCGATGGTAAACACAAAAGTCGGCGATCTACTCGTCACCTTTTTTGCGGTCGAACGGTCAAGCAAATTATAAGGCCGATATTTGTAATTGGCCGAGTGGTAATTTGAATCTTTCGATACGGCACTAGATGGTTGTTGGGAGACGGGTCTCCATTTGAATTAATTTTTTAATCCGAAGACATGGAGAGGTCTCTCGAAATGATCGAGTAATCACTTAGGTAACCCGCCAAGCCATACCCAACAACTGGTATCAGAGCTGAGGTTTCTGGCTTTGTATGTTTAGGATTGCTTAATTTTTGCATTTTCATACATTTTATTTTGCTGGATGATGCGTGGATGTGTGTAAGCTAACTTTGTGTTGCCGACACGAGATTCCAACTTGCATTGCCACATAATGGTTGTATAAATGGTTGTGCAAATTTAATGTAATTAATTAATCCTCGGGATTGACGAGGCTAGGTATTTAATTTTTGTAATTAAATATGACACATATTTAGCTAGGCTATTTATTTTACTTTCGATCTAGTTTTCATGTACACTCCTTCGTGGAGTATAGGATCGATGATGTAAATAATTAGCTAGTCTTTTTGGCTCGGTGATCCCTCAAGGTAGCTTGCGCAGAAGGAAGGGATGAGCAGATGAAGTGACGACACGACTGGAGGCGCATTAGAGACCAAGGGCCATGAAAGTTGGAAAATCTAGGATTTTCTGTATTTTGCTTATATTGGTTATGTGCTTGGTTGTGTAGTTGTGCTAGAAAAATTTCTCGACATAAATTACTAAGTGGGAGAGGGACCCTAAGGGTCCCACGACTTCCATTACAATCTGATAAGTGATACGAACAAGTCTGCGCGTTGGCTCTGAGTGTCTTCCTCCCCATTAGATGGACTTGTTCTGTGGATCACTGGGTCGGAAAAGACTATAGAAAATTATTAAAGAGCGAGTGTACTTCCCCATCGGAAGGCACATAATCGGAAATAATTTTTTTAGTGTCATGTAATGGTGCACACTTAGATGCGAATAATAGTATCCTCCCCATCGGAGTCACTGCTATTATTTTACAGAGCCGAAGTGAACCAACAGTTGATCTTACTTGTCAAAAAGTTAGGTTGACAAGATAGTAAGATTGATGGGTAAAACCTCCTCTTACGAATGTAGGGATTCGTATACGTTCATACCATCGTGACATGTAAATTTTTCGGTGTATAGGGGTGTTGGTTGATTTCGGAAATTAATTGTTTTGAGGAATCAATTTATTTTTGATTTCTAAAGTAGTGTATGTTGTGATTCTCAGGTTTTTCATAATGACCATTAACCCACTAGCAACAATTCTTAAGGAAAATAAACTTACTGGCCCAAACTACATAGATTGGAAGTGAAACCTTGACATTGTCCTCACTGCTGAAGAGTACAAATTTGTACTCTTCGAGGAATGTCCAGAAAGACCTAGAGAGGACTCTGGTGAAGAGTTGAGGGAGTGTTACAAGAAGTGGGTCAAGGCAGATGAGATGGCGCGGTGCTACATTCTGGTATCTATGTCGAATGTGCTGCAACATCAGCATCATGTCATGCCCACTGCTAGTGACATGATGTTGAACCTCAAAGATATCTTCGGGCACCAAGGTCAAGCTGCTAGGCAGGCCGCGATGAAGAGTCTGATGACGACCACTATTGTCGAAGGGACACCCGTGAGAGATCATGTCCTAAAGATGATGACTCACCTCAATGAGATTGAGGTACTGGGAGCACAGATCGACGGGGAATCCTAGGTCGATATTATACTCCTATCTCTGCCTAAGAGTTTTGAGCAGTTTAGGCTCAACTACAATATGAACAAACGTGATTATACGTTGGGTGAACTGCTAGGAGACCTCCAAGTGGCTGAGGGCCTCTTTCGTTAGAACTCGTAGGCCTTAGTAACTCAAAGGGTTTCTTCTTCTGTACCGAAAGGCAGGAAGAAGAAGAAACAAGGAGGGTTCAAGAAGGCCGCAGCATCGCAGGGACCTCAGACTGGCGTGAAGAAGCCGAAAGGCAAGTGCTTCACGTGCAAGCAAATTGGACACTGGAAGGCGGACTGTCCCTGCCGTCAAGACAAAGGTATTTCTTCTTGCTTATGTTGGTGCAGGAAGCACCTAAGTCAAACCTAGGTTTTGATAATGGCAAAGGGCTGGGCAAGAAGTCCTGGTCAAGGACTGGGCAAGAAGACCTGACCGGAAGTTGGGCAAAGAAGTCCTGGTCGTGGACTGGGCAAGAAGAACTAGCAAAGGGCTGGGCACCGAAGACCTGACCAAAAGTCGGGCAAGAAGACCTGACCGGAAGTTGGGCACGAAGTCCTGGTCAGGTGGATTGGGAAAAAGTCCAACCGGAGGAGTCGGTTGGCAAAAGGTAAACTCTCTTGAGAGGAGTAGGTGAGGACGCGTTCCCCGTCGAGGGAATAGTAGGTGTCGGTTCGACCCAGGGTTCCATTTGGGAGACCCAAAGTCAGAACCAAGACAGCTCAGGCTGTAAATAATGGCTAACATGTTTCCTTCTTTTTGTTTTGGGACTAACCTCGGTTGCAGGGATCGAAGGACTAATTTTCTACAGCTGAATCGTCTCAATGGAGTGAGGTTCCTCACTAGGGCTAGGCGCCCGGATGGACACGGGCGCCCCAGTGCAAAGGAAAAACTGAAGCAAGCGAAGCAAACTACCATGAAGCCTCTGGACGTACTCAGCTCAGGCACCCGGGACCATACGGGCGCCCCCATCAGCTCAGGCGCCCCAGTGAAGATGGATAAGCACTGACCGAGCCTGCGGATAAGCGATCGCGTAGGGAAGGCCACCTGTAGGAGCCCCCATCGACACAGACGCCCCCATGGGTGCTATAAAAGGGGGTTCACCCCCAAGGCTTCGAACATCATCGCTCTCAACACTCCAAACACTTCCGTTCAAGCGCTACGCTCCGACAAGCTTCGACTTCGAGATTCTAGCGCCGACGACGACCCTCTGCTCCGAAATTCGATCCACCTCGGGCGTCGGTAACGAAAGTGTTGCAAGTTTAAATTTCAATTCTATTTCTGTACTAAATTTGTAAAACTATTTTTACGACTATAGAATTGCCCAAAGTAAACTGTCAAGGACCGTGGGCCTTGGAGTAGGAGCCGACCGCGACTCCGAACCAAGTAAAACCAACCTGTGTTCGCAATTGGTCTTTTTATTTTCCACTGCGTATTTTCTCTAGTTTTCTCCGAAAATTTGATCTCGATACTCACCCCCCCTCTATCGAGTTTCTACGATCCAACAAGTGGTATCAGAGCGGGTGGCTCAAATTTGGTGCAGCCACCAATTTGAGAGTTTTTTTCGGATTTACGAAGTTATTTAAATTTTCCTTTTGAAATTTTCTCGTTAATCGAGGTTGGTGCAACACCACTCGATCATTTTTTTTCGTTGTTTATAATTTCTTCCGCACTACTAATCCAAGACTAAGTCTTGGAACAAGTTTTCGTTGTTTTTCTTTCTCAGAAAATATTATGGCCATGCAATAGGGATTCAGCACAGCTAAACCATCGCTTTTCAGTGGAGAAGATTTCTCCTACTGGAAAAGCAGGATAGAAGTCCACCTGAAAACTCAGGTGGACATGTGGATAATTATCTAATCTGGCCTCAAGATTCCCATGAACGCAGAAGGAGTGGCACAACACTACTCTGAATGGGACGCCTCGTTGAAAAAGAAGATTGAGGCTGATGGAAAGGCAACCCAGACGTTGCAATGCGGATTGACCATGGAAGAGCTGAACCGGGTGGGACCTTTCAGCAGTGCCAAAGAACTTTGGAGCAAGCTGATTGAGCTGCATGAAAGCACCTCCGATAGCAGAATCAGTAAAAGAGATATGTTGTTGAACAGACTCTACACTATCAAAATAAATGAAGGGGAATCAGCAGCACAGCTCCACGCCAGAATCCAGGAGCTAATGAATGGGTTGCATACAATAGGTCACAAGGTAGAGAACCGTGACCTAATCAGGTATACCCTAAACGCATTCCCAAGGAACACACTGTGGGCATCTATGGTAGATGCTTACAAGATTTCCAGGGACCTCTCAAAATAAATTAGATGAACTTTTCTCAGAATTAGAATTACATAAACAGATTAACTGCACTATGGCCGAGAAAAGTAATGCCTTTATTACAGGTAAATCCCAAGTAAAAGTTGTTGGTGCAGGAAGCACCATATCGAACCATATTTTGATATTGGGAAAGGGTTCAAAGATAAGTATTATTGGTGATCTAACAATGTTACTCAAGTGTGCAGGAAAAGTCCTAGCGAAGGGCTGCTAGGCACCTGGCGAAGGATTGCCAGGAAACAAAGTCCTAGCGAAGGGCTGCTAGGCACCTGGCGAAGGACTGTCAGGAAACAAAGTCCTAGCGAAGGGCTGCTAGGCACCTGGCGAAGGACTGCCAGGAAACAAAGTCCTGGCGAAGGGCTGCTAGGCACCTCGCGAAGGGCTGCTAGGCACCTGGCGAAGGACTGCTAGGAAACAAAGTCCTAGCGAAGGACTGCTAGGCACCAGGCGAAGGACTGCGTGGTACTAAAGACTTGGCGAAGGACAGCTAGGCACCTGGCAAAGGACTGCTGGGCAAAAGTCCAACCGGAGGAGCCGGTTGGCAACAGGTAAATTCTCCTGAGAGGAGTAGGTGAGGACGCATTCCCCGTCGAGGGAATAGTAGGCGTCGGTTCGACCTAGGGCTCCATTTTGGAGATCCAAAGTTAGAACCAAGACAGCTACGGCTGTAAAACTCACTAACATGCTTGCCTTGTTTTGTTTGGTACTAACCCTGGATGCAGGATCGAAGGAATAAGTTTCTGCAGCTCAACGCCCTAAAGGAGAGGGGCAGCAGCTGGGCAGGGCGCCTCGGAGGTCCCGGGCGCCCCCAAGGTGAAGGCAAGACAAGCTAAGCAAGTAATGCTTCGGAAGCACACTGGGGAGGGCACCCCCGTGCTCCCGGGCGCCCCGGATGCTCTGGGCGCCCTGGGTTCAAGCTAACGAAGCGATAAGAGATCAAATCAGCGAGAAGCCAGTAGACTGAGTCAACCCGGGCACCTCCTGCTTCTCGGGCGCCCCCGTCAATGCTCGATCCCAATTTTGGAGGGATAAGAGCTGACCGAGAGGGTAACGGATCGGAGGACACGTGGAGGGTGCCCCCAACGTCCCGGGCGCCCCCAGACCTGCTATAAAAGGGGCTCGACCCCTGAGGCTTCAGAATCACTGCTTCCAATGCCAATACGCTCTTCTACTTAAGCACTCTGCTCCGGAAAACTCCCAACTCGCGATACAAGCGCCGACGATGTCCCTCCGCTCCGAGATACATTACACACCGGACGTCGGTAACGAAGAGCTGTCCTTTTAAGTTTACTGTACTACAATTGTAATATCTGTCTGTAAACCTTTTTGCGCACATATAGAATTGCCCGCAGTAAACGGTCAACGACCATGGGCCTTGGAGTAGGAGCCGACCGCGACTCCAAACCAAGTAAATACCTGTGTTTGCGTTTGGTTTTTCGCGTTAACTTTTTCGCTGTGCATTCTCTCTCTAAATCCGAAAACGTTTAACGATATTCACCCCCTCTATCGTTCTTCTCGATCCAACAAGTGATATCAGAGCGGGATAGCTCAAATTTGGTGCAACCACCAATTTGAGAGTATTTTTGGATTTTTTAAAATAATTTTTAGTTTCTTTTCTTTCTTGTTAATCGAGATTGGTACAACACCACTCGATCATTCTCGCCTTTTTCAATTTTTAATTCTTATTTTTTCACTATAAGTCAGAATTGATAAAATGGTCAATTTATTTGTCATAAACTTTTTATTATTATTTTAATATTTTTTTTTTGAAATTCGTGCTACCTTAAATCGAGCAGATTTTTTTCCAAAACATTGAATTCTTACTTTTTTCATCAAAATTGATAAAGCTAATATTTTCAAAAATTTGTCATAAATTTTTTTTATATTTTACCTCGAAATTCGTACAAGATTTATTTTGGATTATTTTTTTCCCTTCTCCCGCACTACTAATCCAAGACCAAGTCTTGGTACATTTTTGTTATTTCTTTTGTGTACGAGGTTAAACTAAATGGCCAACCAAGAGTGGAACAGTGCCGGACCACCACTATTCTCTGGCGAAAACTTCAATTATTGGAGAAGTCAAATGGAGTTCTATCTGTAGGCTCATATGGACATATGGATGATCATTCAAACAAGATTCTCCCTCCCTACAGAAGATGGACTATCAATTGCGTGGTACAAACTGGATGAACCAACTCTGATGAAGATCGAGACAGATGCAAGGGCTACTGCAATCCTACAATGTGGCCTAACCAATGAAGAATTGAAGCGGGTCGGATACTTCAACTGTGCCAAAGAGATGTGGGAAAAGCTAATCAATCTACACAAAGAGAGCTCCAATATTGAGATCTTAGAAGATTTTGCATTTTCGGCTCAAGCACAAGTAGCTGAGACAGACTCGAACCCCGATGTCAAAATCGAACCAGAATCAGACGACGAGTTTTCTGGGACAAAATCGGTAACTAAATTTGAATCAGTTTCTGAATTAAGGTTAAATAATCAAGCTGATATTGCAGTGGTCGAGGAAGGTATAATTTTCATTGCAGGAAAAACTCCAAGAGAAATGCAAAAGAGGCCTCAACCAGTACCTGAGTCCGACTCAGACTCAGAATCTGACGACGAAGGAAGGGATCCTTGGAAATTGGTCTGGTTGGCTCGCGACTGCTACAAAATGCCGAAGAAACAATCAAGCAAAAGAGAGATGGCTAGAATCAAGGGGGAGATTCCCAACCGGGAATCAAAAGGTAAATTTATAGTATTTAAAAATCCAATATTTACCTTGAATAACATGATTAATTCGTATAAATTAGTTAAGGTCAATATGTTAGAAAACTTAATTCACAACCATGCTGATTTTAAAAACCCAGAGTTTTATTTCGATTATGATGTAACTTAGATCATTTTTGTCTTGTGTGCTTTAATTGTGTGTTGCTTTTTATTTTATTTTTTTTTGCTTAGAATTAGGATTGATTAGTTTAAGGACTAAATCAATTAACTGAAATTTGAACAACATAGTATTGGGTGGCGGTGAGATGATAGTACGTTAGGGAAGCCTTTTCTAATAAGGTCAAGTATACACTACTTGGTCTCTTTAGACTGGTGAAACTAGCCGAAGCTACCGATCCAAGACCCAAGCTAGTTAGACCAGAATTTCTCAAAAAGTAACCTTGAAAATGAAATTTCACTAAAAGACTTTGTCTAGGAAAGGGTTGATGATCCAATAAGGCTACGACCAAAGAAGGTCTTGTGCCTCGCCAAGACCTGGAAGCCAATTTTTGAAATTCAAATTCAGTTTACTCGTTGTCAAATTTAAATCTAACACAAATTTTCAGTTAATCTTAGATTCAAATATTCTTTTTCATAATAAATTCAAAACTAATTGTTTTCAAAATTAAGTTAACCTTTTAAAATTAACCATGTTTTTTAAAAACATAAAATTTTCATTTTTTTGTTAAAACATCTCACAAAACAGATAAGGTAACTTGTCTTGTCATGTAGAACTGGGTGAGATGTCTAGGACCTAATTATATAGTTCAATGCTTTTTCAAAATCAACTCAAGTGTTCTCTAAAATTAATTCTAAATTAACTCTATATGTTTTCCGCTCAACATTTTTTAAAAATTGAATTTCATTTGTTTTCAAAATTAACTCATCAAACTAAGTCTTGATTGAATTAATACTAAGACCTAGGACTTGATTAGGTCAATTATTGGTAAAACCAAGTCAACATAGTCAAATCTAGTCAACACTGAAATCCCTTAAGGAACTTAGATAAAAGTCAGACCGTGTCGGATACAGGGGGAGTTCTTCTTAATCTTTTTCGAAAAATTCAGATTTTTCAAAAACCTTATGCTCTAAAACTTATTATCATCTCAAAATAAGATTTTCAAAAATTGATTAAAAACCCCTCGTATATTACTATCTCTTTGAAAAATTATCATCATTTCAAAATGATTTTCGAAAACTGTGCTATTATTCCAAGTTATGTTTTCAAAAATTATCTTCTTAAAAATTATCATACTTCAAAGTTATTCTTTTGATTTTGGTAAACCCTATAGACACAAAGGAAGGTCCACTTCATAATCTACAAGGACTCCTAGGATGTGTCAAATTTAGGGGGAGTATGAATCAAAAGAAGAATTTCTGAAAAGTTTTTATTAGTAATTACCTGTTTTGAAATTATTAGATAATTCCTTTGATCTGAACTGAACCCTAAAGACTTAGAGGAAGAGTACTTGTGGTCAATAAGCTTCCTAGGACTGGGTTAAGTTTAGGGGGAGGTCAAATTAAAAGAATTATTGAATATTTCAAAGCAATATATTTTCATGCATGTATTTTCAAATTCTTCTGAAAACACAAGTAATTTCCCTTTAAATATTATCATTTCTTTAAAATATTTTTAAAATAGAATCAATTTGAAATAGTACTTCTCTTGAGCTTGGAAAAATTTCCAGGACACTTAAGGAAATGTCCTTGTAGCTAACGAGGCTTCCTAGGATTGTGTCAGACTGGAAGATAAACCAAGTCTAAGAAAATATTGTGCCTTCAAAAGGCTCAATCTGTTTTCAAAAGTACTTGCATATTTTTCAAAAATGCATATTTTTCAAATAATACTTATATTTTCAAAAATGCATAATATCTTTCAAAGTGACTTATATTTTTCAAAGATACAGAGTACGTGCATCTCTCAAAAAGCTTAATATCTTTTGAAGTACTTGCATTTTTCAAAATAGCCAAAACAAGTAAATTTATTGATTAAATATTTTTTTTACGTGTCATGGACTCAATGAAAATATATACTTGACTCCAATTCTATTTTTTTAAGCATCAATTCTTCATTGTTGACATTATTCTCTCACTCAAATATTTATGTTTTCAAGACTTATAAGCTCTGATACATAAATTTTAAAGCTTCTTTAAAAATTAGTTTTCAAGAGTTCTTGATTGATTCATGGCCTAGGGGGAGAGTAGAAATTAAATTCTTCCTTAAACATTTTTCCCTTTTCAAAGAAAGTTTATCTTAGAAATGGTCTAAAACATAAGGAGAAGAATTTCACATTAAGGGGGAGAGAAAAGAAAGAGTGAAAGGAATTTTTTTTTAATTTTTATCTCTTTTTCAAAAAGTGTTTCAAAAATTTCTAAGTGTTTCAAAAATTTTTAAGTGCATGTTCTTTTCTAAGTAAAATTTTTCTTAGTAAATAAAATTTGTTTGAGCAAAGACTTTTTGAAAATTTTGGCAAATGTTTCTAAGTAAAGTTTTTTTGGTGAAAAACTTGTCTAGAAATTAAAAAAAAAGATTTTGTTTTTCAAATACACAAAGTATTTCCAAGCGAAGTGTTTTAAAACAAATTTATCCCAATTCTCCAAGTTGAACCTTTTGTTTGGGAAATTTGGCTTCAAAATTTTGCCTAAGAAAAATTCTTTTTGCAAAGCCTTGTAAGTAAAACTTGTTTAACAAAATTTAGGCTTGCAAAACTTTTCATAATGAAAAATTCTCTAAGTGTAAAAAGTTTTTTAGTGAAAATGCTTTTACTCTATTTTTGAAAAACACTTTGTCAAAAACATGAAGCACTTAGAAAAACTCAAAAATCCCTGTAAGATATATTGTTCACCCATAAATGTTTTTTTGATATATGTCAAAGGTGGAGGAAAAGTTAAAGTTAAGAGTTAAGTTAATTGTTGTTTTATAACACAATTATTCAAGGGGAGTATGAGAAATTTTTTTCAAAATTGCATTGGTTTTAGACTTTATACTATTCAGAATTGCTATGTTTTATTGGTCTTAACCTTCTTGCTTAAACTGTTGTAATTTTTACTTAACTTTGAATTGTGTTGCCATAAATCAAAAAGGGGGAGATTGTTGGTGCAGGAAGCACCATATCGAACCTTGTTTTGATATTGGCAAAGGGTTCAAAGTTAAGTATTATTGGTGATCTAAAAATGTTACTCAAGTGTGCAGGAAAAGTCCTAGCGAAGGGCTGCTATGCACCTGGCGAAGGACTGCCAGGAAACAAAGTCCTAGCGAAGGGCTGCTAGGCACCTGGCGAAGGGCTGCTAGGAAACAAAGTCCTAGCGAAGGGCTGCTAGACACCTGGCGAAAGACTGTCAGGAAACAAAGTCCTGGTGAAGGGCTGCTAGGCACCTGGCGAAGGACTGCCAGAAAACAAAGTCCTAGCGAAGGACTGCTAAGCACCAGGCGAAGGACTGCGTGGTACTAAAGACTTGGCGAACGACAGCTAGGCACCTGGCGAAGGACTGCTGGGCAAAAGTCCAACCGGAGGAGCCGGTTGGCAACAGGTAAATTCTCCTGAGAGGAGTAGGTGAGGACGCATTCCCCGTCGAGGGAACAGTAGGCGTCGGTTCGACCTAGGGCTCCATTTTGGAGATCCAAAGTCAGAATCAAGACAGCTACGGCTGTAAAACTCACTAACATGCTTGCCTTGTTTTGTTTGGTACTAACCCTGGATGCAGGATCGAAGGAACGAGTTTCTGCAGCTCAGAATGCCCCAAAGGAGAGGGGCAGCAGCTGGGCAGGGCGCCCTAGAGGTCCCGGGCGCCCCCAAGGTGAAGGCAAGACAAGATAAACAAGTAATGCTTCGGAAGCACACTAGGGAGGGCGTCCCCGTGCTCCCGGGCGGCCCAGATGCTCTGGGCGCCCTGGGTTCAAGCCAACGAAGCGATAAGAGATCAAATCAGTGAGAATCCAGCAGACTGAGTCAACCCGGGCGCCCGCTGCTTCCCGGGCGCCCCCGTCAAAGCTCGATCCCAATTTTGGAGGGATAAGAGCTGACCGAGAGGGTAACGGATCGGAGGACACGTGGAGGGCGCCCCCAACGTCCCGGGCGCCCCCAGACCTGCTATAAAAGGGGCTCGACCCCTGAGGCTTCAGAATCACTGCTTCCAATGCCAATACGCTCTTCTACTCAAGCGCTCTGCTCCGGAAAACTCCCAACTCGAGATACAAGTGCCGACGACGTCCCTCCGCTCCGAGATACATTCCACACCGGACGTCGGTAACGAAGAACTGTCCTTTTAACTTTACTGTACTACAATTGTAATATCTGTCTGTAAACCTTTTTGCGCACATATAGAATTGCCCGTAGTAATCGATCAACGACCGTGGGCCTTGGAGTAGGAGCCGACCGCGACTCCGAACCAAGTAAATACCTGTGTTCGCGTTTTGTTTTTCGTGTTAACTTTTCCGCTGTGCATTCTCTCTCTAAATCCGAAAACGTTTAACGATATTTACCCCCCTCTATCGTTCTTCTCGATCCAACAAAAGTCGCTATGAAGAAGCCTCAACCAGCACCCAAGTCTGACTCGGACTCAGACTCAGAAGATAGTGAAGGGGATCGACCCAAGCTGGTTTGGCTAGCTTGGGACTACTACAAGGAGCTAAAGCATCAAACCAATAGAAAGAAAGCAAGCCGACGAAAGGAAGATCCAGCTGAACCTTCAACTTCAAAAGGCAAAACAAATGTCACCTGCTACGAATGCAACAAGAAGGGACATTACAAATCGGAGTGCCCCAATCTGAAGGAAGCAAAGAAGACACGAAGGAAGAAGACTCTCCATGCCACTTGGGATGAATCTTCCTCCTCCGAAGAAGAAGAGGCCCCGCAATCAAATCTTCTCGCTTTAACCGCTTCAGAATACATCGACACCGGATCGTAATCGGAGCCAGACGACGGAAGGCTCACAATCTCAGAAAACGACCAAATAACGGTAAGAGGCTATTATGAAATTGAATTATCCAAATTAATTGCTTATTTATCCCGTAACTTGGCGAAAGCCAAAATCCGGGTCGAGTCCATCCGACAGGAAGTAAAACTCCTGAAAGAGGAAGCCGACTCGAGATCCTTGACCGAGAAGGTTCAAGAAGGAAACTCTACTCAAGTTGAAAAGCTTGAGAAAGAGAATTCCTCCTTAAAAACTCAAGTCAAGGAGCTCAGAGTGGCTTTAGAATGATTCACTTCGGGTTCCAAGGGTCTTGATATGATCCTTGGAAAATAGAATTCTGTTCTTAACCGATCTGGATTAGGGTATCGGACCAAGTCTTGACAACGATCTTATTATGCTGTATTGAACCAACCTAGAAACAAAGTTCAAGCATGGGTTCCCAAGCTTTGCTTGAACAACCAAGCTGGACCAAACCAGTATTGGATCCCCAAGGACAAGATTCATATCTTGCCTTATCATTATCGAGGCTATAGTCCAAGGGGAGCCAATTTAAAAATAATTTTCATAATTAGATAAGTTTTTTTTACAATTTTTTATTGCATGATTGCTTGTTTATTTCTTTATGCAAATTATCATGTTTAGATCTAGGACTGGTTAGACTAAGGACAAAATGACTTAGTTGAAATTTGAACAACCTAGTATTGGGTGGAGGTGAGATGATAGTACGTTAGGGAAACCTTTCTAATAAGGTCAAGTATACTCTACTTGGTCTGTTTAGTCTGGTGGAACTAGCCGAAGCTATCGATCCAAGTCCTAAACTAGTTAGACCAAAATCTATCAAGAAGTAACTTGAAGATGAATTTTCTATAAAAGGCTTTGTCAAGGAAAGGGTTGATGATCCAATAAGGCTACGGCCAAAGAATGTCTAATGCTTCGCCAAGACCTGGAAGCTAATTATAGAAAATCAAATTCACTTTACTATTGTCAGATTTGAATCTAACACAAATTTCAACTAATCTTAGATTCAACCACCTTTCAAAATAAACTTAAACTTAATTTTCAAAATTAATTTAACCTTTCAAAATTAACCTTGCTGTTTTTCAAAATTAAAATCTATATTTCGTTTGAAAAACCTGTCTCACAAAACCTATAAGGTTAACATGTTTTATCACGTAGAACTGAGTGAGATATCTAGGACCTAATAGTATAGTTCATTTTAAAATTTAAACTTCTTTCAAAATGTGCTCAAAATCAACTCGAATTTTATATCATCTAGGCTTGATGGTATGAGTCAACTGAGTCAAACTTGGTCAACACAGTCAACCATGGTCAACAGTCAAACTGGTCAATATTCAAACCCTGGTCAACACGAGCGCCAGTGACTTGTCAGGCGCCTCAGACTTTATCTTTGACCAAGATAGCCAAAGCTGTCAACCCCTACACACCTGACCCGGGCGCCCGTGACCTGTCGGGCGCCTATAGCTTTATCTTCATCCAAGATGGTTAGATCTGCCAAAAGCAGCTGACCACTGACACGTGCGCCCGTGACCTTACGGGCGCCCCAATGAACACGGGCGCCTAGCCCCTCACAGGTGCCCGGATGAGTCTATATAAGGACCATGGCTCCCTCTTCATTCCCCACACCAAAACCGAAATCCTCCTCCACTTCTCTTCCTCTCAAGGCGCCCGGAAGCCCTTCTTGTGCCCTCGAACGACCCTCTTCAACTATGCCTCCCCGGTACTATTTTTAATATGCATTTTCAAATAATCTTTCTATTATTTCATTTCTTAACTGCATTTTTCTTATTCCCTTAGAAAATGTCGAGTCACACAAGCTGACCCCGGGGCCGAACCTAGCCCGGATCCTAGGTTTCCAACCCTGGCCTTGTTTAACAAATTCTCATCCACCACCTACAAACCTATCAAGACGAGTTTCTTGAATAGGCAATTTTTTACTCAATCTTGTCCAGTAGCAATGGATGCTATAAATTTCTATCAATTAGACCATCTTGTCTACTATACACATCTAGTAAATTCGACATTGTGTGCCGAATTTTACAACAACCTAGTCAAAATTGATGACCCGTTCTACTCTACCACCGTACAAGGCACTCCTCTCACTATTTCTCCAACTTTGTTTAATCGATTACTCGAACTACGACAGTCACAATCAACTTTTTGTTACTATCCTCCAGCCGACCCTCCCTTCGCTCCCCCCTATTCGCACATCAACCTAGACACTCTTTACTCCTACTTTTTCGGAGATGTACGGAATCCGTTAGCACGACGATTTCAGTCCGTTGACCTCCGTGTCCAGGACTATGCTCTCTACAGAGTTATAGTTCGTTGTGTTTGTTGGTGCAGACAGCACCCAAGTCAAACCTGTGTTTTGATAAATGGCAAAGGATTCAAAAGTTAAGTCTTACTTGTTATCTAACATGCTACTCAAGTGTGTAGGAAAAGTTCTAGCGAAGGACTGCTAGGCACTGGTGAAGGAATGCCAGAGTAAAAAGTCCTAGCGAAGGACTGCTAGGCACTGGCGAAGGAATGCTAGAGTAAAAAGTCCTAGTGAAGGACTGCTAGGCACTGGCGAAGGAATGCCAGAGTAAAAAGTCCTAGCGAAGGACTGCTAGGCACTGGAGAAGGAATGCCAGGGTACTGAAGCCCTAGCGAAGGACTGCTAGGCACCAGGCGAAGGACAGCTTGGGACTGAAGACCTGGCGAAGGAATGCTAGGCACCAGGCGAAGGACAACTTGGTATCCAAGACCTGGCGAAGGACCGCTAGGCAAAAGTCCAACCGGAGGAGCCGGTTGACATCAGGTACATTCTCCCAAGAGGAGTAGGTGAGGATGCGTTCCCCGTCGAGGGAACAGTAGGCGTCGGTTCGACCTAGGGCTCCATTTTGGAGGCCCAAAGTCAGAACCAAGACAGCTAAGGCTATATAAACATAATACTCTATTGCTTCATATTGTTTTGGACTAACCCTGGATGCAGGATCGAAGGCACGTGTGTCTGCAGCTCAGAATGCCCAAAGGAGAGAGGCAAGTAGCTGAGCAGGGCGCCCTCAGTGTCCCGGGCATCCCCAAGGCCAACACAATACAAGCGAAGCAACAAGTGCTTCGGCTGCTTACTAGCTGGGGCGCCCCCAGTGCCCAGGGCGCCCCCAGCGCCCAGGGCGCCCCCAGCGCCCAGGGCGCCCCCAGCGCCCAGGGCGCCCCGGATGCCCAGGGCGCCCCGGATGCCCAGGGCGCCCCGCGCCTACGCCAGCGAAGCCGATTACCCTTATCCAGCCGAGAAGCCCGCGCTGAAGGAGTCAAACAGGGAGCCCCCAGCGTCCCGGGCGCCCCCAGCGTCCCGGGCACCCCCAGTGTCAAACCTCAGCCCTATTCGAGTGGGATAGAGGTTGACCGAGTGAAGCTCGGATCACGTGACACGTGGGGGGCGCCCCCGACTCCAGGGCACCCCGAGGTGCTATAAATAGCACCCAACGCCAAGGCTTTCAACAATCCAAGCTCTCGAACGCATTAACGCTCTTCTGCTTCCACGCTCTGCTCCTGCAACCTCCCGACTTGAGATACAAGCGCCGACGACGTCCTACTGCTCCGAAAAAAGTAATCTACACCGGACGTCGGTAAAAAGAAGAGTTTAATTTCAGTACTGCACTTTAACTGTAATTCCATTACTGTAACTGATTTTGCGCGATTATAGTATTACCCGCAGTAAACGGTCAGCGACCGTGGGCCTTGGAGTAGGAGTCGACCTAGGCTCCAAAACAAGTAAAAACCCTGGTGTTTTCGTGTTCTTGTTTTTAATTTTCCGCTACGCATTCTCTTTTTCAATCAGAACGTTTAACGATATTCACCCCCCTCTATCGTTTCTCTCGATCCAACATGTGGTATCAGAGCGGGGAAGTTCAAATTTGGTGCAACCACCAGTTTGAAAAGTTTTTGGATTTCTTTTAAAATTTTCTTTTAATATTTTTTTTCGTTCGAATTTCTTCTCGTTGACAGAGGTTGGTGCAACACCCCTCGAAATTTAATTTTCTTTATCCTGCACTACTAATCCAAGACCAAGTCTTGGGATAGTTTTTTCTTTCTCTTATCTCTTTTTCAGATAAAATACCTAATGGCCATGCAAGAAGGATTCAACACAGCGAGACCTCCTCTTTTCAGTGGAGATGACTTTTCTTACTGGAAAAGTCGAATGGAGGTCCACCTGAAAACTCAGGTGGACATGTGGATAATCATCCAGTCCGGACTGGAGATCCCCAAAAATGCTGAAGGAGTACCTCAAAGCTACACAGAGTGGGACACCGCTCTGAAACGAAAAATTGAAGCGGATGCAAAGGCGACCCAGACCCTTCAATGCGGCTTAACGAAAGAGGAGCTGAACCGGGTGGGCCCTTTCCACAGTGCCAAGGAGCTGTGGGGAAAACTGATCGAGCTGCACGAATGAACATCAGACACTCTGATCAGCAAGAGAGATCTGCTCTTGAACAAGCTGTACACCATCAAAATGGCCGACAACGAAACAGCAGCTCAGCTTCACGCTCGAATCCAGGAACTGATGAACGGACTACACACTATCGGTCACAAGGTAGATAACCGTGACCTAATAAGGTATGCTTTAAATGCTTTCCCGAGAAATACCTTGTGGGCATCTATGGTTGACGCATACAAGGTTTCAAGGGACCTTTCAAAAATAAAATTAGATGAACTATTCTCTAAATTAGAATTACACGAACAAACTAACTGCAATTTGGCCGAGAAAAGTATTTCCTTTGTTGCAGGTAAAACTGGAAGGACAACCAAGAAGAAGCCTCAACCTTAACTCGAGTCTAACTTAGACTCAGACACAGAAGATGAAGAAGGAGATCGACCAAAGCTGGTTCGACTGGCAAGAAACTACTACAAAGAATTGAAGAACCAAACCAACAAACGGAAAGTCAGCCGAAGAAGGGATGAACCAGCTGAACCCGCAAACGAAAAGAGAAAGCCCAACGTGACCTGCTACGAGTGCAAGAAGAAGGGCCACTACAAGACCGAATGCCCTAACTTGAAGGAAGCAAAAAAGACAAGGAAGAAGAAAGCACTTCAAGCAACGTGGGACGAGTCCTCATCCGAAGAAGTAGAAGAGGTCCCACAATCGAACCTACTCGCACTAACTGCCTCAGAAGAAGTCGAGTCTGAGACAGAATCAGAACAGGACGACGGCAGACTGACCTTTTCAGAAGATGGCGAAATCAAGGTAAGTGGATTTACTAGATGTCAATTAAATGAACTAATTTCGTATCTTTCTCGAGATTTGGCGAAAGCCAAACTCCGAATCGAATCCCTCCGACAGGAAGTAAAACTCCTGAAAGAGGGAGCTGATTCTAAACTCTTAACCGGGAAGGTTCAAGAAGGAACTCCTACTCAAGTTGAGAAACTTGAGAAAGAGAACTCCTCCCTGAAAACTCAGGTTAAGGATCTTAGATCAGCCTTAGAACGATTCACCTCTGGTTCCAAGAGTCTTGACATGATTCTTGGAAAACAGAAGTCGGTTCTAAATCGATCCGGACTAGGCTATAGAACCAAATCTAGACAAAGATCTTACTTTGCTGTACTGAATCAGTCCAGAAATAAAGTTCAGGCATGGGTACCTAAACTGTGCCTGAACAAACCAACTGGATCAAATCAGTATTGGATCCCCAAGGATAAGATTCACATCTTGCCTAACCATTACCGTGTCATTAGTCCAGGGGGAACCAAATTAAAAACTATTTTTATTGTTAGATAAATTCAACTCTTGATTGTAATTTGCTTGATTGATTGTTTATTTAAATTTCTGCAATTTACCATGCTTAGACTAAGGAATGGTTAGTTTAAGGACTGAACAAACTTAACTGAAATTTGAACAACATAGTATTGGGTGGAGGTGAGATAATAGTACGTTAGGGAAACCAATTCTAATAAGGTTAAGTATACTTGGTCTCTTTAGACTGGTGAAACTAGCCGAAGCTACCGATCCAAAACCCAAACTAGTTAGACCAGAATTTTTCAAAGATTAATTTTGAAAATGAAATTTCATTGAAAGGCTTTGTCAAGGAAAGGGTTGATGATCCAATAAGGCTACGGCCAAAGAAGGCCTAGTGCCTCGCCAAGACCTGGAAGCCAATCTCTGAAATTCAAATTCAGATTAGTCTTTGTAAAATTCAAATCTAACACAAATTTTCAGTTACTTGTAGACTTAAACATTCTTTTCAAAATAAATTCAACTGGTTTCAAAAATTAATTAAGTATTTCAAAATAAATCATGATTTTTGAAAATTCTTTTATCAAAACCTGTCTCACAAAACCTATAAGGTTAACGTGATTGAAAATCCTAGATTTAGGTGAGACAGACTAGGCAGTGAAAATCAATTTAAGCTATTCCTGACTCTAATTGGATCCAAATCAACAAAACTCTTTATGTGTAGGAACATAAAGATTTGGACCAATGGATGTTGGATAGCGGTTGCTCTAGACACATGACTGGAGATAAATTGAAATTCACCAAACTCAAGTTCAAGAACCTAGGCTCAGTGGCATTTGGCAACAATGCTACCCTAAAGGTAATTGGGTCAGGTAATATTGAACTTAAATCTGACTTTGTTATTAAGAAAGTTCTTTTGGTTGAAAACTTCAATTTTAACTTGCTTAGTATAAGTCAGTTATGTGATACTGGTTATATAGTCACATTCAACAATTCTAACTGCCTTATTAGAAATGCACAAGACTCAGAAATCATGCTTAAGGGCACTAGAAAAAATAATGTTTATACTATAAACCTTCCCCTTGTACCTAAATGCATGTTAACTCAGTTAGAACAATCAAACCTCTGGCATAGGAGATTAGGTCATACTAATCTGAGAACCATTTCAAAAATCACCCAACTTGGCTTAATCAAAGGTATCCGCAAAATTAAAAATAATGAAAATCTAATATGTGAATCATGTAATCAAGGTAAACAAACCAAATCTAATCATAAACTAATCAAGTCTGATTTAACTCAAACCACACTTGAGCTCCTGCACCTTGACCTATTTGATTCACATGGAGCCAAGTCACTAAGCGGGAACCGATACTGCTTAGTAATAGTTGATGATTACTCTAGGTTCACCTGGGTTAGGTTTCTAAAAATCAAAGATGAAACCCTAAACCTATTTAATGAATTCTGTAAATTAACTGAAAATCAAAATGATACTAAAATTAAAAGACTTAGGAGTGACCACGGGGGAGAGTTTGAAAATCAATGGTTCGAGGAATTCTGTAAGGTAAATGGGTATATACAAGAATTCTCGTGTCCTAGAACCCCTCAGCAAAATGGGATAGTCGAAAGAAGAAATAGAACACTACAGGAAACTGCTAGGACTATGCTCAATGAATTTAACTTAGCAAACCAATATTGGGCAGAAGCAATTAGTACGGCTTGTTACATCCAAAATAGGGTTCTGATTAACAAGCGACACAACAAAACACCCTATGAATTGTACTACCATAGACTCCCAAATCTACACTACCTAAGGGTCTTTGGATGCAAAGTCCATATCCTAAACACCAAAGACTATTTAGGGAAATATCAATCCAAGTCAACCCCAGGTATCTTCCTAGGATACTCAACCACAAGTAGAGCCTATAGGGTCTACAACAAACAAACTAAGAAAATTGAAGAAACAACAAACTTAATATTTGATGAAGAAATCAACTCAATATCTGATAATCCAGACCTAACTTCATCAAATTCTGATCAAGAAAATAATGAACAAACTGTTGAACCTTTAATTGAACCCTTAAACGAACTAACTATTGAACCAACTACTGAGTCAAATCAACCAACTATTGACCCAACAATTGAACCAGCCCAAAGAGTTGAATCAAATAGTGAACCAAACCGATCGGCCGGACCTGAGGCTGAACCAAGTTCTAGAAAAACTAAGAAACCCAGACTCAGTCACCCAACCGATCAAATTGTAGGTGATCCAACTCTAGGAGTCAGAACTAGGTCTTCCTATAGAAACCTTAGTCAGATAGCCATGATTTCAAAAATTGAACCCAAAACTATAGAGGAAGCCCTACCTGATCCTGATTGGATCATAGCTATGCAAGAGGAGCTAGCCTAATTTGAGAGAAACCAAGTCTGGGAATTAGTGCCTAAACCTGAGAACAAATCCGTCATTGACACTAAGTGGGTTTTTAGGAATAAATTGAATGATCAAGGAGAAATAGTCAGAAATAAGGTCCGCTTAGTAGCGAAAGGATTCAGCCAAGTAGAAGGGTTAGATTACGATGAAACATATGCCCAGTAGCTAGACTTGAGTCCATTAGGATGTTATTAGCCTTTGCATCCCATAAAGGATTTAAGTTATATCAAATGGATGTAAAGTCAGCCTTCTTAAATGGATTCATTAAAGAAGAAGTCTATGTTGGACAACCCCCTGAGTTTGAGGGCTTAGAAAGACCTGACCACGTGTTCAAACTCACTAAAGCATTATATGGACTAAAACAAGCACCTAGGGCTTAGTATGAACGCTTGTCAACTTACTTAATTTCTAAAGAATTTAAACAAGGACAAATTGACTCAATCTTATTTATTAAAACCCTAGGAAAAGATATATTCATTGCCCAAATCTATGTAGATGACATAATCTTTAGATCCACCAACTCAAACTTTCTAAAAGAATTCGTGAAAATAATGGAAAATGAGTTTGAAATGAGTTTAGTTGGTGAACTCAATTTCTTTCTAGGGTTACAAATTAAACAAACTAGAGATGGAAACTATGTCCATCAATCTAAATATGCTAAAGAATTAATAAAGAAATTTAAAATGGATAATTCTAAAAGCATAAGTACTCCCATGACCACAAATGTAAAAATAGATAGTGACCCTGATGGAAAACTAGTAGACCTTAAACTCTATAGAAGTATGATAGGAAGTCTACTATACCTTACAGCCAGCAGACTTGATATCCTTTTTTCTGTAGGAATGTGTGCTAGATACCAAACATGTGCTAAGGAAACACACTTAGCAGCCCAAAAAAGAATACTAAGATATGTTAAGGGCACCCTAAATGTTGGGATTTGGTATCCTAGGACTTCAACTTTTGATTTGTCAGGATACTCGGATTCTGACTATGCTGGTTGTAAATTAGATAGAAAGAGAACAAGTGGAAGCTGCCAACTGTTAGGAAATAGTCTAGTAAGTTGGTGCAGCAGAAAACAACACTGTGTAGCTCTATCCACAACTGAAGCTGAGTATGTAGCCTTAGGAGAGTGTGTAGCACAACTTTTATGGATGATGCACACTCTTAAGGACTTCCAGCTCAACTACACCCAAACTCAGGTTTTCATTGACAACATAAGCTCAATTAATCTAACTAAAAATCCAGTCCAACATTCCAGAACTAAACACATAGAAGTTAAACATCACTTTGTAAGAGACCATGTAGCCAGGGGTGAAATAGTCCTTAAACATGTAGATTCTAAATCTAACTTAGCTGACATATTCACCAAACCCCTACCTGAGTCTGAGTTCAGTTCACTAAGAAGGCAGTTAGGATTGTGCCTAGTAGAATAGGTTAACTCTACTCTTGATTTTCTTACTGCTTTACTTGATTTGAAAATCAGTTTCTAAAAGAAGTTGAAAAACTGCTTTACTGCTTTACTTAATTTCAAAATCAGTTTTTTCCAAATTTTTTGACTTAGTTTTTTTTTTTCAAAACTAGGTTTTTTTTCGAAAATGGACTTAGCCTAGGCCCTAACCCTAGAAATGCATGCACCTATAGACTTAGAAGCCAGCATCTCACAAGCACCTTAGGGTACTTTTGATTGATAACCTAGAATGGGTTGAGATGCTTAGGTCTTTGCCTTAATTCAAGATGCTTTAAGTCAGTGCATCTGCAGTAATTGGGGCAATAAATACAACTTATACAGTAATCAAGTTAAGTGTCAAGTTTAGAAAATCTAACTTGAACAGAACACTTAACTTGACTAACCCTAGCAAAAACTACTGTTTATAACAGATAGTAAGTAGCTAATTAGGTTAGACAGGACCCTAAAAGAGAAATTGAAACTGATTTGATTGAGTTCATATCTTGAATTGATTCAGTACATCAAATTAGGCAATTTAATTTTTTATTACATCTATTTGTTAGCTATATTTCGTTATTTTTGATATATGGCAAAGGGGGAGAGATAGGAAAGGAGAGAGTTTAAATTTTTTCTAAAATTTTTTTTGTCAAAACTAAAATTCAAATTTCAAATTCTTAATTTTTTTTTAAAAAACTCTATCCTTTATTCAAAAAGTTTTTTAAAGTACTTTTAATTTTCAAAATCTTTAAAAAGGTACTTAAGCTTTCAAAATTTCTCTAAGTATTTAAACTTAAGTTTAAATTTTTTGTTAAGTATAAATTTTTTGTTAAGTATAAATTTTCCAAAGTACACAACCAAAATTATTTTTGGAAAATTTGACTCTAAAGTTTCTGTTAAAAAGTGTAAGGAAAATCCATCTTTAGACTTAAAACTTATTTTTTTAAAACCCCATGAATTTTTGAAAAATCAAGGGGGAGATTCCTTCCAGGGGAGGGAACTAAACTAGTATATCGTCTGCTATGATTAACTTAACTTTTTGAATCGGGTTGCCATAAATCAAAAAGGGGGAGATTGATGGTGCAGACAGCACCCAAGTCAAACCTGTGTTTTGATAAATGGTAAAGGATTCAAAAGTTAAGTCTTACTTGTTATCTAACATGCTACTCAAGTGTGCAGGAAAAGTCCTAGCGAAGGACTGCTAGGCACTGGCGAAGGAATGCCAGAGTAAAAAGTCCTAGCGAAGGACTGCTTGGCACTAGCGAAGGAATGCCAGGGTACTGAAGCCCTAGCGAAGGACTGCTAGGCACCAGGCGAAGGACAGCTTGGGACTGAAGACCTGGCGAAGGAATGCTAGGCACCAGGCGAAGGACAGCTTGGTATCCAAGACCTGGCGAAGGAGCGCTAGGCAAAAGTCCAACCGGAGGAGCCGGTTGGCATCAGGTACATTCTCCTGAGAGGAGTAGGTGAGGACGCGTTCCCCGTCGAGGGAACAGTAGGCGTCGGTTCGACCTAGGGCTCAATTTTGGAGGCCCAAAGTCAGAACCAAGACAGCTAAGGCTGTATAAACATAATACTTTATTGCTTCATATTGTTTTAGACTAACCCTGGATGCAAGACCGAAGGAACGTGTGTCTGCAGCTCAGAATGCCCAAAGGAGAGAGGCAAGTAGCTGAGCAGGGCGCCCTCAGTGTCCCGGGCACCCCCAAGGCCAACACAATACAAGCGAAGCAACAAG
>JAGFNQ010006966.1:0-33858 GCA_024364735.1 Boesenbergia rotunda
TTTGAAAAAATTTAGGCTTAAAGTACTTATAAGATTTTTGAAAAATTTGAGCTCAAAGTACTTATAAGATTTTTGAAAAATTTTAAGCTTAAAGTACTTAAGTATTTCTAGAAAGGTTTTGAAAAGCTTTGAACAGTAGTTAACTTTTTGAAAAATATTTTGAGAAAGAATTTGAAAAAATTTACTTAAAAAAATTTACTTCTCTTCTTTCCTATCTCTCCCCCTTTGCCATATATCAAAAAATAGATAGATATTAAATTGCATAAAAAATGACAAAAAACATGACTTTGCTGTACTGAACCAAGACTTAGACCAAATCAGTTAATTTTTCCTTGTAGGGACCTGTCTAACCCATTTAGCTACTTACTAACTGTTATAAGCAGTAGTTTTCACTAGGGTTAGTCAAGTTAAGTGTTTTTGTTCAAGTTAGATTTTCTAATCTTGACACTTAACTTGATTACTGTAAAGAGTTGTATTTAGTGCCCCAATTACTGCAGATGCACTGACTTAAAGCATCTTGAATTAAGGCAAAGACCTAAGCATTTCAACCTTTTCTAGGTTATCAACCAAAAGTATCCTAAGGTGCTTGTGAGATGCTGGCTTCTAAGTCTATAGGTGCATGCAGTTCTAATGGTAGGGCCTAGGCTAAGTCCATTTTCGAAAAAGCCCTAGTTTTGAAAAGGGTAGTTTTGAAATAAAAATAAAGCTAAGTCGAAACAAATGAAAACTGATTTTGAAATTAAGTACAATAGTTTTTTAAAAAAAAATTAAATCAAGTAGAACAGAAGAAAATAAAGTTAATCTATTCTACAGAACACAATCCTTAAGTGCTGAATTAAAGATACTCATAAACCGGTCAACTGAGAGTAGTCAATATAGTCAAGAGTCAAACATAGTCAACCCTACTGAGTAGGGGCAGTCAAATGCTGGTACAATACTAAGCAGATCTAAGATGAGGGACCGGGATGATCAGAGGAGCCTAGCTGCCAGGATCGAAATAGGGTCATCATCTCGTGATACTCTGCCTCTCTGGCCTCCCTCTCGGCTCGAAGGGCGCTCATGTAACTGTTGTAGTAGCCCAGATTTGTCTCCATGTTTTCGGCGTGATTGGCCTCCACTTCCTCTCGGAGGCTCTGAACACGTGTCTCTAGCTGAGCCACTCGATCGTAGAGTGTCGGTGGAGCGGGCTCATCTATGTGCGCTCGGGCTGCTGCTGCTAGATCTCCGACATCGACCTCAACCTCCTCGTCTGAATCAATCGGGGGAGCTGCTCTCTGACGTCTCCAGGACAAGACCCCGGTACCGGACACCTCTATACCAGCTAGGGCAAAGTTTCTATAGCCTATTTCATCGTAATCAGTCAAGGCAGCCATCTCTCCCTCGGTAATGTTTCTACCGTGGTGATGTAATATGAATGTGATGATGTGGCAATAGGGTGTGCGTACCTGCCCTTGTGTAGTGACACACGTGTAGGATAGTATGAAATAAGTGGAGTCCTATGTCAATGCCAAGCTGGTGAATCAAGGCGTAC
This sequence comes from Boesenbergia rotunda, assembly GCA_024364735.1. Classification (NCBI taxonomy): domain Eukaryota; kingdom Viridiplantae; phylum Streptophyta; class Magnoliopsida; order Zingiberales; family Zingiberaceae; genus Boesenbergia; species Boesenbergia rotunda. Next base: position 1,532 of record JAGFNQ010006966.1, read on the forward strand.
AGGAGAAAGGCGTGGAATGGTCGCATAGTGGTGACGTCCCTGGTTGATAATGGCAAGATACATCGGACTATGACCCTATATAGAGCGTAGTCCTGTACTTCTAATTCGACAGACTGAAATCGTCTGGCCACGGGTCGCCTAAAGAAATATGAGTGCAATGTATCTAAGGTAATCTGAGAGTAGGGAGCATCAAAGGGAGGCTCCCTAGGAGGGTAACAACAGAAGGTGGACTGCGAGAGTCGTAGTCCAAGAAATCGGTTGAGTAATGTTGGTGTGATAGTTAGAGGGATTCCTTGAACAGTGGTGGAAAACATGAGATTATCCTGTCTAATTATGTTATTGTAAAATTCTGCACATAAGGAAGTATTGATTGGGTGGGTGCAGAATACGAGATTGTCAAGTTGGTAAAAATTTATGGCGTTCATTGCTAAGGGACAGGATTGGGTGAAAAATTGTCTATTCAAGTAGCTTGTTTTAATAGGTTTATAGGTGGTACGAGCGAACTTATTACATAACTCTAAATTTGGAAACCTAGGGTCAGGACTAGGTTGGGTACCGGGTTCTGCCTGGTTTGGTCGGCGTCTTCTAAGAGAAGGAATGTACACTTAAAGAAAGTATGCATTTAATGAAAAACCAAAAAAAATAACTTAATTAAAAGTTATATCGGGGTGCTCGGGGAGGCATTGTTGAAGATGAGAGCTTGAGAGTGTTGCAAGATCTCTTGGAAAGTAGAGAGTTGAGGAGAAGGAGTGGTTTGGGTGTGAAGAGGAGAAGGGGAATGGGATCCCTTTTATAGGCAGCTTCGGGCGCCCTTTATCGGGAGGGCGCCCTGCCTGCCGAGGGCGCCCTGCATGGGGAGGGCGCCCTGCCCAGACCTGCAGCTGCCTTTTGGCAGCTTTCTGTGGTTAAAGGACTGTGGGAGGGCGCCCTGCCTGACGAGGGCGCCTTACGCAGGTCTGCAGCGGCCTTTTGGCAGCTTTTGACCAACCTCGGGGCGCCCTCAAGTTATTGGGCGCCCTAAGGACTGTTTTGACCCTAAAGGAGTGTTTTTTGACCGGATTTGACCTAATTTAAGTGTTTTGACCAAGGTTTGTCTACATTGTCCAAGGTTTGACTGCTTTGACTGTAGTTTGACTTCTTTGACCATAGTTTGACTATGTTGATCATGGTTGAAGATATAGGATTTAACTACAATACAGGTATTAAAGGAATCATAATTGAGTTTTAAATTTACTGTCTCACCCAATCTAGGGTTTTCAGTCACGTTAGCCTTATGGGTTTTGTGAGACAGGTTTTGATAGTTAAGATTATTTTGAAAATTTTGATTAATTTTGAAAACAAAAAAACTTAATTAAATTTTGAAAACAATTAAATTTTGAAAACTTAACTAATTTTGAAAACAATTAAATTTTGAAAACTTAATTAATTTTGAAATTTTTGAAAAGATGTTTAAATCTATAAATAACTGAAATTTTGTGTTAGATTCGAATTTGACAAAAAATAATTTGAATTTGAATTTCAGAAATTGGCTTCCAGGTCTTGGCGAGGCACTAGGCCTTCTTTGGCCGTAGCCTTATGGGATCATCCACCCTTTCCTTGACAAAGTCTTTTAATGAAATTTCATTTTCAAAATTATTCTTTGAAAAATTTCTGGTCTAACTAGTTTGGGTCTTGGATCGGTAGCTTCGGCTAGTTCCGCCAAATTGGGTTCCCTAACGTACTATCATCTCACCTCCACCAAATACTATGTTTTCAAGTTTCAGTTAAGTTTGTTTAGTCCTTAAACTAACCTAAGTCTAAGCATAGTTAATTGCAGAAATTAAATAAACAAACAAACAATCATATTTCAAGCAAATATTAATTCTCATCTAACAATAAATATAGTTTTCAGTTTGGCTCCCCCAGGACTAAAGCCGCGGTGATGGTTAGGCAAGATGTGAATCTTGTCCTTGGGAATCCAATACTGATTTGATCCAGTCAGTTTGTTCAGGCACAGTTTGGGTACCCATGCCTGAATTTTACCTCTGGACTGATTCAGTACAGCAAGGTAAGATCTTTGTCGGGATTTGGTTCTATAGCCAAGTCCGGATCGATTTAGAACGGACTTCTGCTTTCCAAGCATCATGTCAAGACCCTTGGACCCAGAAGTGAATCGTTCTAGAGCCGCTCTTAGATCCTTAACCTGAGTTTTCAGGGAGGAGTTCTCCTTCTCAAGTTTTTCAACTTGAGTAGGAGTTCCTTCTTGAACTTTCTCGGTTGAGGGTTCAGAGTCAGCTCCCTCTTTCAGGAGTTTTACTTCCTGTCGGAGGGACTCGATTCGGAGTTTGGCTTTTGCCAAATCTCGAGACAGGTATGAAATTAAATCATTTAAATGACTTCTATTGAAACCACTCACCTTGATTTCGCCATCTTCTGAGAAGGTCAGCTTGCCGTCGTCTTGTTCTGACTCTGACTCGGTTCCGACTTCTTCTGAGGCGGTTAGGGCTAGAAGGTTGGATTGGGGTGCCTCTTCTTCTTCTTCGGAGGAAGATTCGTCCCAGGTTGCTTGCAGTGTCTTCTTTCTTCTCGTCTTTTTAGTTTCCTTTAGATTAGCACACTCTGACTTGTAGTGGCCCTTTTTCTTGCACTCATAGCAGGTCACGTTGGGCTTGTTTGCGGGTTCAGTTGGTTCGTCCTTTCTTCGGCCGGCTTTCCGTCGGTTGGTTTGGTTCTTCAGCTCTTTGTAATAGCTTGGGCTAGTCGAACCAGCTTAGTTTGTTCTCCTTCATCTTTTGTGTCTGAGTCTGAGTTAGACTCAGGTTCAGTTTGCGGTTTCTTCTTTGTTGATTTTCCAGATTTTCCTGCAAAGAAAGCAATCCCTTTCTCGACCATATTGGAGTTAGTTTGTTCGTGCAGTTCTAATTCGGAAAATAATTCGTCTAACTTTATTTTAGAAAGATCCCTTGAGACCTTGTATGCATCTACCATAGATACCCACAAGGTGTTTCTAGGGAAGGCGTTTAGAGCATACCTTATCAGGTCACGGTTTTCGACCTTGTGACCTATTGTGTGAAGACCGTTCATCAACTCTTGGATTCGTGCATGGAGTTGGGCTGCTGTTTCGTTATCGGCCATCTTGATGGTGTAGAGTTTGTTCAGAAGCAGATCCCTCTTACTGATCCGAGTATCAGATGTCCCTTCGTGCAGCTCGATCAGTTTTGCCCAAAGCTCCTTGGCACTGTTGAAGGGGCCCACGCGGTTCAGCTCCTCTTTTGTCAATCCGCATTGGAGAGTCTAAGTTGCTTTTGCGTCGGCTTCTATCTTGCGCTTTAGGGCATTGTCCCATTCTGAGTAGCTTTGAGGAAGTCCTTCGGCGTTTCTGGGGATCTCCAGACCGGACTGGATAATGATCCACATGTCCACCTGAGTTTTCAGGTGGACCTCCATGCGACTTTTCCAATAAGAAAAGTCTTCTCCACTGAAAAGTGGAGGTCTGGCGGTGCTAAAACCTTCTTGCATGGACATTTTAATCTGAAACAGAACACGACCAGAAAAATAAATTTTCTAAGACTAGGTATTGGATTAGTAGTGCTGGATGAATAAGATAACGAGGGGTGTTGCACCAATCTCGCTTTTAACAAAGAAAATCGAACGAAAATATTTAACGAAACTTCGTAAAAAGAATGAAAAGTAAAGATCCGAAAAAAAATTTCAAACTGGTGGTTGCACCGGGTTTGAACTTCCCCGCTCTGATACCACTTGTTAGATCGATAGAACCGATAGAGGGGGTGAATATCGGTATTCGTTTTTCGGAAAATTAAGAGCAGGTGCACAGCGGAAAATAAGAAACAATAATAACACAAAGACGCAGTCGTTTTTACTTGGTTCGGAGCCTGGGTCGACTCCTACTCCAAGGCCCACGGTCGTTGACCGTTTACTTTGGGCAATTCTATATCAGGCGCAAAGTCGTTTACAAAAGATTACAGAATTAGAATTGAATACAGTAAACTTTAAATTAGCTCTTTTACCGACGTCCGGGGTAGATCAACTTTTTCTTAGCAGTGGGACGTCGTCGGCACGAGTTGGAATGACTCTGAGGCGAGGCGCGAGTGCAGAAGAGCGTAGAAGCGTTGATTCAAAAGTTATGTTCAGAAGCTTGGGCGTTGGGGGCTATTTATAGCACCTAGGGGCGCCCTGGACGTCGGGGGCGCCCTACCACGTGTTAAGCGATCCCTAATCCTCTCGGTCAAGCTTTATCCCACTCGAATAGGGATGAGGTTTGACCCTGGGGGCGCCCTGGACGCTGAGGGCGCCTTGCTTGACTTCTTCCACGCTGGCTTCTCGGCTGGATAAGGATGATTGACTCCGCTGACATGGGCGTGCGGCGCCTTTGCTGCTGAGGGTGCCCTGGGCGCTGAGGGCGCCCTGGCTGCTGAGGGCGCCCTGGCTGCTGAGGGCGCCCCGGCCAGTAGTCAGCCGAAGCTCCTTCTTGCTTCACTTGTTTCTTGTTCACCTTGGGGGCGCCCTGGACACTCAGGGCGCCCTACTCAGCTGCTGCCTCACTCCTTTGAGGCTCTCTGAGCTGCAGACACACGTTCCTTTGGTCCTGCATCCAGGGTTAGTCCGAAAACAATATAAAGCATTAATTTGTTAGTTTATACAGCCTTAGCTGTCTTGGTTCTGACTTTGGGCCTCCTAAATGGAGCCCTAGGTCGAACCGACGCCTACTGTTCCCTCAACGGGGAACGCGTCCTCACCTACTCCTCTCGAGAGAGTTTACCTGATGCCAACCGTTCCTCTGGTTGGACTTTTGCCTCACGGTCCTTTGCCAGGTCTTGGATGCCGAGCAGTCCTTCGCCCGGTGCCTAACATTCCTTCGCTAGGGCTTCTGTTCTGGCATTCCTTCGCCAGTGCCTAGCATTCCTTCGCTAGCGCCTAGCGGTCCTTCGCTAGGGCTTTTTACTCTGGCATTCCTTCGCCAGTGCCTAGCAGTCCTTCGCTAGGGCTTTTCCTGCACACTGGAGTAACTTGTTAGATCACAACTAAAACTCAACTTTTGAACCCTGTTGTCATTATCAAAACACAGGTTTGACTTTGGTGCTTTCTGCACCAACAAAAAGCACGCTACCTTCAAATGCCAACAGCATAGGAGGAAGAAGACGATTGCTAACCACAATGCTTTGGAGGACACATCAAACCTCGGTCACTGCAAGGCCTGATATAAGAGGATTCCAGACCCTACGCGGGCCTTATTTTAATTTTATCTATTATTTATTTATTTGAGTTATATTTATTAAGAAAATCTAATTTATATTATATTTTATATAATTCTGCAAAATTTATCTACTTAACAAAATTATTTTTAGTCTGAATTAATTTTTTTCTTATGTATTTATTTATAAGTTGGAAAAGAATAAACTATCTTAATTATACATATTTATTAAAATCTATAAAATTTTAAATTACTTTCATTTTAATTTGATTTTATTTTTATTTCAAAGATATAACATCTATACAACTAAATTTTTTTTCCATGTTCATATATTACTCTGATTTAATTTTATTGATTTTGTATTTATTCCTTTTTTTTGTCGAGGGCCTGAAATCTACATATTCCAGGCCCAAGGTCGGCCTGAAATCTAAGATATCAGGCCCATGTTGGGCCTAAATTCGGATCACTTCAGATCCAACGTGGACTGAACTTTGTTATCCATTATATATATATTTTTTATAATTTTTAATCATGACTTATTATATTATATATTTATAGGGTCAACTTTTATATAATTGTAGAAATTGTGACAACATCTTCTCATTTGATTTAAATACTCAGGTATGATCATAACAGGCTTACATTTGTTTAAAGTTGAAACAAGACGATTCCACCTAAAGAGTACCTAAATACACAATGCATGCAAAAATTTGATTCCTTGCAGACCATGAATTTATATGTTCAGAATCTGGCACAGAAGGAGTTTTGTATGTCCATGAGTGGGTTTCAACTGAAACACACTCATGGAGCTAGGATAGTTGGATTTCCCAAAACCCGATATCAATAGTTAGAGTTGAGCGAGGAGATGGTATTTTTAGTGTCCAAACTTACTCCTAATTAATATAAATATATGTTGCAAAAAAATAGGAGTTTTGTAAGTTCATCAGTGGGTTTCCACCGAAACCCACTGATGGACCTAGGATACTTGGATTTCCCAAAACTCGAAATCAATAGTTAGAGTTGAGCTAGGAGATGGTATTTTTGGTGTCCAAACTTACTCCTAATTAATATAAATATATGTTGCAAAAAAATAGGAGTTTTGTAGGTCTATCAGTGGGTTTCCACCGAAACCCACTGATGGACCTGGGATACTTGGATTTCTCAAAACCCGATATCAATAGTTAGAGTTGAGCTAGAAGATGATATTTTTGGTGTCCAAACTTACTCATAATTAATATAAATATATGTTGCAAAACAATAGGAGTTTTGTATGTCCATTAGTGGGTTTCCACTGAAACCAATTTTGTAGGTCCATCAGTGGGTTTCCACCGAAACCCACTGATGGACCTAGGATACTTGGATTTATCAAAACCTTATATCAATAGTTAGAGTTAAGCTAGGAGATGGTATTTTTGGTGTCCAAACTTACTCCCGATTAATATAAATATATGTTGCAAAAAATAAGAGTTTTGTAGGTCCATCAGTGGGTTTCCACAGAAACCCACTGATGGACCTAGGATACTTGGATTTCTCAAAACCCGATATCAATAGTTAGAGTTGAGCTAGGAGATGGAATTTTTGGTGTCTAAACTTACTCCAAATTAATATAAATATATGTTGTAAAAAAATAATAGTTTTGTAGGTCCATTATGTTGGTGCAGGAAGCACCAAATCGAACCTTGTTTTGATATTGGCAAAGGATTCAAAGTTAAGGGTTATTTGTTGTCTAACAATGCTGCTTGAGTGTGCAGGAAACAAAGTCCTAGCGAAGGGCTGCTAGGCACCTGACGATGGGCTGTCAGGAAACCAAGTCCTGGCGAAGGGATGCTGGGCGAAAACCAAGTCCTGGCGAAGGGATGCTGGGCGAAAACCAAGTCCTGGCGAAGGGATGCTGGGCGAAAACCAAGACCTGGCGAAGGGCTGCTGGGCAAAAGTCCAACTGGTGAAACCGGTTGGCACCAGGTAAATTCTCCCGAGAGGAGTAGGTGAGGACGCGTTCCCCTAGAGGGAACATTAGGCGTCGGTTCGACCTAGGGCTCCATTTTGGAGACCCAAAGTCAGAACCAAGACAGCTAAGGCTGTTTTAACTAACTTATTATTTGCTGTTTTGGACTAACCCTGGATGCATGACCGAAGGACTGTGTTTCTGCAGCTCAGAGAGCCTCAAAGGAGTGAGGCCGTAGCTGAGTAGGGCGCCCCGGATGTGTCGGGCGCCCCAGAGTCAACCCAAAGTCAGCAGAGAGGTAAACGCCCCGACAGCAGCGCAATTGGGGGCGCCCCGCGTGTGTCGGGCGCCCCGCGTGTCTCGGGCCCCCACTGTGCCACGCCACTGAAGGCTGCTGCAGCTCACTCTCGCGAAGCCCTGAAGATGACGCTTTGACCGGTCAACCGGGCGCCCCGCGCGCGTCGAGCGCCCCGGTCAAAGCTGATCCCGAAGATGAAGAGATCAGCCTTGACCAGAGGGCTCGCCGGATCAAGAGCCACGTGGGGGGCGCCCCGAGCATGTCGGGCGCCCCCTGCCCTATATAAAGAGGGCCTCGACCCTATTCTTGAACAACCAATTCCTTCGACAATTCTACGCTCTTCTGCTTCCACGACACGCTCCAGAAAGCTGCCAACTCAAGCCGACGACGTCCCGTTGCTCCAGAACTTCAATCTTCACCGGACGTCGGTAACAAGAGTTGTATTTAAGTTTACGAGAATATTTTTATTATTATTTGTGTGTAAACTTTTGCGAACTTATAGAATTGCCCGCAGAAAACGGTCAACGACCGTGGGCCTTGGAGTAGGAGTCGACCCAGGCTCCGAACCAAGTAAACCGGCTGTGTTTGCGTTGTTGTGTTCTCTTTTATTTCCGCTACGCACCCGCTCTTTTTAAATCCGAACGAATTGCGACATTCACCCCCCCCCTCTCTCGCATTTCTCGATCCAACACATTAGTGGGTTTCCACCGAATCCCACTGATGGACCTAGGATACTTGATTTCTCAAAACCCGATATTAATAGTTAGAGTTGAGCTAAGAGATGATATTTTTGTTGTCCAAACATACTCCTAATTAATATAAATATATGTTACAAAAAAAAAGAGTTTTGTAGGTCCATTAGTGAGTTTTCACCGAAACCCACTGATGGACCTAGGATACTTGGATTTCTCAAAACCCGATATCAATAGTTAGAGTTGAGCTAGGAGATGGTATTTTTGGTGTCCAAACTTACTCCTAATTAATATAAATATATGTTGCAAAAAAATAAGAGTTTTGTAGGTCCATCAGTGGGTTTCCACCGAAACCCACTGATGGGCCTAGGATAGTTGGATTTCTCAAAATCCGATATCAATAGTTAGAGTTGAGCTAGGAGATGATATTTTTGGTGTCTAAACTTACTCCTAATTAATATAAATATATGTTGCAAAAAAATAGGAGTTTTGTAGGTCCATCAGTGGGTTTCACCGAAACCCACTGATGGACCTATGATACATGGATTTCTCAAAACCCTATATCAATAGTTAGAGTTGAGCTAGGAGATGGTATTTTTGGTGTCAAAACTTACTCCTAATTAATATAAATATATGCTGCAAAAAAAGAGGAATTTTGTAGGTCCATCAGTGGGTTTCCACCGAAACCCACTGATAGATATAGGATAGTTGGATTTCTCAAAACCCGATATCAATTGTTAGTGTTGAGCTAGGAGATGATATTTTTGGTGTCCAAACTTACTCCTAATTAATATAAATATATGTTGCAAAAAAATATGAGTTTTGTAGGTCCATCAGTGGGTTTCCACCGAAACCCACTGATGGACCTATGATACTTGGATTTCTCAAAATCCTATATTAATAGTTAGAGTTGAGCTAGGAGATGGTATTTTTGGTGTCAAAGCTTACTCCTAATTAATATAAATATATGTTGCAAAAAGTGGAATTTTTTAGGTCCATCAGTGGGTTTCCACCGAAACCTACTGATGGACCTAGGATACTTGGATTTCTCAAAACCCGATATCAATAGTTAGAATTGAGATTAGAGATGTTATTTTGGTGTCCAAACTTACTCCTAATTAATATAAATATATGTTGAAAAAAAATAGGAGTTTTGTAGGTCCATCAGTGGGTTTCCATCGAAACCCACTAATGGACCTAGGATACTTGGATTTCTCAAAACCCAATATTAATAGTTAGAGTTGAGCTATGAGATGGTATTTTTGGTGTCCAAACTTACTCCTAATAAATATAAATATATGTTGCAAAAAAATTAGAGTTTTGTAGGTCCATCAGTGGGTTTCCACCGAAACCCACTGATGGACCTAGGATACTTGGATTTCTCAAAATCCGATATCAATAGTTAGAGTTGAGGTAGGAGATGATATTTTTGGTGTCCTAACTTACTCCTAATTAATATAAATATATTTTGCAAAAAAATAGGAGTTCTGTAGGTCCATCAGTGGGTTTCCACCGAAACCCACTGATGGACTTAGGATACTTGGATTTCTCCATACTTGATATCTCTGTTTAGAATTTACCTAGGAGATGTTATTTCTGATGTCCAAACTTACTCCTAATTAATTATCAGTTATGTTCTCTAACCGTATCAGTTGGCACAGAATGATGTAGTCATATTTTTACCTTTATACAACTACAAATTTTTTTTACATGTTCATATAATTTACTCATTTTATTATTTGTATAAGAATATTCATATTTGGTTTGCACATGACCTGAAATAATAGGGGTTTTAGGGTTAGCATAGGGCCTGAACTCATACCTGTTCAAGCCCACATTGGGCCTGAGATCAAGGGAATTCAAGTCCAGGGTGGGCCTAAAATCACTTTATTTCAGGCCCACCCTAGGCCTGAAATCAATTCACTTCAGCCCCAACTTGGATTCCAAATTTTATCCTTATTTTTACAGATATTTTATATAAAATTTAATCATGATTTATTAAATTCATGATCTATAGAATAATATTTTATATAATTCTACATGATGTGACAACATCCTCTCATTTTATTTTATTTAATTATTCAATTTTATCAACACTGGCTTACAGTTGATTAAATTTAAAACAAGTTTATTAAATGTATCATAGACAAAATCTGGATACTACCTAAATACAGAATTCATAGTAAAATTCGATTCCTTGCAGACCATGAAGTTATATTTTCAGATTTTGTTGCAATAAGAGTGTTGTAGGTCCATTGGTGGGTTTTGGTGGAAACCCACTGATGGACCTTGGATTCTTTGATTTCTTCATACTCTATATCACTAGTTAGAGTAAACCAAAGATATGTTATTTCTGGTATCCAAACTTAGTCCCAATCATTATCAGTTATGTTATCTTACCATATCAGTTGGAACAGAACATTGCAACAATTGGAGCTGAATCAACAACACACAATTATTTTTCTTAACATACAATTATATTGATATGACAACAGAATATTTAGTCTTCACATACAACTGGAGTTGAATCAACATTATAGGATGTTTTTTACAACAATACATGGATATTTAGTCTCATATTTTACAACACATGTCCCTCAGAATATTAACTGTGACATCAAATCTCATTTTTTCTCATGTCTCCTTGTTTGAAATCCATCTTCTCATCGTATAGGAGACATCGAACGTATTGCATCAGGAAAAGACATAGTCCACGCTGAAAATAACATCAGTAATTTTGATTTCAATCAGTGGGTTTATAAAATACTTTTAAATTTAAACTCATCCTCATTTACTTACCTATATTCTTGTTGGGGACAATTTAGTCTGACGGAGGGTCATTTGTCCAAGGGATGATGACTTTGTAGATATGGATGAATAACTGTAAGTTCCTCGCGAGTATATTGTTTTAGTTCTTTTACCTGTAATTAATATCATGAATTTAAAAGTCACCATCAATGACAATTTATACTAAATGATTAACATATAAATGAATAATGGTTGCTCACCGCTGAATTAATAGGGACCGAAACATCACGGTCCACTATACCCAGTAACAAAGCAACATCTCATCTGGTGAACACAACCGGTACACCTGAAACATTTAAAATATTTAGTTATCATCAAGAATATTATCCTGAAATGATTTCACTTTGGCCCTGAAGTGGGCCTGAAATGATTTCATTTCAGGCCCAACGTGGGTTTGAAATAACTTCATTTCAGGCCCAACGTGGGCCAACCGAGGGCCTGAAATGACTTCATTTCAGGCCTACCGAGAGCTTGAAATGATTTCACTTCAGGCCCTCGGTAGGCTTGAAATGATTTTATTCAGGCCTACCGAGGGCCTGAATTGATTTTACTTCAGGCCTTCGGTTGGCCTAAAATAAAATCATTTCAGACCTACCGAGGGCCTGAAGTGAACTTACTTCAGGCCCTCGGTAGGCCTGAAATGATTTTATTTTATGCCTACCAAAGGCCTGAAGTAAAATCAATTCAGGCCCTCGGTAGGCCTGAAATGATTTTATTTTAGGCCTACCGAGGGCCTGAAGTAAAATCAATTCAGGCCCTTGGTAGGCCTGAAATGAATCGAATTTAAATCATTTCAGGGTATCTTTATCCTTGTTTTATCTTACTATAGTTAGTGTTTACAATTCATAACTAAAAGTGTTACCTGAGAATTTAAAAACTTACGAGGTTGAATCCCAACTTTCAAATATATTCTCCAAAATTCTACGTATATATTGCAATTCTTATATATCCAAGAAAACACTGAACGATGACTCATTGATCTTTGCAATGTGTCGATCATTTAAAATTTGAAATGATTCAAAAAAAATTTTAAAGTGGCCTAAAACACTGCACCAATGTAATTTTTGTTCAAAGTCATCTGTAGCCTACAAGTTTTATACATTACAAAATTATTAAGCAAAAATAAGTTTAAACATGTGCAGAAACTCTGCTGTTTTGACCTAAGACTATTGCTAATATACCTTGGTGGATAATGCCATGGAAGAAGAGCTCGAAACATCCACAGACCTTTTTCCTGCAATTATCAAAACAAAAAACCATGCAGAAAGCCTAACCCCTACTTTGGACAGTGCCAATCAGTGTGGACTTCCACGCAAACATTTAAAGCTGCCTCAGGGACACACGAACAGACTTCCCTAGGGTTTTGGTTGGGAGGAGGGATTGGGGGGATGAGCTCGCGACTATAATACAGCTAGGGCGCGCACAATGTCCTCCACCTTTGACAATAACAATTAGGTTGCTGCGCTGAGAGAGAAAGGAGAAAAATTCGACTCCCTGGGGCATCCAAACCATAAAATGTTATTTTAAATTGAGAAAACTAATTAAGTGGTTTGGATGTCTCAGAATTGTGAAGTGAGAAAGTCATTTTTGTTGATACAGTCTGATCCTGATTATTGTTTTGGTGTTGACATCGATTTTAGTTTAGGTTGATGATTAAGTCCTGGTCGGGGATTAGGCATGGTATGGAAAATCCTAGCTTGGAGGGCCAGGTGTTGGAAAATCCTAACCTGGAGGGTTAGGTGTGGAAAATCCTAGCTTAGAGGGCTAGGTGTGTTGAAAAGTCCTAACTCAGAAGGTTGGGTGAAAAGTCCTAGCTTGGAGGGCTAGGTGAAAAATCCTAACTTGAAGGGTTTGGTGAAAAGTCCCAACTGGAGGGTTAGGTGAAAAATCCTGGCTTGGAGGGTTAGGTCCTAGCTTGGAGGGCTAGGTTGGATGAAATCCTAGCTTGGAGGGCTAGGTTTGAGTCCCTGGATCGGTCTGGTGACCGATCAGGGATGTTGGCACGCTGCTCCTTCATGGATCGGTCTGGTGACTGATCCAGCGATGACTGATTGGTCTGGTGATCGATCAGGGAGCACACAGTGAGGTTGGGAACGTACTGTGCGGCTCCTGATCGGTCTGGTGACCGATCAGGGAGCAGGCTGTTGCCTCACTGCTTGGCTCCTGATCGGTCCGGTGACCGATCAGGGAGCACACAGTAAGTTGAGTTCCCCCGCTGATTAGTTCTTGAACGGTCCGGTGACCGATCAAAGACTTAGGATCTGATATTCGCAATTACTGTTCACTCAGAAGTGGACCGATCAGGCTTGAGCCTGATCGGACAGTGGCTATCCTGATCGGTCTGGTGACCGATCAGGATTCACTCTGATCGGTCTGGTGACCAATCAGGCCTGTGTCTCCGCAAAAGCTGGGAGTCCCAATAAAGCGATGGATCGGTTTGGTGACCGACCCACGAGCCCTGGATAGGTGCGGTGACCGATCACTTTAATTCAAAATGCACTGTCAGACGCTCTGATCGCGTCTGACCGTATCTGATTCTCTGCGTTTGATCTCTGATACTTGATTTTCTGGTTGATATGTTGTGCTAATGCTCTGATTAATCTGCAGGTGACAGGGAAGGATTCAAACACTCAAGGAGAGTCAATGGAGGCTTTTTCTTAGAGCAGGTTTGTCCCTTTTCCATCTCAGGTTGCAACGGACGCTGGCGCTGACTGGAGCTGCTGACTGGGGCTGGTCTGAGGGAAGCTCAGGGAGTCCAGAAGAGCTTAGTAGTGGCTGGTGGTTGCAGGGGAGCAGCTGGACGCTGCAGTGAGATGGTGACCTGACGCTAGTGGAGAGGGGATAAGCAGCGTGGTGGAGAAGTGCAAAGAGAACTTTCAGCTGGCTTGTGTTTGCTGCGACTTCTTGCTGCGTGCTTGTGCTCTCTGCTGTTCCATCCTCTCTTGAGCAAGCTATTGTGATCTTTGAAGCAACCATCCCTTACTTGAGTACTTGGAGGAAGAAACAAGAGGCTTGGTGAGTCCATCAGCGAGAAGATACGAAGAAGGGAGTTCTTGCGTGAGATCGTCGCTAGGTGGAGCTCTGTTGAAGCGCTGCTTGTGTTCTTGCCTGTGCTAAGTGCTAAGTGCTAAGTAAGATATTTCTTGTGTTTCATTGTGCTTAAAACTATATCTCTGTTGAAACGCTATGGAGAGGTTACTCCACCGAGAAGGAGGTTGTATTTTATCCGGTTTATCCGGGGCTTGATCTGCCGACGATCAAGGGATCGCCCACCTTAAGGGCACGCCAAAGAGTAGGGGCAAGTTATCCCCGAATCTTGTAAACACTCTTGTTAGCGTTTTGCATTTGTGCTTAGCTTAGGGGTTTAGTTTTCTGCATACTCTGTTTTTATTGCTTCCGCTGTGCTACTAAACATTTGAGTGCAGAAATTTGAAAAGCGCTAAGTTTCGGTGTCTGACTATATTCACTCCCCCCTCTCTAGCCATCCAAGGTCCAACAATTTTTTGACGGGAGGGGTATAAGAGGAAGCTCACTAAAAAAGATGCGCCATTTGGTAAAATTGAAACCATGATATGTCTTTTAGTAAATATCAATTCTCAGATGTGCCCTTTGATAAAAAGCCGAAATAGAAAGGAAACGAAAAAAAAAGAAGGAAGGAAATATTTCAGTGATGGCGGTAGGCATGTTTGATTAGGTGATCTCACTGGGTTGTAGTGGAGGGGCTTAGTTTCATCATCATGAGTTTACAACCTTGTCACCCCAAGTTCGTCTAGGCGAGACCACGAGTTCGAATGCTGCGAGTTCCTTTACTAGGGGACCGCAAATTCGTGCCCTGTCACCATGTGTTCGTTGCCTCATTACCACCCATTTCTTGGCGGCGAGGCAGTGAGTTCACGATTTCGTCAGTGCAAATTCCTTTGCAGCAAATGTTGCGTGTTCTTTCATGGCGAGGTTGCGAATTTACATCCTCGTCAACATGTGATTCTTCATAGCGGATCTTGCAAGTTCGGCGGCGAGGTTGAGAATTCGCAACGTTGTCACAGTGAGCTTTTCACAGCGAGGGCGTGACTTCCTTCGAGACAGACGCTACGTGTTCCTTGTTGGCCCAGATCAAAGAATAGCGCACCCAAGAACCACACCAATACGCAAGAGGAACAAAAAGAAAAACGAAAAACCCGAAAGAACGAAAGAAGAACGAACGAATTTATTTTCTGGAAGAAACAAACTTACAATAAAATTGAGACATTGTTTCACATGCCTCTAGGACCCTTTAAATACACCATGAATAAGACATAGTCATGGCTTATCCCAATAAAATAGGAATAAAAATAGGGAGACTAATTCTCTAGTTATCCTATTAAAATAGGAAAGGCTAATCCAAGACTAAGTCATCTAATCCAAGACTAAGTACTAAGTAATAAAAATTATCAGAATTAAAATATAAAAATGTCAGGATTATTTATTTATTTTCTCACATTGCTCCCCCTAATCCTGACATGGCTTTAAATCACGGACGCCTAGTAGTTGTCTCATGGCAGCTAACTTCACTCCTGGCAATGCTTTAGTTAATATATCGGCTCGTTGTTCTCCGGTATTAATGAATTCAATCACAATCTGTCCTTTCTCAACACATTCTCTGATAAAATGAAATCTTGTATCTATGTGTTTGCTTCGACCATGGAATACCGGATTCTTCATGAGAGCTATAGCAGATTTGTTGTCAACAAACAAAGTTACCGGCTTTGGCTTTACACCGGTTAATTCGCTGGCAAGGCTCCTTAACCACAAGGCATGGCAGGCCGCAGTTGTGGCTGCCATGAACTCTGCCTCACAAGATGAAAGGGCCACTGTCTTCTGCTTCTGTGAATTCCAAGACACCAAGCTTTCATTAAAATAAAAAGTCATCCCACTTGTGCTTTTCCTTCCATCAAGATCGCCGGCTAAATCACTATCTGAGTAGCCGAATACATCAATTTCCTGGGGTCCCTTTATGTAAACAAGTCCATAATAGATTGTACCTTTTAAATACCTGAGAATCTGTTTGACCACCTTTTGATGCATGATTGTAGGCCTCTCCATGTATCTGCTCGCCATTCCGACAGAATATGATAGGTCCGGCCGTGTGTGTAACAAATATCTCAAACACCCAATGATGCGCCTATACTCCGTGGCGTTAATTGGAGTCCCTTCCAAGTCTTTATGCAGCTGTGCCTTGGGTTCCATTGGATGTTTTGTGGCATTACAGTCTGCCATCTTGAACTGAGATAGAATCTTCTTGGCATAAGCTGATTGTTTAATTAAAATTCGGCTCTTCTGTTGCTCCACTTCAATCCCTAAGTAGTAAGAGAGAAGGCCCAAATCACTCATCTCAAATTCTGCCATCATTTGTTGTTTGAACTTGTTGATTTTTTCTGTGCTACTTCCTGTCACGATGAGATCGTCGACATACACTCCAACAAGTATAGTTGCTCCTCCTTCACCTCTTGTATACACTGCATGCTCTTGAGTACATTTTTTGAAACCGAGCTCTTCCAGACTCCTGTTTAGCCGTATGTTCCAAGCTCGTGGGGCCTGCCGCAGTCCATAAAGAGCTTTAGATAACTTGTACACCATATGTTTTTGATTATGTACCTCAAACCCTTCCGGTTGGTTGACATATATTTCTTCTTCCAACTCTCCGTTAAGAAATGTCGTCTTCACATCTAGATGGTGTACCTCCCAGCTTTGATTTGCTGCAAGTGCAAGAATAACTCGAATAGTGTCAAGTCTAGCGACAGGTGCAAATACCTCTTCGAAGTCGATGCCTTGTCTTTGTACATATCCTTTAGCCACTAATCTTGCTTTATGCTTGACGACTTTCCCTGCTGAATCTTTCTTTAATTTGAAGACCCACTTTAGACCGATAGGTTTGCGGCCTAATGGGAGCTCGGTTAGGGTCCAAGTCTTGTTCTTCTCAATAGATCTCAGTTCTTCCTCCATTGCTTCGTACCAGCAAGCCTCAGTTGCAGCTTCTTGATAACTTGTTGGCTCATCAGACAATACCATCATCTGCTCTTCCTCTTCTTCAGCAATACCAACCATTTCCTCAGTGTTGGCGTAGATATCGGCAAGGGACCTATAGCGGACTGGCCCTTCATAAGAATCGGGCGTGTTTGTTTCCAGAGGCGAGGTAGTTGCATGGGCGCTCGATGATGGTGTAGATGGACTCGAGTTCGATGATGGTGTAGATGGACTTGAGTTCGATGATGGAGTAGATGGACTTGATGCTGCTGATGGTACGACATTTTCCACCCCTGCCTCAATGTCTGCTGCAACAATCGCCTCGTCGGAGTAAAGCGGATCCAGCATCATAAAACTCGGCAAGTTATTGTCAGCACCTGCATTCCATGTCCATTCAGAATTTTCTTGAAATATGACATCTCTACTTACTTGTAGCTTGCCATGGCTTGGATCAAATAACCGATGTGCTTTGCAACCTTCTTCGACACCCAAGTATACCATGGGTGAGCTTCTATCGTCAAGTTTCTTCAGATGAGGGGTTGTGTTTTTCACATATGCAACACAACCGAACACTCTTAGGTGAGCAAGATTTGGCTTTCTCTCCATCCAAGCTTCAAATGGAGTGCGTTCTTCTAGCGCCTTAGTTGGGAGACGGTTCAGCAAATAGACAGCATGCCTAACCGCCTCTCCCCAGAATCTTGCGGGCATATTTGTACTCTTGAGGAGTGATCTTGCCATGGCCATCACAGTGCGGTTGCGGCGCTCGACGACACCATTCTGTTGAGGAGTGTAGGGAGCCGTGAGGTGCCGCTCGATTCCTTCATTTTCACAGAATCAAGTAAACTCCGTGGATAGAAACTCGCCGCCTCGATCTGTCCGGAGTGTTCTGATCTTGTACTCAGTCTTGTTCTCTATCAGGAATTTGAACTTCTGGAATGCCTGGAATGCATCACTCTTTGCTGCCAATGCAAACACCCACATCCACCTAGTGAAATCATCTACAATTAGAAGAAAATACTTGTTACCGGCAAGTGTACATGGTGAGATTGGCCCGCAAATATCAGCATGGAGAAGTTCTAACGGCTTCTTTGCTCTAAAGTTTGCTTGGTACGGGAATGGCGACCTTGCATGCTTGGCGATCACACACACCTCGCAAAGCTTGTTCGGTTGGGGCAGTAGTGGCATATCAACCGCCAATTTCTTCTCCCCCAATAGCTTCAGGTCATGGAAATTGACATGCCCGAGCCTTGCATGCCACAACCAAGTTGGGTCTTCTAGGCTTGCTAGGAGACAGACTTGCTTGAATGTCTTCAAGGTTATCTTGTACAAGCGATTTTGTGTTCGCTTTACCAGCATCAAGAGCTTCCTGCTCTCATCAATCACCTTCATGGTATCTCCTTCCATGTGCACCTCGTTCCCAGTTTCTGTCAATTGACCAAGACTGATGATATTACTACAAAGTTTTGGAATGTAGTATACCTCATGGAGAGCCTTCTGATCGCCGTTCTTGCATTCAAACACAACCGTCCCTTTGCCCATGATCTCTATGGTTGATCCATCGCCAAACCTCACCCTCCCGGTGATGGTTTCGTCTAGTTCTTGAAACTTCTCGCGATGGCCCGTCATGTGGTTGCTGGCACCGTTGTCAAGGTACCAAACGTCTTTATCTTCTCCTTTCTTCACGCTGCGATACATCTCTGGTAGGAACCTTTCTTCACTGAGCAAAATGATATCTTGCCGCTCACACCTTGCGTGAAACTCCTCATGGGACACGGTCATCATCAGTGCTGGCTCTTCCTTGGTGGCGCAAGTGAGGTGAGCCTCATCATCTCGACGCTTGCTGTAGCATTCGGACGCATAATGCCCCATCTTCTCGCAATTGAAACACTTTATGTGTTTCTTGTCACGAGTATTATTGTTGTTGCTGCTAGTGCCTCCTGCACTGTCTTGTCGCTGCGTACCACGGCCACGACCGCGCCCTCGCCCACGCCACTTGCCACGATTAGGGCCGCTGGACCCACGCCCCTTGCCTTCTGACGGAGTGTCCACGTTGCTCCCTTTTTGTCGCTTTTGCCATTCGGCATGAGTAAGTAGGAGTTCACCTTCAGTGCCGTTGGTATTGCCTCGTAATCGCTGTGTTCGTTCCTCGTATGCCTTCAGTCGTCCGATAGTCTCCTCAAATGGCATAGTCTCAAGGTCGTGGAACTGCTCAATACCGGCAACAATAGGGAAGAATTTATCAGGGACAGAATCGAGCAACTTTTTTACCAGCGAGGAATCTTCAAGCGTGGCACCAAGAGTGGAGAACTTGCTGCTCATAGCGCTGAGTTTGCCAGCAAACTCATCAATCGTCTCGGTCTCCTTCATCTGAAGGGCGTCAAACTCGCTCTTCAACGTTTGTACGCGAGCCTTCTTCACCCGATCACTACCAAGGTACCTCATCTTGAGGCTGTCCCAGACTTCTTTCGCCGTCTTCTTTGTTGCGATTTGGAGAAGAATATCTTCGGGGACACATTGCATGATGTATGCACGTGCCTTTTTGTCCTTCTTTGCATCCACCTGGGCTTCTTTCTCTGGCTCCACTGCCTCCCAGACTCCTTGGGCATCGAGAATTGCCTCTGTCTTTATTGCCCACACAGTATAATTGTGAGGGTTTAGCATCGGATAGGGAAACGACACTCCGCCGTTCTCCTTCGCTACGATGCTAGACATTTTTGTGGAAGCGAGGATTCTTGACTGCTCTATACTACCAAAGCTCTGATACCAATTGTTGGCCCAGATCAAAGAATAGCGCACCCAAGAACCACACCAATACGCAAGAGGAACAAAAAGAAAAACGAAAAATCCGAAAGAACGAAAGAAGAACGAACGAATTTATTTTCTGGAAGAAACAAACTTACAATAAAATTGAGACATTGTTTCACATGCCTCTAGGACCCTTTAAATACACCATGAATAAGACATAGTCATGGCTTATCCCAATAAAATAGGAATAAAAATAGGGAGACTAATTCTCTAGTTATCCTATTAAAATAGGAAAGGCTAATCCAAGACTAAGTCATCTAATCCAAGACTAAGTACTAAGTAATAAAAATTATCAGAATTAAAATATGAAAATGTCAGGATTATTTATTTATTTTCTCACATTCCTTTGTGGCAAAGCTGCAAGTCTACGACGAGGCGAGTCGGCGGAAAGGGGATTGGATTCATTGGAGAGGATGGAAATCTTATTCCGAGGAGAAAAAATAGTTCATTGGAGAGGATGGAAAATTGATTCCACCCGAACAAAAAAAAAAAAGCGGCAAAAAAATAATCTGCAGATGGATTTCAGTCTGCCAATTTTAAGATAGGTAAACGGAGGAAGAGATCTCCATTTTTATATGATTCATCTTTTTTGTCCTTTCAGGGTTTCAGAGTAAACATGACCTTACTTGGTATTTTACCGTTATTATTATTATTAGTTTCACATTTCACAACCCTAATCCTTTTCGTACCCGCCCGGTATCAATCCCTAGCCTTCGTCCTCGAACGCGCGACGCGAGCAATCGCGCGGCGATGGATCGGGTGGCCGCCGGCGCGCGGCCGGCTGTGGCTGCATCGCGCGGCACCCCGTGCCCTCATTGCGCGGCCGCCCCGGGCCAGGGGCTCCGGGCTGCACGCGACGCCCCAAACTTTCTGCCATAGGGACGACGCGCGAGTTAAGTGTTTTCTCCTTAAGGTGTTTACTGTACTGTTCACTTATTGTGTTCTGTTTCAGTTGTTTATTAGAAGCACATTCACCTTGTTCATGCTTGATGTGGGAGCTGTGGACAAAGAAATGCCAGGATGAATCAGAAACCGTTACTTGGATACCAATAAACACAAAAGCCTTGTCCGTGTCACAAGCCTGTTGAAAAGAATGGTGGTTGTCTGATTGCAATCGTCTTGCCTGTATCTGCGGGCAAGCATGTTGGTTAGTGGATTATTGTACTTTGTGCTTATGTGGGAGCTGTGGACAAAAAAAAAAACGCCAGGATGAATCAGAAACCGTAAATTGGATGACAATAAACACAACACCTTGTCCAAAGTGTCACAAGCCTATTGAAAAGAATGGTGGTTGCAATCTTGTTGCCTGTATATGCGGGCAAGCATTTTGGTAAGTGTATTATTGTACTTTGTGCTTATGCTGCAAGTTATGCTAGTTCTTTTGTCATATTTTTTCCACCACATATTCAGTTCATTTAATACTGCTTTGCTTACAGTGTGTATGACTATTTTAGAGCCTTCTGTTTTGTTTTGTTTTGTGTGCGTGCATTATCCTTTATCATTACTGTTTCCAGGTTCTTATTGCTTGTAATCTTTGTCTCATGTAAGCAATATTCTAAACTACACCGGCATCCTTTGAGTATACTGCTCTTCTTACTTTAATCGTATAGTAGCTTTTTTTTAACCTTTATGTGATAACTTTATTAAAGATCTCTGGTCTCTGCTACTTGGAGGCTAGCATAATATATATTCATGATGGTTGTTGGTCCAACATGATTATGAAAGAGTTTTGAGGTTATTGACTAGGCAACACTGCTCCCAATACCAACAAAACAATGCTGAGTATAAATGTTTCCCATTAGCTTACCAAGATACCTAATTACATCTCACCAAATCCATTTTAGGTTGTTCTTTGGTGATGTAGAATCCACCAACAATAACTTGCTTAATTATTTATATATTACATAATAATAATAATATTCTTTTTCTATATAGAATCAAGGTTGTAAAAATCGCTAGGCGGTAGTCGGGCGGAGGACTACTGCCTAGCGCCTTATCAGCGCCTAGGCGGCACCACGGTGGGGTGCCGCCTAGCGCCTAGGCGGTTGCCTAGGCCGACTTTTACAACAATATATAGAATAATACGATTGCAAGAGTTACACTGGAATCTCAACTTGTTGTCGAAGGGGAGCCATAAATTCCATTAGCTGATATATAAATGACATTTATTTTGAGGTTGTTGGTGGGAAGAAGAAAAGGTGCCTCTACGACCTTGGCTCTCAAGCGAAAGTTGTGTTCCATTATATGATGTCTACTCCTAAGCTCAAGGGTCGTCCTAGTTATTCTTTTGCTGATGTGCAACAGTAGAAGGCAGAGAATTGAAAGCTTGGGTGATGACATTAGAGTAGTCGATGCAAGATTTTATGTCTCACATGGTGTTGTCTCAATCATTAGACCCCTATTCTACTTTTCTCGAATATTCTACATCGATTTTTTATTTCGAGAAGACCCTATCTACTGATCAATAGGTAAAGATTATATGTAAGGTAAAGATTATATATATATCTGTTTGAGTATTCAAATATTTTAAAACAATGTGTGGTGGGATTAAACTTTTCAAACATGATTATGCATTGTGATGTAATTATAACTACTTGACATTTACATTGGGTTTGGAATATAACTTTATGAATGTTTTTGGATAAATATTTGTATTATGATGTTGATGATTATAATATTGATGATAAATGCTATTATAATTTGGTGCAGATATTGTAAATGTATATAGGTTCAAAAAAAAAAGTTGTATTGGGTGTATAGATTCAATAAATAGAAACAGCTATTATTAATTTTCATTGCAAATTTAATGACTAATGTAAAAAATCTCAGTCACAATTTTGTGATTGATATTTTAAAAATAGCCACTAATTTAAAGATCGAAAATTAAAATTTTATTTTTAATTTAGTGATCCATATATTAAAAATAATCATAAATTTAGCGATCGAACTTCATACTTCAGTCTTTAAATTTAGCAACCAAATTGAAATTGGTTGCTAAATTAGCGATCGACCTATTATATGTGGTCGCTAAAAATTAGCGACAAAGAAAATAACGACCGACAAATTTGATTGCTAATTTGTCACAAAATGTATTTAGTGAAGTAAATTACCAAATTTCTACCCTCGTCCCCCGATATATATATTACTCAACGCTCAAGTTGAGTCTTATCGTTGTAACTTAACTTCGCCTTTAGTCATCTACAGTTAGGTCATACATTCCTCGAATACAGCTGCACCCTTTGTTAGGACCAGTCACTAGTATGAGCTAGAAGAATGGGGGGATAGTTTCGATCGCTTACTTTGAACTTGATAATGCAACGGAAACTTGAAGTGAAAACTCCGCAATGCTAACACTTGGATTTTATTTAGTATCCATTTCCTTGAGGTGACTAATCCAAGGGTTAACTCCTCACAACTCTACTATAAAAACCTCCTTCCTGGAGGAGGAGAAGCTTCGTACAAAGCTCGAGCATACAACAAGAATAACACAAGAAAATACAAAGAAAATCGAACACGATTTTACAATAATAAAATTTTGCTTAGCTTACTATCTTCTTGTTTTAGTTAGCCTCTTGATGCTTGGAAAGTACAACAATACTCGTCACCAAAACCTCAAGAACTGGCGTAAGCTCTTCGTATGCGAGCATTACCTTCAAACCTTGGCGATAACCCTTTTCTATAGTTAGTTCGATGTCTCCTAATCGATTGGTCTTACTCCCAATTGATTGTCATGTCAGCTTGACTTCAAAACTTGCAAGAACGGCTTTTTTTGCACTCCTAATCTATTGGTGAGTCATACTAATTGATTCGGCAGCTTCTAAACTATTGCCCAATCGATTCCGAAGCTTTTATTTCGCGAGAGAAAGGTTGCTTAATTAATTGCCTAATCGATTCCTAACTTTTATGTTCTCTCGTGAAAAAGACCCCAATCGATTAGGAAAGGTTGAATTGTTTTTCGCTATCAACCTAATCGATTCGAATATGTCCCAATCATTTAGGCAATCTACCTAATTGAGACCTTAGCCCAATCGATTAGCCCAATTGATTCCAACTCTTTCTATTTTCGCAAATTGAGCTCCCAACCGATTAGGCAATCATCCTAATCAATTAGCCTTGGGCAAATCGATTGAGCTGATTAATTACCCAACCCTAAACTCATAACTCGAGTTTAGGGTTTTTTTGCCCAACCCTCAAGTCATCCGTGACTCATTCGGACTTTCGTTGACTAACATTCAATAAACCTTGACCTGCTAGGTCTTCTTCATGTCCAGTCAACCTTTGACCCACTTGGACTTTCCATCTCATGCTAACTTCCCATTGGACTTTCAATCACCTGTCCGATCTACCTTTAATCCATTTAGACTTTTCCTTGTCTAGCCCCACTAGGACTTTCATTGCCTAATTCCCAACTGGGTCTTCCATCGCCTAGCCCGCTGGGACTTTCATTGCCTAGTTCCCAACTATATCTTCCATCGCCTAGCCCCACTAGAACTTTTGTTGTCTTGTTCCAAACTAAGTCTTTACTACCTAGCCTCGTTAGAACTTCCACTGCCTAGTTCCCAATTAGGTCTTCGTTGCCTAGCCCCGCTAGGACTTTCTCACATAATCAAGTATCAGGTCAATCTTGACCTACTTGACATCTTTCTCATATATTGTCCAAATATCAAAACTCAAGTTTGAGCCAATCCAAACTTAGTCAGACTCGTCGACCCGAGGATAATTGCACCAACAATTTTCCCTTTTTGATGTTTGACAATATGTTAAGTCAGGCTAACTCATATTAGCCAACTTTCTTCTACATCTCATGCCAAAGCATGAATGAGGGTTTCCTAAGTTAAACCCTACATTCTCCCCCTTTGACACATAAAACATCTTCTCCGTAAGATTCATCCTTTTATCATTCACAATGAAAGTCTTACACCCTTCCATTGTCTCTAATGCTCAACCTTGAGCATACACCCGATATTCTTCTATAAATCTCCTTTTTTATCCAAATTATGCCTTTAAGGTGTATCACCCTCTTAAGACATGCACCAACTTCTATCATTGCACCAACAATGATTTGGAGTTCCTAAACCTTTAGGAATATCCAAAATTGAAATCATGAGGTTAAAAATTCAATTTTGAATCTAAATCTCCTCCTTAACACTAAATTTGTCTACTTTAACCATTTCTTTCTTATTTTTATTAAAAAAAATACCCTTAAATACTTATCTAAGCATTTTATAGGGTTAGGAATAGTTAAATTGATTAAATATGGCTTAATTAGCGGAAATAAACTTACTTCAAATCAGCAATTGTCAATCGATTAGTTTCAGATATCAATCGATTTTGTCATGTCTTAATCGATTGGCATTGGTTGCTAATCAATTACGCCACCTCCCAATCAATTGGCCATAATGGCCACTGATTAGAGTTTCTGATTTCCAAATTCAACTTCATTTCATGTAGATATTATTTATGCCATATATTATCATGGAAAAATAGTTTTCTTTGAAAATATACCACATTTTTCCAAGAATAATACAAAATTAGATACCATTGAAAACATCAATATTTCACTCTAACTTGTATCTAGTTAATGAATGGTGATTCCTATCAACAAATAGCCTTCACTAAGGTTTTTCAAAATATTTTTGAAATCATTTTCAAAAATAATTTCCAACCACGATCTTTGGGCTAAATGTGTTGAGGCAATCTGTGGTCCAGAGTAACCATGAGTTTTGATGTTTGGGCAAAATGTTTAAGTTAGGTTTACCCTTATGTATTTGATATGTGTATATTGAGTGTGCAGGGTGCGCAGGTTACACATATAGACTTAGCTGGACGGTCTCGGTACGGTGAAGGGTCGCATGGAGACAAGCTGGAGGCTTGTGTGCACCCGAGGGACCTTGGAGAGCAGGGACGATGAGCTAAGGGGCGCGGACTTCGAGGCATGCGTGAAGGATGGCATGGAGGCAAGCTGGAGGCTTGCGTGTATCCGAGGGACGGGAGCCGAAGATGAAGACGGCGCAAAGGCAATAGTTGAGGCTACTGATGAGGAGTCAGTTGAGTCGTGAGGGTACGAGTGCTGTGTGATTGTACTCGGGAAATCCTAGGGTTCGAGTACGGAGTGAAATGTACTCGGGAAGGGTAACCTTAGGTGTGTGAGTAGACCAGTCGACTGGCCTGGAGGCAGTCGACTGATGAAACTCACAGAATGGTTTTGGCTGGGGATCAGTCGACTGCCCTGGGAGCATTCAACTGGTAAAGTAAAAAACTAGCCGTTGCAGCGAGTCGTTGGACTGCTGTTTGGTTGACACCAGCCGACTGGTAAATGGGCAGTCGACTAGTGGCGAGGGTTTTCAGCCCGAGTCCTATTTAAGAGGACTTCGTGTTGGCTGAAAGGTTTGACGAGTTTGGTCTTGGTTAAAGGCCAAACAGTAGTCTTAGTGCTTAAGTCGTGTCAAGGTGTTGTGGTGAGATTTCTCCACCCACAAGGAGCGACAAGGGCTAGCCGGAGGTTATCCGGGGAGTGATCCACCGACGGATTCTTGGATTAGTCACCCTTAAGGGTGGATACCAAGAAGAACGAGCTCGAACAATTGTTATTCACCCCCCGTCTAGCAACTGAATCGATCCAACAAGTGGTATCAGAGCTAGGACCACTCTTGATTGGAATAACCGCCAAGAAGAGCAAAAGCTAGAGGGAAAAACAATAGAAGACAAAATTTGGGGATGATATCTACACGCCACCGGACTACGACTATGAAGACTTCGAATATTGGAAAGCTAGAATAGAGACATGGTTCAGAATGGAGTGGGACCTTAGGATTGCGCTTAAAGAGCTTTTCGAGATTCCAAAGGATAAGCACGGGAAGATGCTTAGGCCTAGATATTAGAATCAAGAACAACAAAATCAATCCAAGGCAAATGAAAAGGTAATTAGTGTATTAACTAATATTTTGCCTAACAATATTTTGAGTGATGTAGGGGCATACCAAAATGCATATGAATTGTGGAACAAATTGAAAGAAATTCATGCGAGCCCTACACAAGCTCAAGTAGTAGAAGAGCCCGAAGAAGTAAGGTCAATAGTCCAAGAAGACCAAGAGGAGGAAGAATTATCAACATCATCAAGTGAAGTGGGAGAATTAAGTGGAAGATCTTCCTCCTCATCAAGAGAGGAAAAGGAGGTATCAAACTCAAGAGTTGAGGGGGAGGAGAGACCCTCATCTATACCGGAACAAGAGGAAGCATCCACTTCATCCAAGGTTGAAGAAGAAGTCAACCTAGCCTCCACCTCCACCTCCACCTCCATCAAAGCAAAGAAAAAGGATCATATTATATGCTTTGGATGCAACGAAAAAGGAAACTACAAAGATAAGTGTCCAAAAGGTAAAATCTAAACTCATTTCAAGTTCCTTTAAATCTAATATGGGTTGTAGGATTGGAGAAGCCCAAGCTAAAAGGAAGAAAATTAGATGCTTCACATGTGGAGAGCTAGGGCACTACCACACCAAGTGCCCAAAGAAAGGTGAAATCAAGAAAATGGAGCATCTAAGAAGATGGGAGGAGGAGGAAAGAAAGAAGAGAAGAAGCTCACAGTAAGGAGAGACTACAAGGGTAAGGGAGGTAATTCCTAACCCTAAGTTAAAGTATAATTCTAATTTGAGTTCCTCCATGCATGATAAAAATAGTGTTAATTATTCATCCATGTATGCTAGAATTAGTGAAAATTGTTTGCTTGTGCATAACCATGGTTTTAAATATCATGATAGGAATAGGGTTAACAAGGTAGACCAAAACCCTAGGAAAAGTATGCATCATGATCAATCTAAGACCTTAGGACCTAAGGATCAAGGCATTAACCCCAAGAAGGGGAAACACATGCCTAGGAAAATGGATAGGTCTAGGAATGCCCAAAGTGGACATATGGACTCAAAGGTTAAAAACTTAGAAATGGAAAATCAAGCCTTGAGGGCAAGACTTGATAAATTAGAAAAGACCCTAGAAAGATTCAAGGTTGGATCTAAGGGTCTAGATATGGTGTTCGGTAGTTTAAAACCAACTATGATAAATCGAGTTTGGGATACCGATCTAAGACCTCCAAGGCCAATGGAATGAAGTATGCTAGGGAGACATACAATTATGGCAAGAAGGAGAAGTCCAAAGATGACAAGGGGGTGTCATCAAAAGGTAAAAAGGATGACTTAACCAAGGACAAGGTGTCCAAGGTTAAGAATGTTACATTTGTAGGACAAGAATCACCGGGGGCTCACCGGTGTGGTCTAGTATGGATTGAGTCACCTAGGGAGGTGGCTAGGGCTAAGAGCTCAAGGGGGAGCTCTAGGAGCCTTTGGGGTCCATGGTAAATGGATCTCAAGAGATGGGTTCTCTAGGAAATCTAGGTGGACTAGGAAATTAGATGAAATGTGCCAAAAAGGTTGGAAGACTTGGATAAGTCTTAATCCTAGAAAATTGGCACATTAAAAAGAGTTTTAGGGAGAAAAAGGTGAAAATAGGAGTATATTCGATAAAATTAAGGTTCAATGGGAAAATACCATATAATTCAATGCTAAAAATGTATCATGGCCAGGTAGTAGAAGATATATCAAGGAAAGGTCATAATTAGGACTTTTTGGATGAGTTTAAGTGATACAATTTAGGAGAAGTTGAATTTCGTGCCAATCTTGGGATTTAGAGTATATTTGTTTGGAAACATATTTTTCCCAAGTAGGCATAGGTTTGACAAATCTCTCCACGAAATTTCAGATTTTTTTGGAGATTTGTGGAATTAACTAGGCATTACTGAAATTGGACTGAAAACCTGAAATTCAGGTATCAGTCGACTGCCCTGGGGGGCAGTCGACTGGTCTCAGCCCAGAAACATTCTGTGAGTTTTGGGTCGACTGATCCATGGGTTTAAGCGAAAAGGACAGATTGGGTTATGAGACCTTACAATATTGAAACCATAGGAAAAGGGTCATGTTACCTTATGAAATGTTATGTCATTATATGATTTAACGGTCATAAATCGTTATTGGATGATAGGGTATGGTTTTGAATCAAAATCCTTGGTTATGATTTCATATTCTTTGAATCAAGGTTTGCCTTGTGATTCAATGTTGATTTTATGGAATAAGGTTTTATTGATATCACGAAATTTAAGAATTGATAAGAGCTTAAGATTCATTGGATGATGTTAAATGATAAACTCTTGATGAATGAAAGGAAGATTGATAAGTTTCCCAT
Source organism: Boesenbergia rotunda (assembly GCA_024364735.1). Classification (NCBI taxonomy): domain Eukaryota; kingdom Viridiplantae; phylum Streptophyta; class Magnoliopsida; order Zingiberales; family Zingiberaceae; genus Boesenbergia; species Boesenbergia rotunda. Next base: position 30,505 of record JAGFNQ010006966.1, read on the forward strand.
GTGACTCTAGGATTAAGGGATAAAAAGGAGAGGATTGAAGACAATTCCTTGTGTAAATTAATATTGGTTAGAGTTGGCAAACATAAGGAATCATAATTAGATTTCAAAGTTGATACAAAATGTCCATCTTTAAGGAAATTAAAGGATGTATCAAAAGTCAAGCACATTTGTGGTTTTCATGAAATCATATTTTTCTAGAATAGGGTATATCCTAACAAATGTGCTTGCAAACTCTTAGATTGTTTAAGGTTTTGTTGAGTTCTTGTTGGCACTAAGGATAAGGTTGCTTGGGGCAATCCTTAAATGTGTCCAAGGGGGAAAGAACTTGGAAGTTGAGTTGGGTAGAACTTGACTTGGTGTCACGGTGTTAAGTTGGGTAGAACTTCACCTAGGTAAATTGAAAGTTGGAGAAGGCATAGGTAAAAGGGGAGGTTGTCTCTTGGTTTGCCTTAATTTTCATAGGAAATTTTTGGATTTTGTGTCAAACTTGGAAATGGTAATATATACATGGTTGAATGTATTTTTCCCAAGTATGTATAGGTAGCACAAAGTTCACAAAATTTGAGAATTTTTGGAAATATGTGGAATTTTTAGCGCATTTCTGAATGTGTCCTGAAAAATTGATTTTCAGAGTATCAATTGATTGCCCTGAGAGGCAGTCGACTGGCCAGGGCTGATTTGTGTATCAGCAGCTGTTTTGGTGCCCAAGTGATGAAAAACAAGTGTATAGGAGGCTAGTACACTGTGTTTAAAATCATTGGGGATTAAAAGATCCAATAATTGGGATATTGTTGGGTTCTTTTTGATGTTAGGCAAAGGGGGAGAAGTGTTGGGTTTAATTTGGGAAACCAAACACGCCTTTGCTAGAAACCCTAGGTTTAGGGGGAGTTGAGATTAAGGTGGAGCATGGTTGCTCCATTCTTGGCGTAAGGGGAACCTTGGAGAGGTTCTTAAAAAGTCTTTGTAAGTCCAATGTAGGGGGAGCTTGGGAGAAGCTTTAAAAAGCCCGTTTTTGTGGAAATTCCTTAAGTGTGGAAATTCCTAACTTGGAGGGTTAGGTGTGGAAAATTCCTAACTTTGGGAAGTTAGGTGTGGAAATTCCTAACTTGGAGGGTTACGTGTGGAAAATTCCTAACTTTGGGAAGTTAGGTGTGGAAATTCCTAACTTGGAGGGTTAGGTGTGGAAAATTCCTAACTTGGAGAGTTTGGTGTGAAAAATTCCTAACTTGGAGGGTTAGGTGTGGAAAATTCCTAACTTTGGGAAGTTAGGTGTGGAAATTCCTAACTTGGAGGGTTATGTGTGGAAAATTCCTAACTTTGGGAAGTTAGGTGTGGAAATTCCTAACTTGGAGGGTTAGGTGTGGAAAATTCCTAACTTGGAGAGTTTGGTGTGAAAAATTCCTAACTTGGAGGGTTAGGTGTGGAAAATTCCTAACTTTGGGAAGTTAGGTGTGGAAATTCCAAACTTGGAAAGTTAGGTGTGTGAAAAGTCCTAACTTGGAGGGTTAGGTGTGGGATGCCTTGGGATAGGATCCATGATTGCATTGCATATACATTGACGGTGTAAGTCCAAGATGGAGTCTTGGCAGTGTAAGTCCAAATGGTTGTTCACCATTATTATTACTATTTGTTTTCCCTAACTTAAACCTATTGCCAAACATCAAAAAGGGGGAGATTGTTGAGGCAATCTGTAGTCCGGAGTGACTATGAGTTTTGATGTTTGGGCAAAATGTTTAAGTTAGGTTTACCCTTGTGTATTTAATATGTGTATGTTGAGTGTGCAGGGTGCGCAGGTTACACATATGGACTTAGCTGGACGGCCTCGGTACGGTGAAGGATGGCATAGAGACAAGCTGAAGGCTTGTGTGCACCCGAGGGACCTTGGAGAGCAAGGACGATGAGCTGAGGGGCATGGAGTTCGAGGCATGCGCGAAGGATGGCATAGAGGCAAGCTGGAGGCTTGCGTGCATCCGAGGGACGGGAGCCGAAGATGAAGAGGGCGCGAAGGCAATAGTCGAGGCTGCTGATGAGGAGTCAGTTGAGTTGTGAGGGTATGAGTGCTGTGTGATTGTACTCGGGAAATCCTAGGTTCGAGTACGGAGAGGGTAACCTTAGGTGTGTGAGTAGACCAGTCGACTGGCCTGAAGGCAGTCGACTGATGAAACTCACAGAATAGTTTTGGCTGGGGACTAGTCGACTGCCCTGGGAGCATTCAACTGGTAAAGTAAAAAACTAGCCGTTGCAGCGAGCCGTTGGACTGCTGTTTGGCTGGCACCAGTCGACTGGTAAATGGGCAGTCGACTGGTGGCGAGGGTTTTCAGCCCGAGTCCTATTTAAGAGGACTTCGTGTTGGCTGAAAGGTTTGACGAGTTTGGTCTTGGTTAAAGGCCAAACAGTAGTCTTGGTGCTTAGGTTGTGTCAAGGTGTTGTGGTGAGGTTTCTCCACCCACAAGGAACGACAAAAGCTAGCCGGAGGTTATCCGGGGAGTGATCCACCGACGGATTCTTGGATTAGTCACCCTTAGGGGTGGATACCAAGAAGAACGAGCTCGAACAATTGCTATTGACCCCCCTCTAGCAACCGAATCGATCCAACAAAATGTACGTGACTTGTACATTACTTTCTTAATAATTAGATTTCACATAATCATTTGTTTTTATAAAACTAAAACTCAAATAGATGCATTAATCTAACATCTTGAGTTTTGTTTATTATCCTAACATCTTACTTGTATCTAACGTATCTCAATATACATACAAGTCAGCTCTATGGTTTTTGTGAGATATAAAATAGGTTTTCCCTACACTAAGAGATCATGCATCTCTATCTAAGCATTTTAACTTTAATCATCTTACCTAGGATGTCAGTTAATGTCATTATCCTTAATTTTAAAGAATTAAAATAATACATGAAAATGATTATGATATACATCAAATAAGTATTTTTCAAAAGAAAAACTATCATAGCTAAATGATGTATGCATGACATGATATATAGCATTTTTTACAAGAATATGAATGTAATATATGATGCTATAGCATATGATAGGGTATACAAAACATGACAATTATAGCACATAAGAAAAATTATATAGATTTTTATATAAGTATCATAAACACATAAGAAAAACTAACTAGATTTTCATCTAAGTGTCATAAACTAATTGCTAAGTCAACATAAGCCTAAGTTGCCCCCATTTCCCTAGAAAATTGTCAAAATCCCATCTTGGCATTTTTTTGAATTTTATCCTATTTGTGTCAATTTGATTTAACACAATGCTTCAATTTTTTTATTGACACTTTTTTACTGTTCAAGAGTAAGAATCAACTTTTCATTTTCAAGGTGTCATAATA